>JAAIIK010000018.1:3659582-3671073 GCA_014706435.1 Silurus glanis | reverse complement strand
ATATAAAAAAATTTTAACTAGACCCTCTAAATGTAAAATAAAAAAAAAGCTTTTGGCTAAATGTGCTGTCACTGATCAGTAATATGTTTCTGGCCTTAAAGAGAAAAGAAAAATACATTCAATAAACAAATATAAAAAAAGTAAAGGACCAGCAATATGTCACAGATGTGTGAATCAGTATCCAATTTCGGTTACTCAGTAGTGCTAATATATTGCCTTCTAGATCAAAAACAGCATTAAAAGAAGATTATTGTATATATTAACTGTTAATGAGGGAGATATCTGTGTGGGGGAGAAAGAACATTTCGTTTTAGTGCCCAATTGTGTAGTGCCTACAAAATTTTATATGTATCTTTTTAATAACCACTATAAAATGTAAATTCTTAAAAGGGCTTTGGGGATGGATGAGAGCTTATTCAAGCGTCTCGAGCACCACAGTCAGGCTGTAGTTCAGCTAAATGTCCAGTACAGGATGAACAGGTAAAGCCCGTCATGTCTTTTGCCATTAGACAATCTTTTGATTATTGTAAAGATCAAACTGACATTTACTCTTTTTATAAGGTACAGTGTAATGCATTGCTATTCACATCTGTGTTAGTCTCCACACAAACCAAGATTATGTGGAAATACAATGTTAATTGAATGTTAAATGAAAAAAACTAAAACAAATGAATGTCATTTTTTTTTTTTTTTTTTTGTGCCGCAGCATGATTATGTCCCTTAGCAATGCCCTGATGTATGAGGGCAGACTGGAGTGTGGCTCAGAGCGGACTGCCAATGCTCAGCTACAGCTTCCCTCTAGGGCCACAATAGAGAACGAGCTGTGCATGTGTCAGCCTCAGTATACTCTCTGGGTCCATGCTGCCCTCGAGCCTCAAAAATCTGTCTGCTTTCTGGACACGTCACAGGTATGTTAGACTTTCTCTGTTGTTACACTGCTAACCTCCTGATGTATTAAACAGTTAGACAAGATCATTTGTGCTGCATTTGCAGTAAACTGGCGTTGCCTTTTTTAATTTTTTTTTTTATTTATTTATTTTTATATAAATAAACACCAAAGTCATTTGAAAGTCTCACACTCTTTCTGTCACTGCAGGTTCCAGCTTTAGAGACTGTGGAGAAAGGTGGAGTCAGTAATCGCACAGAGGCCATCTTGGTGCATACTCTTATTTGCCTGCTGCTTAAGGTAATCTTGTATTAAAATGTATTATAAATATGAATGTAATATGCCAGAATATGACATTTAACATTTTATCAGCCTTCTTTTTGTAGATGCTCAAATCTGTCTTACCTGATCCATATATTTTGTAACTTACAATATCCTATTAAGCTGAATCCAACGTGCTTGGCTGTTTTTAAAATGCCATACTTGTAACGCTGCATACCAATGTTTTACCCTTCGAGAATTTTGTGTAATGTAATGCGGTAAATTCGGTGAACATCTACATGGTCTTGAACGGTTTTCTTTTAGCTTAAACTACAACATTTTGTGTAGCTGCTAAATGGCTGTAAAGAAGTTGTTTTGTTTGTTTATTTTATTTTGCCTAACACATTAGTTGAAAAATGGTGTCTCCACGATGAGACTAAAGTCAGTGTGGGGTACATTCATACAGAAACTGATTAGTGACAGTGTGATAGTTGTGAATGTGCATGCTCTGTGAACGGCTCTTCTTTCTCAGCACAATAGGCTCTTGTTTTGTGTTCATTAAAACAAATATATATATATATATATATATATATATATATTAATATATATATATATATATACAGGTTAATCAGTCTTGTTAGCAGTTACCTACAGCATTTACTGAGACTATAAACAGTTTTATAATGAATTTGACATTAAAACATGCCATTTTGAACACTAGTCTTATTCTGGAGACTATATGACAATTGTTTTAGTTTAAAGGCTTGAACATTATAGTTCTTCTGAAGCAAAAGTTACACCTAACCTGCATAACATAAACATAACAGAAAATCTTAGATTTTGTACTGGGTGCTTGAAAGTTTGACAGAATTGAGTTTTTTTTTATGTTTTAGGCCAGCTGCAGGGCAAGCGACATTGGTGTCATCGCTCCATACCGGCAGCAGCTCAAAGCTATTTCCAGTCTGCTAGAAGAAGACTCATTCAGAGCTGTGGAGGTGAACACGGTCGACAAGTATCAGGGCCGGGACAAGAGCATCATCATTGTGTCCTTTGTTAGGAGCCACACAGAGGGCAATGTAAGTAGCAATTCCACATTATGTGAGCCTACAGCACAGACAGGTTTATTTTTTTAACCGAGTATTACTTTTATTACTAATATTACTGATTTTTGGACAGACATGTTGGAGACTAACAATCATATGAAAAATAGTTAGATCCCATCCACTGCATCTCACTACAGTTGATTTTTTTAATGAAGGCAGTTCCAGCACAGTCTGCGATTGAGTTTATATAGTTTCAAATGTTCTTTAGTGACCCTAAAATAAGGTAAAATACAATTTAAACAAATTCTCCACAAAATGGTGACTTGGAGCTGAAATAAATGGTGACCACCTGCAAGATAAAAGATGGAATTCAGATGCACTAGTTACAGGCAGATGGTCTCCTAGGATGGACAGTCCTAGGTGGACTCCTGAAAACTAGAATTTGGGAAAATGGAAATCAGTACTCTGAGTTATTACATGAAATGAAAATTTGTGCAATGTACTATGTAAACTTGGCCCTGCATTTACACACAGTAAGGGCACTGGTATTAGTTTCTGATTTGACCACTCCAGCACAATACACATAATACACTTAAAACAACTTGTTTTTAGAGCCTGGTGTGAGGCAAGTGTGACTTACCAACTAGATAAAGAGTATAGAGTTACTAGGTTATAGGTATACCCAAGTTCTTCACGTTTATTTTAGGCTCTGGTCCAGAATTCCAAAGCATTTCCCTATAGCAAAACAGGAGAAAAGAAGCCAAGAAGCAAAACACATACGAAGTAAAGTTCATGAACTGTTTTTTTTTTTTGTATGCAAATAACTGGAATTACATTTAACTGTTGCTTTATTTTTGTAAAGTTAAAATAAAACTATTCATTAGAGAGAAAGCTGAGTCTTTGTATGCGGTCGTCTCCCATATGCTACATACACTGTATAAGAAAATGCTTTACTCTAAAAATACTTTTCATATGGCTCATCCTATATTACCTGCAGCACATCTGGTTTAATTAGATTATTAGCCCAGGCTGTCTATCTCATTGTGAAAAAAACATACCCATGCCTGGAGTATCCAATCGCAGAGCAGACTTACCGCAGGCTATGTACTGACACACTTGCCGGTCAATTTCTTCAAGCGGCCGCTTTTAGGACCGCAGTAAGCTTTTCTTTCTAAGCATTTCTAAGACTTTCGGACTCGCCATCTCCTGACATTGCATTCTGACATGCTGTATTTCTTAGATAATAATAATTTTAATATAATAATCTTAGATAACCTTAATAGATAAATAAGCATTTATCACCATGAGTTGAAAATTTGCATCATAAGCTCGCCTCAGATGCTGGTTTACTTGGCCGAATTTTGAACCGATATGTTATTTTGACCGTAATTTATAAGTTTGCTTCAGTCCAAGGAACTCGTTTAACCGTATTTGGCAGCACATATTTTCAGGGGTGTACGGTATTATTGACAATTGTCTAGAGCTTGAACATAAGACATCATTTATTGAGACGCTTTTCCATAAAAAAAAAAAAACCAAAACAGAAACACAATGTCTTATATTAGGGACAATACGGTACATATATTGATGCTTACTGGATGCTGTAGTCTGTCTCTCTCTCTCTCTCTCTCTCTCTCTCTCTCACAATGTGTGTGTGTGTGTGTGTGTGTGTGTGTGTGTGTGTGTGTGTGTGTTAGCTGGGAGAGCTGCTGAAAGACTGGCGAAGGCTGAATGTGGCCATCACCAGAGCCAAACATAAGCTGCTGATGCTGGGCTCAGCTCCTACACTACGTCTTTACGCTCCACTGGAGAAACTTCTCACTCACATGCAGCAGGAGAACATGATATCCTTCACACAAACTCTGCTTTAGTTCTAGTTAACAATTATTCCAACTTGAGTAACTTTTTTAAAATTTTTATTTCATTAAACAATTTAATCATTTTCATTTAAACTTTACAAAAGTTCAAAAACCATACAACAGATTGAGTAAATCAGGGTCTTTAGCATTTACAAGACGGTACTGTATATATTAAAGTTATCATTGAAAAGTGCTAGTTACTGTTTTATATTGGCTGTTTTATATTGCCTGGCTGTTGTAACTGGTTAGCAGTTGGTTGAGTATTAATGTCAATCTTTTTTAAAGTTTCTTTGTAATTGCATTATTATTATTGTAGGTCAAGAAGCACAGTAAAACAGTTCAGAAACGTATTAATAACCTTGTTCTCCTTAACTTGGACTACGTCTACCAGCTGCCACCCGCTGCTCATGAGGCACTACCTCGTTTCAAGATCTGACCATTAACAGAACAAATTCTACCTCACACTGAGTTTTATAAACTGCCGTTTTTATTGAATCTGAATAACAGTTCTCACAACAAGATGGTACAAGTAAATTGTAATACCTCATCATTAATGACTGTTTTTGTGTGTTTGTGCTGTATTTAAATTTTTAACTAATTTTACAATGTGTGTTTTCATTTTTATTAAGAGGAAAAACTGATTTTACAGATATCCTGAGCAAATCATTTTGTATGTAAATAGTCTTGAGAGTTTTGACATTTTCTAGTAATAAAGATATTTAAGTATTTCTTTTCTAACTTTGTCATTACTAAAGAATTACACCACTTTAAAAAAATAATTTTTATAGCACCACAGACATTATGATCAAAATACCATATTAGGTAGCTTCAAAAAATTATCGAAAAAATCCACACTAAGCAAAATTTGTTCTTCATTCCTAATGATCATCAGTCCACTGATTGTATAGTGAGCACTGCATCACCACTCACTCTAGAGTTTAAGGATTCCCTGAAGGAGGACCACTGCTCGGCCAGCGATGTCAAGTCTTTTGTCTCCTCTCAATTCCAACTCAAGCTCACCACCACGATTAGAGCACTGGTAGGCTGCCACACAAACAAAAACCCATTTATGTAGATATGTAAATATTTAACATTGGATCTCTGAAATGAGCTATAAATCAATTCTGTATCATGGATTTCTGGACATAACTTGGCATAACAGTGTAATCTGAAATTTTCTCAAATGGTTTATTCTTCCCCTTTTATTTGTCGTTGCCCAGGGCAGATAAGCAGATAATACTTCATTAGACATCATTACCTAACATTTTCTTCTTTCCCAGTTGCTCAGACCAGTAAGCAGCAAGAACTGTATGTGCAGAGCCTTCAGAAAAAAAAAGGAATGTCAGGTAGCCTTGTTAACCACAGTCAGTCAAAACTAGAACAGAGGCAATATGTAGCACTATAAAAGTTTTCATTATGTATTTATAAGTTTCAGAAAATGTTAAATGTTGCATAAGCATATTATAAAGCATTTCTATATTAAGAGCGGTTTGTTTAAGGGTCTGAATTTACCAGTTACTGGATCTTCAGGGACTCCGACCCATGGTGCAAAGTTACGGGAGTAGAAGTCATATCCTGGTTGTGAGGTTGGTGCTCCTTTTACTGTGATAATAAGACTCTTAACCCTTCCGCTATCTTCACTTTTTAGCAGAGATTCAGCGACTGGACTCAGGGAACTAAGCACAGACCTTCAACCAAAAACCAGATAATATTCTCATTCAAGGTGAAGCCTTTACAAGTTACAAATGTCCAAATTGTGGAGTCTGGACAATACAGTAGCTATTTTTTGAAGAGCAAACAGACTGCACCCTCCTAGTGTTATGTTAGTATATCTACAGGTATGGTGTATTAATGTGAACAGAACAGAGTTGTAATATAGAGTTCTCTTTTCATTATTTAATAGACTCTTCTGTACCTGTCACATGTATCAGCCAAACGTACTAACAGTTTCTTTGTTGTTTTACAGTGGCACACCTCTTGAATAGGCAGATCTCCCACAGCAGCCTGAAAATTTAAGGAAAATAGCTATAAGAAAGAGCGTTTGAACAAAACTATACTTTGAATTTGATAATTCTATTAAAGGTTATTACCAGGTAAACTTACCTTAAGAATGTCATTAAATTTTCTTCTGTCCTACATGTAAAACATACACATGGATAATAATCTTTATCTTTTAGGACTGTAAACTAATTGTATAATGTTAAGTGAAGTAAACATTTGTAGTTGGCTGATCTCTGTACAATGCTCCGTATGTGCTAGTATTTTTCACTTGCTTTTATGTAGAGTTTTCAGCTTACTGGTTTAGACCTAAATGTCTAATTACTTTTCAATTCCCAATGCAATAAATGTTTTTTTTTCCAGCCTTAAATCATATTTATTAATTCTGATATTGTGCATGAAAAATATTTATTTCTCAAAATATGAAAAATGTTGTGAAGTTTGTCAGTGGGTAAAAGTATATTTTTGGGGGGCTCTATTTATGAGTGTCTGTACCTGGACTTCTGGTTTATTGAGCGGGAAGTCCATCACTAATGATTCACCTCGCTGTTGCACTAGCAGCTCTCCACTCAGGGTCTCGAAGGCCACAACAGAGTTGATGTTTCCTTAGAAATAAAGTAGCTTTGCTTTAGTTGCATTTAGCATTGCTGAGTGTTTGCAAAATGTTACAAATAAAATTTTTTCTACCTTTCTTGTAAAAGAGAACTGCTGCTGAAGCTAGTGTAGCATGGCCACAAAGGTTGATCTCGTGTGTAGGGCTGAACCAGCGTAAGCCAAACCTTGCTCCTGTGGAAAATCATTTATTGATACATATTATTAGAACTGCCTACACAATATAAATGTAATGTAATATAGACTTTGCACATTAATATTGGCAACCATTGTACATCACGTTTTATTTCAATAGAATTAGATTATTTCTCAGATAAAGCACAAAGGAGACAAAATTATAAAAGCATGTATGTATAATTCGTGTCCAAGAACACGAATTTTCCTCTTTTTTCATGTCACTCACCATGACATAGCAATGAAGGCACAGGATCTTGGATAATGCTGACAGAAATGCCAAAGCTAATCTTTTTTCCCAATTTTTAACAGAGAATAAGGCAGAAAATGTATGGTTAAGGTTATACTGTAATAAATGTGTGTCTCTAATTTACGCAGTCTCCTTAATTAACCGGGAAAAAATATTTTGTGTATTTTGACTTGACACACACGCACCTCATATATAGTTTATGTATAATTTGAATAAACTCGAAGAAAAAAAAACCATACCCAATCGTAAAAGGATGTAAAACCCTGACAGCTTTAATACAAATAATTATGTTCAGTCTTGTAGAGTTGAGTACCTGAAGTAAAATCTTCTGTTGGTTTGAGATTTGTGAGGAATGCAGTCTCAGACAAATTCATTTCAGCTGCTATTTTCTGATAAAGCTCCTCGCTCAGTTCCTGGATACATTATAAACAATGCTTTGTAAATCCAAATGGCTATGCACTATAGTCTAGTTTGTGTTTTATTTAATACAAAATGCTGGATGACTTACATTTTCTAACAAACAAACAGCAGCAGGATTTCCTTTAAATGGTAAATTAGTAAATGCATCAACAGTATATATTGGAATCTCCATTAGTAATCCTGAGATGTCTCTGATAGTCCTGTATTAGGATTGTTGATAGATTGTTAAAATAAACAAGTAGAACTTGGATTTTGTACTAGCAGAACATTACTCAGCTTGGACTTTGAACTTGGTATGTTGCATCATTTTAAAGAGACAGCTTCATGTTTCTATATGGCTAGTCTTAGAATGAGCTTTTATTGTGTACTTTTTTTTGTCAAATAATTTATGTACGTGTTTTTAAATATAGGGCTTTTGGTCTGCTGTCATGCAACATTACAAAGTTCACACACTGAGGAAACCAAACTTCCCTGCTATCAACTCACATGCTTGGTGCCCTACAATGGACTGGTACCCCTCCAGGGTTTATTCCATCCTCACTCTGCTTGCACATCGAGCGACTGCAACCAACAAAGTGACCAGAGACCGGTTCTTCTTTCAATGAAGACTGGTGACTATTGGCAATAACTAGTGGCCATTGGTCAACCATGCAGCAAAAGTTCAACTCTCAACAAATATATAGCAACTTAGTGCAGCACAACAATGGGAATAAAGACAGTAGAGCACACATGAGCCAAGTGAACTTGAACTTTTGAACTCCTCATGAACTCCATATAAAATCCTGTTTTATTGTAAAAGGTAGACTGTTATCTGACCACTTAATGGCAAAAAGTAGTAAGAACATCCAGTAATGACAGTTAATAAAATCGCTGCATGTGTGAAGGTAGTGCCAGTTCTCTAGTTTGGCTCCAAAGTCTCCATTAATCAATGACTAAAAAAAGTGTTTACTGAAGTTACAAAAGTAATTTTGTTTTTTCGGATTTTGTTTGTGATTTCCAGTGGTCAGCAACATAACTCATTTTGGCATTGAGTAAAAGATAGGAGGTGGAGCTGGAGGTAGCAGAGCTGAAGTTGTTAAGGTTGTTGTTGGGAGTGACGAGGATGGACAAGATTAGTCATGAGTTTATTAGAGCGACAGCGCATGTAGGACATTTTGGTGACAAGGTGAGGGAGGTGAGATTGAGATGGTTTGGACTTTGGACATGTGCAGAGGAGGGACATGAGTTATATTGGTAGAAGAATGCTGAGGATGGGGCCACCAGGAAGGAGGAAAAGAGGAAGGCCAAGGAGGAGGTATATGGATGTGGTGAGGGAAGACATGCAGGTAGTTGGTGTGAAAGAGGCAGATGTAGAGGACAGGGTGGTATGGAGACGGATGATCCGCTGTGGCGACCCCTAATGGGAGCAGCCGAAAGAAGAAGAAGCAACATAACTCATTTTGAATGTGCTAATTTACTGGTTGGTTTAACCTTTTTTTTTTTTTTTAAAGACACACTTTACATACAAAACGCATAAACAGCTAGCTGGCCCAGAATAGCATCAACATTTTTCCATCTTCTGATTGGTTGGTCAGGAGGGAAACTGTTACAGCCAAGTTCGACTGGCAAAACACGGCTCATGTGTGCTCTACTGTCTTCACTCCCATTGGTGTGCTGCACCCATTAATACATCTGAGTTAGACTTTTTTTACGACGACGGAGGAAAAGAAATTGATTTGGTCTCGGATATACTTTAAAATCACTTTTCAAGAAAAGCTAGACATTGTGACAAGAGGTCGGCCAACCCCAAAGCTAGCTAGCTTGTCTCAACCCGGGAAAAGTTTTGTTCTTCACTTCCAGACCAGTGAATACGAGCGGTACCACTGGACTACAGCCTCTGAGGAGCGGTACAAATTCTGAATCTCTGGTGAGTAGGTTGTATTTTATTTACATTTTTATGTTTCTGTCCTGTTATTAGACAAATATTGCTTCTGAACTGCTCCAGATGATGTAGGTGCACAGTTGTGGTTGTAGTGTAGAGGTTTGGAGTTGTCTTAACTGGGTTTCTTGCTATAGTAAAATGGTATTCACCCTCCATATGTGAAATGCCTCTCTCTCTCTGCAATGCCACGTGTTGTTATATTGTGTTTTTGTATAGTATTGATGGCTTCTATAATCATGAGGTGATAGTGGAGGTATTTAGAGGTGGATTAAGTCGGGTAAATCCCCACTGAAGGCCCAGGTATGAAATGCACGTCCCGCCACTGGTTAACAGTCACGTGTTCCTCATGCGAGCTTTGAACCCATGTCTCTATTTGTAGTCCTTCATGTATGTACACATATTTTCATCTTCCTGAACACACACAGCTTGCAGGGAGCTAGCATTTTTCTTATGTTTATTTTTTTTACTTGCTATTATTTGTTTTCTCCAATAGGTTTTGGATTTCTACTGAGTTCTTTTCTGAGCTAAAGCTAGTCTGCACCAACATGGACTTCTCCAGTAAGAAGATTAAATTGACCAACAAGAAAAAAGTTGCTGTTGTAGGAGGAGGCTTGGTAAGCTATCTTTAAGACCTCCTTCATTATACAGTTCAATGATTTCTGTTTAACCTAAAACAGATATTGTTTCCTGATTGACTTTACTAGATTTTAATTTTCAAATTTAATAAGAGTATAGATTATTTTGAGAGATGCATAATCATAAGTAAAATGTTAGATATTTTAAAATATTCTGAAATAAAAATTTAATAAATAATAATAATAATAAATGTGTCATATTGCTGTAATTATTGACCAAAAACGACACAATAACTAACTTGTACTTAAACTGTGGGAAATCATGAACAATGTAGAAATGTACAAAAACAAAGTTCTTTAAATTGTATTAATACAGATTTTTTTTTTTTTACAGAAAATATATTTTATGTACATTTTATAGTTTATATTTGTTTACTATCATTTAATAATGTATTTCTTTTTAAACATATGACAGAATGCCTTTTTTTCTTTATTTAGGTCGGTGGCTTAAATGCATGCTTTCTTGCAAAAAGAGGATTTGAGGTCACAGTCTTTGAAAGTCGAGAAGGTATGTAGGTTTTAAAGGCTGGGAGTGTTTAAGTGCATTTATTATATATACCTTTATAAACAGCTGGGATCTACTTCTTAAATACAATATTATAGAGGTGAAATATGGAACAGAAATTTCTACTACTATGATGATTATAATAAAGATGATGATTACTATTATCATTATTATTATTAGTGTGTTGAATCTTAGTGTTTGACTGATTTTAATTCCTCAACAGATATCCGTTGTGCCAAAACAGTAAAGGGCAAGAGTATAAATCTAGCCCTCTCCCATAGAGGGCGCCAAGCTTTAAAACATGTTGGAATGGAGGACAAAGTATTTTTTATTAATGCCTTTTTTTTTACTTATATATGTTATATTGAAATTCTAATTTAATTATTTAAAAAATGTATTTGCCACATGCATAATCATAGACAGTATGAGATGCAGTGAAATGCTACATATACACTACATGGACAAAAGTTTGTGGAAACCAGCCCATAAGATTCATATGTGCTTTTTGAATATCCCATTCCACATTTAGTTCCCATTTACTGTTCTCATAGACTTAAGATGCTCCACTAGATATTGGAGTGTGTTTGTGGAGATTTGTGCTCAATCAGCCACAAGGGCATTAGTCACGTACTGATGTAGGGTGAGGAGGCCTGGGTTGCATTCAGTGGGTCAAAATCATCTCATAGATGTTTAATAGGGCTGAGGTTTAAACTCTATAGCAGTTCACTCAATATCCCATGTAAACTATATTTTTATGGCATTTGCATTGTGTACAGGGGCATTGTAATGACTTGTGTGCCTTCAATTTTTGGCAACAATTTGGGGAAGAACCACAAATAGCTGAAAAAAATCAGGTGTCCCAATACTTCTGTCCATATAATGTGTGTGTGTGTGTGTGTGTGTGTGTGTGTGTGTGTGTGTGTGTGT
>JAAIIK010000018.1:3642612-3652800 GCA_014706435.1 Silurus glanis | reverse complement strand
AAAAATCATTTAGGCACCTGTAAAACAAAATGCTCTACAGTAAGAATGCTCGTAAAAAATTAAAAAATTGAAGTGTTAATAGTTTTTTTTTTTATAATTAACAAAATGCAAAGTAAATGAACAGAAGAGAAATCCAAATTAAAATTTGGTGTGACCATCTTTTGCCAGAAGAACAGCATAAATTCTTCTAGATACACTTGCATTTCTAGGAACAGTTTTTCAAAGCATGTAGGTTTTTCCAAATATCTTGGAGAACTAATCACAAATCTACTTTGGCTGTAGGCCACATCAAATCTTCATGTAATCCCAGGCAGACTTGATGATGATCAGGACTCTGTGGGGGCCGAAACTATTACCTTCAGGACCCCTGAATGACACTGGCTGTATGTTTGGGGTGTATGTTATTGTTGTGCTGCACAATAGATTTGTGGCCAATCAGACACCTCCCTGGTGGTATGGCATGATGGATAAGTATCTGCCTATATTTCTCAGCCTTGAGGACACCATCCTGACCAAATCTTAAATTCTTTTCACAGAAATGCAGCCGTATACTTGCAGGAAACGTCCACCATGCTTCATTGTTGCCTGCAGACACTCATTATTGTACAGTGTACCACTTTCTAACCCTTTGGAAAACAACTTGCCTCCTGCTACAGCCAAATATTTCAGATTTTGCCATTTTTTTTGCTCCCCAGTTCCCCTATGTTTTAATGCATAGTTGAGTCCCTTAGCCTTGTTTTCATGTCAGATGTGAAAATTCTTAGATGATCACTATTCTTAGATGATCACTTTTTGGAGTGTATCTGGGTCCCACTGGTATCCATTAGTTCTTTGCTGATGGCACTTCTGGACATTTTCTGATGTCGAAGGGAAGTAAACATGATGTGTTTTTCATCTAGAACATTAAGTTTTCTTTGCTGACCACTGAATTTACAGTTATCATCATGATGGGTTCTTTGTACTTTTTCAAAAGAGCTTGAACACATCTTGAAACCCTGGAAAGATGTCTGCTTTGAAATCTTTGCCTGGGCAAAGCCTTGATGCTGCAGTATAGATATCTTGTGTCTTATTGCTGTGCTCTTGGCATGATGTAGGACCTATGACGTTGTTTCAGCTTGCAATTAGCACCCGCTCTGTATAATTGGTTAATCACACACCTGACTCTGTTCCTACAAATTCCCTGACTTTGTGCAAGTTTTCTAAAGTAAGTATTAAAAGCCAAATAGAAGTCACATCACAACTGCCTAAAACTTTAGCACAGGTGTGTATGTATTGTATATATCTCAAATAAATGAAACAGAAATAACCTTGGAGTTTTTTTGCTTTCAGGTCACTTTTACTCGTACACGCTATCATGAAGCAGTGATTCGCTGGAAATGGCAAAACAAGGTAATCTTCAAAGCACTTAGAGTGTGTGAGTGTCTGAGTACGTGTGTGTATTTGTTAGGGTTGTGTTGGGTGGGCTGGGGTGTTTTGTCGAGCATACGGTTTACTGCAATGCTGCCAAGCCTCATTATAATGCACTTTTGTGGCATTCCTGAAAACCCTTTGACGTGTAGACTAAGGGTTAGTGGAAGCTGGAAGCAGTGTCCAAGCAACCAGAAAGACTGAGAGCTGGAGACATCCTTTTTAACATGCAGAACAAACTGCCAGTGTCTGGCAGATACCATTTGCATAAAATGCCCAGATGTATCAGTTCCCTTTACTAAGCCCAAGTATGATTTTTTTTATTTTTTTAAAGGTTGATTATCCAAAACTAACAACAAAAAAAAAATACCACTGGCATAAAAATATCTATCATAAAAATATTTTATTGTAATCCCATAGTGCAATTAAATACATTACACAATACTAAATACAAATAAATCTATGGCATAATTTTTAGTTACTTTTTTTTGAGGAGCAATAAAAACAATTTCTTCATGATGTTAATATTGTCCTTGTACTTTGCAGGTGATTACTCAAGGACTACTGCTTTTGGGAACCATGTCTGCAGCAGGAGCGTCTTATCTGTTAGTCAAATACATTCCCCAAAAGTCCACTGGTAGTGTGGAGCAGCTATGGAACAAACTTCTCACTCTAAAGTGGTTCCAAAAGTAAGATTCCCCAAATGAACATGGAAGATATTTCAGGACACCCTGGTCATTCTTCATACTTTTTTTGGCCACCCTTGTTTCAGCAAATACTTTAATATCCTGTGATATTCTTAATCTCTTTACAATGTAATTAAATAAAGCCTTTTAAAGTTAAATAAAGCTTATAAAGGAGGGCTGATTGGGGTTAATCTTACTGAATTAAAGTAATTCTTATTAGATCAATTAATTATAAATCAAAGAACATAATTAGAAAATTGATGTTAGGATATTTAGACCAGGTCCTGGGTTTTTGTTGTATTTTAAATTGAAATGCAATGAACATGGTGGTCAGATTTAAAGTTTTTTCTTTGTGAAAGCTGTTGAGGTCAAATACAGAGCTGAGAGACACTTAGGACTTTGATCAAAACTTGAGCAAAACCTTCAATATTGTATACACCTGCTCAGCTATATGTATAGACGCCTTTACATAAAAGCTGTTTGCAAAGTAAATATGTATAATTTTTATTCAAAATGTTTAATGTTTATAGCACAAATTTTTATCTAAACAATCAATTCTGGCATTTCCCTAAACTTGCAGGAGTAGGTCTGTTCTTTTCTATTGTCTAAAATTCAGCAATACTCCTCAGCTTGCTTATTCCTTACCACATACCATTCGAGTTGATTCTTAATGGTTGTTCAGGTTTATATAAGAATAAAAGCCCAGCAAACTGAGCTTAATATTTGTTAACAGTTATAAGTCATTAGACTAATTTTTAATATAGTTTTCCATAATCATCTTGGTTAATTGCACCATGAATGTGAGCCTTTGTGTCAACGGTGTGTATGCAGTCTGCTATTTAAGCTGCCCTATAAAACTATCATTCCTTTTCAATGTAAAGCTGCACTGGTGAGCATGGCCATAGGTGAGTTTGGCCTATTTGATATAAAATGTACTTACATCTGAATGTAGAAAATATCTAGGGATAGGCAACTGGGAGGTCATTTTATGGTGCTTGTACATCACAATAGCTCAGTGAACCAAGACTGGAAGTGAAAAATTGTTTATAAGCTTTTTATTATTTTGTGAATAGAAATGTGCTTTTTCCTTTGGAAAGTCATTCTTACCATTTTTACATCAAATATATTCTGCTGATGTATTGTGCTGGTGAAGAAGCCTTTGTCCTCATTGAATCATTTTTCTTTTTTTTTTTTTTTTTTAATAACTTGTACAGAGTCTGTCAAAGATACTCCCTCTTGCAGAATCTTTTTTACAGTTCACAGTGAAGAACCTGATCCATGGTCGATATAGCCAGATATAGACATATAAGAACAACCTTCTTAATACAATACTCAAAAGTTGCATAAATAGTGATGCTGTAATTATGTTAAATGTAAACTCTTTTGACCATATTGTTTACATGAAAGTGGCCCTTTGTACCAGTGGCAAAAGTCTTTACTGTGAACATTAAGCAAAATAAGAAAACAAGATGGTACGGTAGAAATCTGAATTTACTTCTTAAGAGCAGCAATTTTTTATTATTATTTGTTTGTGCCATACACTAAAGACATTTCATTTTGAGATCAAGTGATTATGAGGCAATAAATCAGAATTTCAGCATTGATTTACTAATATTCTCATCTAGATATGTAAAAAAAAAAAAAAACAACAAACATCACTATAAAGACCAGTGACTGTGAGTGACCAGAACTTGAGCAGCATTTCAACTCATGAAGAGGAGACTAGAGGCAGAACCACCCCAAACTAACCAAACCTGATATTGTGGTAACTGCTGTACAAGCCTGTTAATCTATACCAAAAAATACAATGCAACAATTTCATGGTCACTGGGTAGCTCAATGCAGTTATTCAAAAGCAAAAAACTGCTTATATCCAACCAGTTATTGATTCTAAAGAAAGATATCTGTTCCAATAATTTTTCCAACCTAAACATCGGTTGGTTTACTTCCAAAGGTGCCAAATTCTGTGTTGTTTAACACGTCTAGATGTAACAATCTCGAAATGTCTTTTTTTTTTTTCAATCCCAAACCCAAATCTCCTCAGTGTATAGCAAAAACAAAAGAATTAGCTTGTAGTTCCAATGCTTTAAAAGTCCTTACAGTAAGGTCAAAGGGGTCGGACTTGAATCATGTTGATCTCTGATGACTCTTTACATTTGTAGCTGACATCCAGTGGGTCTGTATCATTGCTGGCAATTATGAAAACAATGGAAGAGGGGTTGAAAGTCACCCTTTTTTTAGGTTTGTCATTACGGCTCTGAGACATCACAATGGGTCGTAATGGTTGTCTGGAGCAGGTCAGGGGGTGGTCCTTAATACAGCACTGCAGGCATCCCAGACGGGAGCACAATTGCAGCATGCAACGCCGGAACTAGTGAAACAGAATACACACACACACGGAAAGAGATAAAGAGATATGACTCATGGAAAGCATGCCTTGTGTCGTACTTGATATACAATATGTATCGTGTTTCCCTGCATATCCTATGCCATGATTACTTGCTACAAGTTTAGAGTGTACTTTCTTTACCTTCCTGCTCATAAAGCCATATATAATTGGGTTATAAACTGTGCTGGATTTGGCGAAGAATGAGGGAATGATGGCAACAGTGGGAGAGATGACATTCTGCTTGCCAAAAGCTACCAGCATGGAGACCACAGCATAGGGTGTCCAGCACAGCAGATAACAGAAAATCATCAGCAGGAACATGGCAGCCAACTTCTTCTCATAACGTAGAACCTTAATGATTTGCACGGTCTGCAGATCCTCAATGGAGCGCAACTACAATAAGAGATGGAGAGAAGTGTAAAAAAGTTTCAATGTTAAAATAAAAATAAAAAAAGTTACATTTTTAATACTATTTTTCCCCTCACATACCACTTGATCACTTGGATAATACAAACTATGTTCCCAACACAACTCATAGTAACAGCACATGACAGAAATGACAGAAATGGTGAATTAGATGTGAATTAAGTAAGATGACAAGAAAATGGTGTCTCCACGTGAATTACTAATAACATATTTCTTCACATATTTGCTGTAACTACATTTGCCAATGACCAGTGAAATTTCATTCACTGGCAAAAACCAAAACGGATAAAAACTAGGTCACCCCTAGGTGGCATAGTAGTACTATTAAGAAGAGTCGGTCAAAGTGTGGCAAGTTAATGCTTTGCTACTATTCTTTTTTATTTCTTTCTGCAGAGTAAATGTGTTTGTTAGTGTACAGCAAGAGGCTTTTTTTCTGTGCACAGGTGTCTTTAACTGGTGCAGGCTGCTTCTGTTCATTCAAGTTTAATGGTAATTTTTATTCACAAACGTCCTTCTTTCATTGGGCCTGATTTAACTGATTTGCCTCCTGACCTTTTCAATATGCCATGAAGACATCATGGCAGATAAACTCTTCAGCACAGTAAGAATAATTTGAATATATATTTAATTCTCTGGAAAGTGCATCAGAGTAACTGAAACAATGAATGGCGTGATAAACAAGGAGCCCTGCTGAGTATGGGTGCTATTGCATTTTCATGTGTACATAACAGCATGTGTATAAAATATTTCTCTGTGCTGGTGCAAGGTCTGCAGTGACCTAAATACAACTGCAAAGGGGCTTAGACTAAATGAAAAATTTCCCAGTCTCTAAGCTTCAAGATATGTCCGAGTGAGTAGATTCAGACCTGAACAAAATATTTTGCCTCTAAAATACATACTTAGAATGCAAAAAGGGGCATTCTTTTAATAGGAAGAATAATTTGTCTTCATTTTCATTAGAATAGCAGACACAGATTATATTTTCTAAAAGGTCTATCTCGTCCTGTTTAGTATTTATTAAGGATTTCAGATATTCTATATGGCCAAAAGTATGTAGACACCAGCAGACCGATATGTGAACTGTTCCCAAACTGCTGCCACAGAGATGGAAACTCATGATTGTCATAAACATCCCTGTACACTGTGACTTTTAGATTTTCCTTTATTGAAACTGAGAGACATAATTTGTCCCAGCATGACAATACCCCTTTGCACAATGTGAGACCCATAAAGACATTTGACATTTTTGCCAAGTTAAGTGTGGCAGAACTAACATAATTGACACGCATTAATAGATTTAACAGTATATGCCCATTATGTGTCAAAGAATATAATTAGATATATAATCATTCAAGAGCTTTTTATCCTTACCATGTGGACAGCATACAAAATATTTCCATAGCAGTAGGCCATGATCCCCACTGGAACGAAGAAGCAGGCAAGGAGGAAGAGAAGGATGAAAGAGGCATCATTGGGGTCTTTAGAGGCCCAGTCCAAAGAGCAGCCCAGCTGGTGGATCTCCAGGGTGTACCTGTTCCAGCCGAGAAGAGGAGCTCCAGTCCATGCAAGTGAGTAGAGCCAGATGTGGGTGATGGCTCGCCAGGCCCAGGGGAAGTCAATGACCTTGGCATGTACCACTCGAATGTACCGTTCATATGCCAGGGAACATAGAGTCATGATGGACACAATACCTGAGTGTCGCAGAGAGATGGAACAATTTATTTAGCACAAAATCTGATGCATATCAGACACTTAAGTGGATTTACAGTTTTTTGCTACCAGTTTTGTTAAAGCTGTTTTTTTTAGGATTAATGGTTTATAGCTTCAGGATTCATTTGATTATGACCGCTTGATATAATGTATTTTGGAAAACCATTGCAAACTATTCCTATTATTGTAGGGTTTTTGGAAGGAAGCATTTTAAAGGTTCAATGAAAGGTAAAGGCATAGATTTTTGCATTGAGAGATATGGAAAACAACCAGCCCAAAAATCACTCAGATTCATGGTAAGTTTGAGAGATGATTTATGCACTAGGATGAGGACATTCTGGTACAAAAGCCTAGTTTCTGACTTTCCCTTTTAATCAAAGCTAGACTAATCTTGCCTTTTTATAAAAATAAAATATGTACAATTTTAAACCACTGTATTCTAATGTAGACACATATCCTCTCATTGCCTCTGGCTTCATAATTATGATCTAAATTTACATCCAAATTTTTACGTACCTGCTTTGTAACAACATGAATTGTTAAAACCAAAAAGCTTATGGTTGACACGGGGTTAAGTTTGCTTTTCTGTTTAAACCAGTGCATTGAATGGATTTTTTTTTTTTTTTTTTTTTGTGGAAAGCTACCAGTTGATCTGTGAGATTTCTATTATTAACATTCTCTAAGCGATTGGTATAAGGGCATGTGCAAAGCTGATACAGTTCAAAGCCAAACTCCTCCATGTAACCTTGAAATCTTCTAGAGATCTGGCAGTGCAATGTTTACAAGTGCTGCTGCTAGTAGACTAAGTGCAAAGCCCTGTTTTCCTTTAACATAGTGGTGACCAAAATCTAGGTCATACACACACATTTTCTCCCTACCTCCTTCCACGGTTATTAGAATGATATGCTGGTGTCTGTCTGTCACCTATGCAGCTGAGAGGCAGTGCAGTTACGATTGTAGGATGTTTTCCTAAACACATCATAGTTACATTGACCTAACCACCCAGACATGTATAAATGAAGCAACTATGATGAAACGTGTGTTGTGCAGTCCATGTTGTACATGAGTGATATCTATTTTATATAAGTCTTATAATGATATAAGTCTTTTAATTGGTGTGTGTGTGTGTGTGTGTGTCTTGTCTTGATGTTGGGAGAGTTGCTGCGCAGTCTTCTCCAGCACGTCACAAGGATTCTCAATGGACTCTGTGGTGACCAATCCATGTGTGAAAATTATGTCTCATGCTCCCTGAACCACTATTTCACAATTTGAGCCTGAAGAATCCTGGCTTTGTCATCTTGGAAAATGCTCGTATCATCATGGAAGAAAAAATACATTGATGGAATGATCTGGTCATTTAGTATATTTAGGTAGTCAGCTTACCTCATTCTTTGGGCACATAATGTTGCTGAACCTAGACCTGACCAACTGCAGCAACCCCAGATCAAGTGAAGTGATG
Source organism: Silurus glanis (assembly GCA_014706435.1). Lineage (NCBI taxonomy): Eukaryota > Metazoa > Chordata > Actinopteri > Siluriformes > Siluridae > Silurus > Silurus glanis. The sequence goes on along the minus strand of JAAIIK010000018.1, from coordinate 3,644,723 downwards.
TGAACAGTGACACGACAGTACAAGACAATGGAACAGACAGTAACTCAAGCACTGGATCAAATCAAATCAAATACTCACAAAGATATAAAGATACACTGCCATGTCTGGGTGATATAATACTGAACATTGCATGCATGCTCTCTTGGATTGATGATGAGTCAAAAAAGCTGACACATACTAGACTGAAATACTAAAGCTGACCATATACTAAAGTCATTAATTGTACACCAACACCTTTGTTGCTGGGGTGATAACATCAAACGTATACTTTGTGTACCTTTGGTGTATATCTCATTTAAAGCTCAGATTAAAGATATATAATATAGTTTAGCATACTGGCATATTGGAAACCGCGTATATACTAAACAGATCTTTCTGTATCCGCCAAAAAGAAGAACTAACCGAACAGACTGTTGCTGAATCCGTCCCACACACACGTGCTGGTGTCCCACACCCATCCTCGCTCCAAACACGAGACCAAGGTGAAATTAGTCCCGAACACCGACACCAGCAGGTCGCTTACACTGATGTTCACTAGCAGTAAGTTGGTGGGCGTCCGCAGCCTCTTAAACTTGAAGTAAAGTGCGAGGACGAGCAGATTGTTGCAGAAACCCAGCACGCCGATGGTTCCGATAGTAAACGCGAGAAGTTTGTACGTTCCGACGTGGAACATCCGAGTCCCAGTGCCGTTCACAGGAATCATCGCAGGAGCAATCTGGAGTCTGCCATAACGTCTGATGCGCCACTGATGGCTGGATTGGTGGTCGCTCGGAGAAACCTACTGTACCATAGACTAAGCGTCAAACTCCTCGCTCGGGTGTCCTTCATCATCGACATCCTCTGGCTGCAGAGCTCACTCTACTCAGCATGTGCACGAGCTGATGTGCGGACGCGCGCGCTCTCTCCGGTTACAGGCTCTCCATAATGAATGTCTTTGACCACAATATCACTATTTACTTGACTATTATACAATGTTGCAGTTTATATTTATATTTAGCTTCACACATGGTCTAATGAAATAAAAATATAAATTAATGCATCATTATTATTATTATTATTATTATTATTATTATTATTATTATTATTATTATTATTATTATTATTATTATTATTATCATCATCATCACTCCTTTGAACAGGTTCTGAACTTTAAAGTGGCTGGCCCCTCAACTGTCTAAACCACTAAAGTTATATAGTAAAAAAAAAAAAAAGTGTAATGATTATTTATTGTAGTGTTTTAGGTACGTGCTCTAACACACCCAGCTCAGGGATCAATAACTAGTTAATTATTTGAGTCAGGTGTGAGAGAACAGCAGTGGAATTGAATTACTTTTTATGGCTCGCTGACCTCCATCCCTCCTACAGTCATGTCCTTTTTTTTTAAGATCGACCACCTAACCCATTAACGTGGAGGAACATTTAAAATTATATGATGTGTGGATAAATCTAAGTGCCACTTAATTGCATCTCATTGGGTGTTATGCTGGCCGGATTACATGTTAACCCAAACCGTCAAGACAGACACACTCTCATTTATACATTATATAAAATTTGTGTTAATATTTCTTTAAAAATTTATTATTTATTGTTTTAAGCATGAACATTTTGATTCTCAAATTATGTTTAACCTAGCAGTGTCAGTAAGCTGTTTAAAGATCCCAACATCACCATCATACCACTACAATGTCAATTCACCACCTGAATAAGTAATGTTCTGGCACCCAAGTAATATCTTGTTAAAATGATTCTGAGGCCATTTGATGGCTGTGATAAAATATAGAAATGCATTTTAGAATGCTTTATTGAAACACTGACACTTTCTGTGGCTGCAAAATAGCTTTCTATTTTCTCATGACTTTCTGATGTCACAGGGTGTCATTTTTCCAAGTGCATTTATATTGCATATTATCTATAGGAAATTTTTACTCTTCGTTTAAAATAGATTGGAGAGTCAGAAAATGGTGATAGGAATAAGATTTATGATGGATTCAGGTGTTTATAACTGATTCTTTGTAAAATATTTTAAATGGCATAATTATTGCAGTTGTATATATATATATATATATATATATATATATATATATATATATATATATATATATATATATATA
>JAAIIK010000018.1:3611497-3642212 GCA_014706435.1 Silurus glanis | reverse complement strand
ACACACACACACACACACACAAACAAGGCTCAGTTCCATTTTGTTGGAGGTTCTATTGTACATGGCTGTTAGTTTTTAGTAATATTTGGGTATTAACATATTAAAATGAATGTTTATGTAATTTACTAAGACCAATATACTTCAGTGAAGTCACAGAATGTGGAAACAAACTGGAACGTGTAAATTCACTGTATGGTGTCATGTGGATATATTGGTTTAGGTTAACTGTAATCAGTCACTTTCGACCTGTCAGGCAACTTTGCTGTCTTTGTTAATTGATTCCAATTGCATTCATTTCTTGTTGCTTTTAAATAAAACTAAGCAGATTTACCATAGCAGCAAAACATATCATGCCTAAATATAGCTAATTCTGACATTTTCTATCTATAATGCAATTAATACACTTAGCATTCAGGATGTCAGGGGCACAAGAGACAGTATTTAAAGAGCATTTCCACAATTCACACAATTCCACAATGAATATGCACATGTATTTCTTTGCCTTAAGATGGAAATATGCAAAAATAAATTTCGACTACTGCAATTTGTCAGCGTCCTTAAAGACTAATTAAGGTGCAGCTACACCATGAGTGAGAAATCTTTCCATGACAGGGCACCAGCCACACATTCACTCACTATTTCACATTTTTCTATTTACACAAATGAAATAAATAATCCTAAATAATCACAAATACGGTAATGCTTTGCCATATCTAAATTGGGCAAAAACGTTTTACATCTACAAGCAATTAAAGTAAATTAATTTCTAGTTTAATGAGTTCCGTAATACCAGCAGTGTAAACTTTCAGGGTTCTGTGTCCACTCTTCATATTCTGACTAGACTAGCTGGGTGCCCTCTCTTGGTGTATTTCTTTGTCACCCTCCACCTCCCCACCAACACCTGTTTAGATCTTAGTATACTATACTCTTACTCCACCTTCTGTTGAAGCACAATTGTTTTTAACATGTCTGTTTAAACATTTAAAACATGTTTAACAGAGCAGTCTTTGGACTCAGCAGCATCAACAGCAGTGTAGCAGATTTAGTCAGGCCAAGCTGCCACTCTGCATTTGTGAGGGCAGATTTTTAGAAAAGGTTTATATGAGAAATAAGCCAAATTTAATAAATCAAGGCTATCAGACAATTTATATTTTCACTTTTATCACAGCAGGCCTGTAATCCACATTTTTATCATTGTCAAATAGTGGACAGTGAAAATGTTATTTTTGTTACTGGAAACGTTGTCTTACAAGAATGCATTATTTGGTGAATAGGGAACCAACTATTGGTATTCTCGAATTGTTATAAAGTGTACAATAAGAATGAGACATTAATTGCACCATGTAAAAAGTAAAGCTGTATTGTAACAACATGAGGAAAACGTCTAGTTAGTATTCTTATTCTGTCTACTGAACCTACGAAGAAAATCTTTAACAGCTTCTCCTTTAGCACACCTGCAGAACAATTTTCTGCTTTATGCTATGAAGGACGAGATTTTAAATATTATTATTAAGTATTTTAAGAATAATTATTGAATTTTGTTTGCTAGTCATTGCATTTGCTCATTAGTCTTACTCTCCCATGACGCCAAAATCTGTACACTTATTTCTCCCAAAATGTCAGTGAAAAATGCTCATATTCTTTTTACTAAGTGTGCCTGGCATATATTTGCCCTGGAAGTCATAAAAAACACAGGTCTTATAATGTTAAACAAATAATAATAATTTTATGAAACATATATTTAACATTTCTGAAGACGTCTCAGGTATACGCACTTCATAACAGTCAGTTACTCATAGGAAAGTCTGTTTTTTTTTTTCGTTTTTTGTTTTTTTTTACAGGTTTTCTGTAAATTGACAAGCTGTGACTTCTTTTTTTTAGATAGAGAGAATTGTGAGTAATTAGCAGGAACTAAGTAATACACACACATACATAATTTTCATAGAACACCATGGCTTCTTGTGTGTTATTCCATACTTATCAGTCTTGTGCCACAGGGTTGCTCTTTGGTGTTTTCGATAGCGCTGAAAGCTTTCAGCATTTCATTACTGATCACTAATTAAACACTAATTAAATATTTAAGCATCATAATGACAGATGTGTGAAGCAACAATTGTGTAGGAGTCAGTTGAGGTTCAGTCTTTTCAATTAACTGTAATGGAGGTTTGAAGGCCATGGAATGTTCACTTGGTATATTTGCAGGGGGTCAGGCAGGAGGTCAGGCAGGGGGTGAGAAGTGAAACTGAAACACATTGCTACATTGACCCGTGTCCTTGGTTTGAACTATAATAACAGTCTAAGAGGTGTTTGCTCCTGCTGTGGCACCTTTTCCTACTCTGACTACACAACCATTGTTGCAATGTCTGCATTGTGTCCTATTTACCCTATTTTTCATTAATGTTTAATACAGTGTCCAATATATTTCCCCATTATAGTTCATCATATGTCCCAATCTGATCTTTATGCATCAGTTGTTGCACTTTTTCTTGACAGGAACTGCTAAACTGATTTAAAAGCACTAACTGTATAAATCCACACCTCAGCCAGTACTTTAAGCTTTTATCACAGCTTTGCTAATGGAATTAATAAACTGATATGTCTTTCAAATCCTCATGCTAATAATGACATTGAAAATGTAAAAGCCTTTTTTTGTCTGAAGTTGCCTTAGCCATGTTTATTTTCTTACAATTAGGGCTCGCTTTTTTCTGACTTCAAAGAGAAGCTTCTGTATAATGCACTCAGTGACTCACATTTCTATGTATACAGGGATGAAGTATGCAAGAAAATTTATCTGTTACTCAATTAATTAGTGCAACCCTGTTTCTTTATCCAAGCTTTTTCATATACTTCCATGTTGTATTACTGGTGAATCCAGGTTTACAAGGACATTATTAAATTTAAATATGCTAAATAGTTTACAAAACTAATGTACACACTATTAAAATACCGTAATTTCCGGACTATTAAGCGCACCCATATATAAGGCGCACCCACTGAATTTTACAAATATTTTTATTTTGAACATAAAAAAGCCGCACCTGTCTATAAGCTGCAGGTGTCTACACTGAAACTAATGAACTTTACACAGGCTTTAACGAAAGACAGTGTCTGTTACACGGTGTAACGGGTGAAATATGTTGTGGCTCCTTTAAGACCAGAGCGGCATTTTGGGAATAGCCTGCCGCCGCATTTTCCGGTATTACTGCATGTGTGCAAGACCGAGGAATATGTCCTTATTATTTTCTGATTCTCAGTTCTAAGTTTCTTTAACTAACCCGTAACGCTGTTGCCAAGAAAAATAAAAAAGCACAAGTTTTGGAAACCTGTCTGTGCTTATATGATTTCTGTTGCAACTGGAGTTATCGAGCTATCCCTTGACCCTGATACAACGCGTTACAACGGCTTGTATCTAAACAGTAGCCTACCAAGAAAGTCATTGTTCACTGTCTTCCTCCTTCCTTTCACAACTATTTCTCTCTCGAGTTTATCTTTTGGCATCGTCGTGCGTTTAAAAATCAACACTGGAAGTTTTTTTCTTCCGATGCCTTGCAGCTCAGAACACAGGTGAGGTGCGTTTTTTTAGTTTCCGTTCGGAAATTTCATTGGTCTAATGTTATGGGGCTCAGTTTTTTGGCTTGAAGTTTGTGAAACTGGGAAAAACCCAGGAAAAATTCATAAATTAGCCGCTTCGTTGTTTAAACGAAGTGGGAAAAAAGTAGCGGCTTATAGTCCGAAAAATACGGTAATGTAAAAACATAGTGAACAAGCCTTCTTTTACACATCTCTCCAAATCAATTGTGGCCATTGTGACCATTAAAATGTCAATTTCAAAATGTATATATGTGTGAAGACACCAGGGAGTTTGTTTTCTCACATTTGATGAGAACTTTGAGGAATCTTTGGAAAATGCTATGTATCATTTCAAGATGTCGTGTTCAAAGGAGAATACAATTGCTTGCTGGCCTTTTGCTTAGTAATGTGTGCAGCAGCCACATCTCCTAATTATAAAAAGTGCCCAAGACACTATCCATTTGATGATATCACAACATGATGTTCTAATTACGTGGGTAATTTTAATAGAGAACAGGCCAACCACTTTCTATAGAAGTCCAAACTAATATGGTTAAACATTTTCATATACTGTTAAATACATTAAATTGTTTTACATTATCATATTTATAATATGGAATTAGATATTTTCAGGACATTTATTTAGATGTCATTAAGCCATCCACGGAAGCACAAACCCAACACTACTTTCCCCATTATAAACATCTATTTTTTGTTTGCTCTGCAAATCCTGGACAGCATATATAGATTCCGTTTTGTTTGCTCCACTACCTTTCTTATGTGCTGCTTTATTGTGTTCTGCTTTCCTCTGTTCCTCATCATTAGAGCTGTCGGATGGTCTTCAGGTTTACGTAATGAATACTTCTTTTCTCATAAGATGTTTGCGAGTTTAAGGAATCAAACAGTCAGTGTTTCTCTTTTCACAAACATCCTGTTGGGTTTATTGCAAGAGTATGAAAAGCATTAGAGCACTATTTATTTATGTTTGTTTATTTATTGGGTTGCAGATGGGATTCAAAGTTGTGTAGTATGGTTAAGGGGTTGTATACTGGAGCAAGATACAGGCTAATGTCTGTTTTTTTCCACACCACACTGCTCACCACCTGTGTGTTTCTAATTACCAAAGTTTTTCCAAGAGCCTGTATCATGCTCTCAAGTCTCCAGCACTCAATCTATTTGTCACCCTAGGTTTTCTGTGTCAAGTCAAGAAGTCAAGAAGCTTTTATTGTCATTTCAACCATACGTTTATAGCTGACGCAGTAAAGTTGTCACAGTGGGAGTGTTCAGATGAAGTAAAAAGTCTTAAGAGATTAAGTCTGTCTGTATGAAGCCATATACAATATATTAGCTAAGTCACATAATATTTTGTAAACAGTAAACAGCAAGTAACAAAAGTGAAACTTCATTATTGAAAATAAAGAAGCTCAACAGGCTTTTATGAAATTATATGATTTATTTTAACTGGGCTGTGAGCATATTTCAGAGTAATGAATTACCAAAAATTGTTACTATGTTGATAATACAATTACATTGTAGCATACAAAGCAATTTGCCAAAAGGAAAATTTTTGCTAGCTTGTTGAATTTACATTTGTGGCATTTAGCAGACGTCCTTGTCCAGAGCGACATACAAAAGTGCTTTGAGTCTCTAGCAATGAATAAATCTACACTGGTACACTAGATTACAAAGTTAAGATAAATCAGCCTACAACTCTGTTAAGAGTTTTTTTTAACAAAGCCAACTTGGAAAGTGTTAGTTACAGTGTTTCTTCTAAAGGTGGGTCTTCACTCGCTGCTTGAAAATGGCCAGGGACTCCACTGTTCGGACATCTAGGGGAAGTACATTCCGCCACCTCGGTGCTAGAACAGAAAAGAGCCTTGAAGTATACTTACCTTTTATCCTGAGAGAAGGTGGTACCAGTCAAGCAGTGCTGAAGGATCACAGGCAGCATGGTGCAGTGCGAGGTGTGATGTGGTCTCTGAGGTAAGAGGGCGCTGGCCCATTTTTGGCATTGTAAGCAAGCATCAGTGTTTTGAATCTGATACATGCAGCTACTGGAAGCCAGTGGATGGAGCGCAGAAGTGGGATGGTGTGGGAGAACTTGGGCAGGTTGAACACAAGTCACGCAGCTGCGTTTTGGATTATTCGCAGTGGACGAATAGAGTTCAGAGGTAGACCTGCCAGCAGAGAGTTGCAGTAGTCCAGTCTCGAAATGACAAGACACTGAACAAGCACCTGGGCAGCCAGGAGGTCCTTGGTTGAGGAGAGAGAATAGAGGAAATCAGTCAGTGGCAAAGTCCAAGGGTAGAGAGGAAAAGGAGTCAGGGTTGGGAAGAGATGAAAGAGTACAGGTAGCTAAAGAGGAGGGAAAGATTGAGTGGAGGTTAGGACGGATAAGAAAGAGATGTTAGAAATTGTTTTTAGGTAGAATTAGAAGAGTGATTGTAAAGGACACCAGTTGATGATCAGAAATTTAAAGTGGGGTAGCAGTCGTGTAGGGCGAGTGAAAATTAGATCCAGGACATTTTCTCCCTTGTGTGTGGGAGGGCAGCTGTTAAATGTCACGGAGAAGGTATTTAGAAAAGTCCGGAGGCAAGATGACTGAAGTTTGTCCGATGGGAAGTATTCCAATTTGGCCTTGAATATTTGAAAAATATATTCTTTATTTGTTGTAAAAAGAAAACTATTTGGTCTGCTCTAAGAATATTTCTCTGTATTTTGTTCATCATGGTTATTGTTCTATTCAACAAATTAAATACTGATTTTTAGTTGCCTTAAACCCATTCATATCAAAACTGGTACGTGCATTTTAGCCGTCAATCTGTAACTTTAAATGACAAAATGACATGTTTGTAATCTAAACTGTATAATTTCTAGCTAGTAGATATTTGGGGAAAGATCCTATAAATTCACACAATATTCTGAGACTGAAAATCCTGCTGTGAGATGATGGCAAAGCAACTCTTTTTCTTTAAACTGAATCTTGCTTTCTTTTGTTCCAGGGAAGTTTTTTCATATTTAGTTTTTGAGTGCCAGCTGCAGTTTGTGACCATAACAAAGACTGTAAAAGGTCTCAGAAATTGTGCACAAAAGCTTTACACTGTAACCTGAAAACCCTGGAGCTGTGAGAATACAACACAACCTACAGTACTTAATATCCCACTTACACTGAAGTCCTGAAAAATGAATTTAATTAACTGTGTCCAAGTTTGATTAGTTTGCAAATCAATTGTCATAAAATACTTGTCCTCAAAATGCAAGATGCAAGTGCTAAAATCAAGAACTAAACAGTCACCAGTTTTCTAATTAATTATTTTAGGTCAAGATGTAGCATTACAATCATGATATTCTTTCATACATTTACAATCTTAAAAAATTTAGTGCATAGACAGTGAATGGCACTGGAAACATCTCTAGGTTACGTATGTAACCCTAGTTCCCTGAGGAAACAAGTCGCTGCATTGAAACGCTTTGGGAACGCCCCGTATTGTCCACGCTCTAAATCACGTATGAAATCTGGCCAATAGGCAAATCGTGACGTCATCAGCATCGACGTTGCATAAACCAGGAAGCTACAAAATGGCTGAGCGATGGTAGTGACATTAGCTTCTGAAAAAGAGACGGTAAGTGCCGCAGGGATGCAGGGAGTATGGCCTGCTGACGCAGCGTCTCGTTCCCTCAGGGAACTAGGGTTACATACGTAACCTAGAGACATTCTCTTTCAGGAACTCAAGCTGCGTCAAAACGCTTTGGGAACGAATGTCCAATCATGCCATACTGACCAGTTCCTTCTTAGTGTGTGTGGGCACCACCAGCGTGCAGGACAGAGGAGCCAGGAGTGGCTCTGGCATTGAGGTCATTAAAAAAAAAAAGGTCAAAGGGGTGGACCAGCCCGCAGCGTTACATATGTCCTGTAGGGGAACCCCCACAAACCAGGCTTTAGAGACTGCCATACTCTGGGTTGAGTGAGCCTTGGCTCCGAAAGGAGTGACAAGACCAGAGGACTCATAACATGTGACATCCACTATCCATCTACTGAGAGTCTGCTTATTGGCAGGAAACCTTTCCTGTGAGGGCCATAGCAGACAAGCTGTTCCGACTTTCTCCACGGACTCGTCCTGTGGAGGTACATATCCAGTGCTTGCACTGGACACAGTCGATTTTGCTTTTCCTGGTCTGGAGCTAGGAAAGGAGGAGGGCAGAATGTCTGCAAAACGACAGATCGTGAGGGAGCCGTAGGCACCTTAGGCACATACCCAGTATTAGGGTACTGTGGTCTTTACCGACAGGTACCTAAGGGCCACCTCGGCCAAATGCTCGAAGGGGAGCTCAGATAGAGCCGCCAACATGACGGCCAAATCCCACACAGGCACTCACACTATCCCGGGCCTCAGCCTCTGGGTGCCACGTAGGAAACGTGTCACGAGAGGGTGTTTCCCCAGTGACTGCCCTGTAGGCGGGGTACAATAAGCTGCGATAGCGGACACGTAAACCTTCAGGGTGGACGGGGCCAACCCTGAGGCAAACTGTTCCTGCAAGAACTCAAGAACTTGACTGGGTCTAACTGTTGCTGCTCACACCACATGGAAAACAGCTCTGGAATGGAGGATGGTCTCAACTACCTCAGTAGAGAGACCAGCTGCTAGAAACTGTGGCCCCTGCCATAGCTTTCATAACTCTGGGCGGGGGTGAACTATGGAGAGGAGATCCCTCCTGGGAGAAATTTCCCAAGGGGGTTCCTGGGAGCAGCGCACTAGGAGGGAAGGCGTACAGCTGTAGCCTCGGCCACGTCTGCACCATGGTGTCCAGCCCCAGTGGGGATGGGTGAGAGAGAGAAAAACAGAGGGGACAGTGCGAGGTCTTCTGAGTCTACCTGGGCTTTGTAACATCTCTGCCATATCTGCTGCACCACCTCGGGGTGGAGCCTCCATTTCCCGGGCCACGGCCATTGCCTCGAAAGGGCTTCTGCTCTCCAGTTTAACCAGCCCGGGATGTAAACTGCTCTCAGTGAGAGGAGTTTACCCTGGGACCATAGGAGGATCTGCCACGCCAGCCTGTACAGGGGGCAAGATCGGAGACCCCCCCTGCCGGTTAATGTATGAGACCATCAACGAGTTTTTCAATTCAGACTATCACATGGTGATCTCTCAGGTCTCAGAGGAAGTGTTTGAGTGCTATAAGCACAGCCATTATGTCCAGGCAGTTTATGTGCCATGAACGATGTAGCTTGTTCCACTGACCTTGGATGGAGCGTCCACTTATGACCTCTCCCCACCCTTTGAGGGATGCGCCCGTCGTTAGCGATATGCAAGGACCCCCAGGACGGGGCCTTGAGACAGGACTGTGTGTTCTCTTCATATAACTAAGGTTCGAAGAGCCCGCCTTGAGACCTTGATAGTACGGAGTGGGCTGCCCCCTTGGAAGAACCCTTTATCTCTGAGCCACCACTGGAGGGGTCTCATATGGAGGAGGCCAAGTGGAATCATGTTGGACGCTGCCACCATGAGACCCAGCAGCCTCTGGAACTGCTTCACTGTGAGTGGTTGTCCTTCTCTTACTTTGCCAACTGCTGTGAGAATGGTTGCGATCCAGGCGGGAGACAATTGTGCCCGCAACATGGTCGAGTCCCACACTACGCCTAAGAGGTGGTTCTCTGCAATGGAGAAAGCACACTCTTCCCTGCGTTCAGTCTTAACCCCAGCTCCTTCATGCAGGCGAGAACGACATCCCGATGCCGGTCTGCCTGAAGCTCTGATCAAGTTAATATCAACCAGTCATCAATATAGTTCAAAATGTAGATGCCCTGAAGCCGTAGCGGGGCTAGAGCCGCATTCATGTACTTTGTGAAGGTGCGGGGTGATTGTGCTAAGCCGAAGGGGAGGACCCGTATTGGTAAGCTTTGCCCTCGAAAGCAAACCTCAGGAACCTCCTGTGCGCAGGAAAGATGGCTATGTGGAAATAGGCGTCCCTTAGATCTATCGTGACAAACCAGTCCTCGGACTTGATCTGAGACACGACCTCTTTGAGGGTAAGCATCCTGAACCTGAGCCTCATGAGTGAGCGGTTCAAGGAGCGTAGATCTAGAATCGGCTGCAATCCGCAGTCCTTCTTCGGAACAATGAAGTACTGGCTGTATTAGCCTGACTCTCTGACTGAGGGAGGAACCAATTTGATGGCCCCTTTCCTCGGGAGGGTGCGTACTTTTTGCTCCAGGACCAGAGCCTGCTTGGGTCCCACCAGGGTGGGACACAACCCGTTGAACCGGGGAGGAGAGGACCCGAATTGAATTGAGTAGCCCCTCTCTATTGTACGCCGGGCCCACCAAGATACGTCTGCCAGCTCTTCCCAAGCTGCCAGGAAATCACTCAGGGGAACCAGCCTCTCGAGGTTGGCCTCTGACCCTTCCAGAGTGGCTGGAGCGGTGCACTGCAGCAGTTGAGGCCTCCTGAGAGACGGGGGGTCTCCTCCATCCGCAGCAATCTCTCAGGCAGAGATGGATAGAGACACCCGCTGGAGGGAGGCTGCGCTCCAAGGCACATCCTGTGGCGGAGCTAACAGCCTGGCCTCCTGGTGGTGACGAGGAGGTACGGGCAACACGCAAGGTGTAGACCGCCTTCCTCGATGTAGGGTGCTCTGATTGTCAGGGCCGCTTTACCACCATTTGTTTGTTCGAGGAAAGGACTCAAAAACAGTAGGCCCCGGGGCGGAGGCTGTGGCGGGGACGCAGGAAACACTCATCCAGCTTGCTGGGAACGCGTGGCCTCCGCTTCTCATCAGGCCAAGCTATCTCTAGGTTAGCGTAGCGTTAGCGTTACACGCGGAGCATTACACGCGCCAGAAGAAGGAACCGCCAAAGCGAGTGCTTTCCCCGGGGAACGGCCTTCGGCGCCACTTCACCTCGGCGGGAACGGGACCTGAGCCGCGAGAGAGAGCGCTCTCCTCAGAGAGAAAATGCTAACAGTTGACTCTCTCAAGAGCCGACTAAGGATGTTCCTAAGCTAAGCAAACAACAATTCGGCTGTGTTAAACTGTTATGAAGAGAGGATTTGACATTGAATAACTTTCTCAGTAGAATGAATATATGCTGGTCTGGAATAACCAAAGCATGGATGCACATACTCATGTTGTCCAGACTATTGTGACTTTTTTATTTTGCATTAGGAGGAAACGCATGAGGGTCATTTCATTTTTTTATCTTTTTTTCTTTTGAGTGATTTTACACCACTTTCTTTAAATTTATTTATTACCATTCAAAAATCTGGTGTAATCATACCATATTAAGCTCCCATCTCCAAATTGCTATGGCATTTTTGTCAGTTGAAATCACAAGTTCCTTATAACAGGAGAAATATCACTTGATTCCTGCACTACTTTAAAACTCTGAAATATATTATAAATATTATTTAATGTAACTTAAGCAATAACAGTGTCATTCTAGCTTGCCTGAATAAATACTAAACTCTAAACTCTCTAAACTCCAGGTTAAGCTTTCCACCTCCCAGATACTCTCATAACTTCATAGCTTTACACTTATTTATTGTTACTGAAAAATTCATAGTACTATATCTCAGGAAAAGTAACCAGTTAAGACTTTCAAAGTAGTGGTTTAAGCTACATTTTTGTATTATTATGTTTATTTCAAAAAATTTTCTATGGTGAAGACATTCAGACAGTTCACCTCGATTTCTTAACTGAGTTCTAAAATTGTCTTTTATCGAACACAGAGCATGGTGTTGCCATGGACATGCAGATACCTAAGGAGATAAATTGCTTGGGTTTTGCACTTGGTCAGAAGTAGCATAAAAGCATTGTGCACATAGCTTTCGAACAATTTGATCCTGTCACCAATTACCAGTGTTACCTGCTGGGAAATCTCTATACTAGAATAGAAATGTGTACCATGTGAATCCACAATAATACAGTAGGTGGTTATATTAGTTTTAAAAAATGCATTATGCTTAATAAACCCATTTATTGTTTTTTTTTTGCTAAATGATGAAATCTGTGAAGACTACCCATTAAACTAAACTACCAACCACATGTTATGTTAAAAAATATATATATATTTTTTTCATTTAATCATGTTTCATTTAGTGACGAAGAACAGTAACTGCTTAATAGCATTAAAAAGTATTTAATGTAGATATAATAGGAAAAATTCAGCCTTTTATAAACTATGCAATTTGTATTTACAAGCTACTGATTTTGAAGTTTTCATGGCATGGCTCATACTGTATATTGATGCCAATGAGTGTGTGATAAAAATAAACACCAAAATCCATAAACACCTATAACACAAATTGCATTAATATTTTGCACAATTTACAAAAAAGAAAAGACTTTAACATTAAGTGAAATAAGTATAATGTAGTTCAACACCGATGTGAATCAAGGAGTACCAGAACTCAATGGCCTCAGAGAGCATAATCGCTTATGTTCAACATCTTTATACCATGTTTCTAACTACACAGAAATATAATTTGTAGATGTTTAAGGATAAAACTGTCTAGCTTTTGCCACACTGATATGTTGGCAGAATCACCCCATATTAGATGTATTGATCCATATACATTTACAAATGCAGGCCATGTACTGGGACACAGGCAGCAAGGTCAGAGTTAATTACATAGTCAAGTAAATGCCCCTCTGTGATTCTAATAAAGACAGCCAGCAAGGGCAAAGAGAGCAATACGATTTACTGCATTAAAATGGCATTTAAAAATTGTGAATGAAAGCACTTTTCTGATGGGCACAGGTTTTCCTACTTTGAATACTTATAAGGGGTTTCCTATTATTAAACATTTTTAGAAAATTGAAAACGAGAAAGGCATAAACCTGAAATTGCAGTTTCCCTGTACTGCAAACAGCACTGTCTATATAAGAATCTGATAGCTCTTGTTAAATGATGTGCAACATAAAAATCATACACTGGCCAAATCCATCATTAAACTATTGTACTGTCCTGTGCACATGTTTTGACAATTTTAAGACACTAAGATTTTAATGGGTTTTTCTTTCAGGGATGATGGACGTACTGATTCCACTCAAAAGGCTCCTTGGATTAAATTGTTGTTTAGCAGGTGGGCAGCTAATTAATAGTCACTGGTGGTAGGGCTTTGTTTGCAGCTTCAGTTACGTTTTAAAAGTTGAACAGCGCATACCTTCTGTGTGTTTATTTCCTGGCAGAAATCATGGTAACTTTAAAAATCATAATCCATAATCTAAATACGCAGTAAATAATAGAGTCTTCCTCATCATGTTTAGGTTTCCAAAGTGGCAGCAGATGGTGCTGTAGCCCATATGTTCACTGGAGCTTTACACTCACACAACATGCACTAATTTCAAAACCCAGTATCAGTTGTAAAATCTATGGATTAATTGATCTGCTGTGCTGGCGTGTAGTTTATGCAGAAAACTGATGTTTACTGTGTTGTCTTCTCGACGTTCGCCGGCATTCTCTCCGGATCGGCGCGCGCTTCTTCGACGTCAGCCGGTCTCACTCGCAGATCGGCGCTTCCTCAACTTCCCTTTCGAATCTAGACACGATCAGACCATATACACAAGATGCTGTATTGGGCACTCAAGGCTTACACATGCTTTCCTGCTAAAAGGTGAAGAACCCCAAAATGTGATCTCTGTAAATTAAACATATAGTAATGGATTGTAATACTATTAACCACATAAGACTGTGCTTTTAATCGTAACTTTATACTTACTTATACTCAGAATTGCTGTATTTAGGAATTTTCCAAAAATGTATCATTGCTGACTATTAAAATGAAGGACCTTGTATAATTTATTTTCGACACAGTCACAACACTCCAAGACCCTATTGCTGTAATGTCTTGTCTCACCTACCTTGGTCTTTGCTATGGAAATAGCCATTGATGCTGGCATGAAGTAAAGTAGTTTTTAATATAAAAATCAATCATCTTTCCCTTTTCCATCTTTCAAAGATTCCACTAAATTAATTCTTTCAAATCACCCACAGGAAAGGTGTTTTTAATATGATTGCCTTACTCATTTCACTGTTAGTGGTGATATGAACTCAAGAGATGCAGTTTGCAACTCCTAGAGCAGTACATGTTAAGGTAGTGCCCATGAAGAATAAACCCTCCATCTTAAATGGCATTTCATGCTAAGATTGGGCATCTAATCCATTTCTAGAATCTATTTCTGTTTTGGAAGGGGGGGGCAACATATGTCTTGGATCATGAACGATAAATAACTTATCTAAAGAATACATAGCAGCAGCTCATACTACAATATAACATGTACTAGACACATTGTACAGGCTTACCTTTGTGGAATATTGCAAGGTCAGTCACAAGGTCATATCTAACCTTAGGCATGAACCCTGAGATCAGCAATTTAGCCCTCTGATTTTAGTCAGAAATTCTGCTATAATCTTGAGCTCTGTGTGCAAAAACCCTCATGCTTGGCTTCTTTAAGGCTATTTCATGAATTGCTATGACTCAGCCATCTGCAAGGGAACAAACTGACAGATGCATGTACTGTAGCGTGGCCAAGAAATGTCTAGGTTCTCTCGAAAAAGTCTTCCGCATATAATTAAAACTAGTTTGAATGCTGGAACTTTCCATTTGGCCTTATATTGTGTGTGCACACTAAAACCACACCAGTAGGTGGCGTTAGAGTTTTACTGTAGCAACAAATATTGCACATTATTATTATTATTTTTTTTTGTTGGGGGGGGGGGGGTGGATGAGGGGCGTAAAATAAGTTTTAAGGGGAGATAAGAGGGAGATTAGCAAAACTTGCAGGAGCATAATGGTATATGTATCTGTTTATCTAATCTAAATGTCTGTTGATATCTAATATATGAAAAGTGTTTTAAATAAAAAGACCTAAAGATTCTCCAACCTGGAATGTCAGATGAAGTTTATAGTTTCTCAGTAAAATATGCTGTATTTTAGTTTTCTTTTCCTTATTTTATTTGAATTTATTTGAGTTTCCCAGATGTAACATAAGTTCGTTTGTAATACATCCACAAGCCACTCTAATCAGCTATGTCTGGAACACAAACTGATACATGAACAGTAGCAATTGCTTCTTTTGGCTCACTTCTTCTTCTTCTTTTTCTTTCTTCAGTTTTCTTACTGCTAGTTTTGAATTATTTTGTGATTGGCACCCTGTAGGACTAAATGATGTGCACCGGACATGTGACAACTCTCTGGAGGCTGCTGCCTTTGCTCCTCTGGTCTTTTTAATGATCGACTGGAATGCAATCTACTCATAAATGGCCTTAATTAGCAGCTTGCATGCAAAAGGTTTGAAACTAGTCCAAAACTAGACATATACAGTAATGTGAAAAAAAAAAATTTACATCCCCTTTAAATTCTATGGTTTGTCAGGACATAATACAAATCATCTGGTCTTGATCAGGTTTAAAAGTTAGGTAAATACAACCTTAGATGAACAACAGCACAGCATATTACACTATGTGATCATTTATTTGTACAAAAATAAAGCCATGTGTGAAAGTACAAAACTTACAGCTTCTTAATGCTAAATGTGAAAGTTAATGACAGTACAGTTAGAAAAAGACTGAACAAGTATGGTTTGTTTGGAAGGGTTACCAGGACGTTAAGCTGCAAAGTTACAAAGTTACAAACCACAAGACTTCTGGAACAATGTCTGTTTAGCTTGTTTTGCTGCCAGGGGGCACCTTGCAGTCATTGAGTGGACCAGGAAAGTATTCTAGAGTCAAATGTGAGGCCTTCTGTCCAACAGCTAAAGTTTGGCCAAAACAGGGTCACAGTTAATCAAATCCACAGCAGAATGACTGAAAAAAGAATTGAATCAAGGTGTTGCAATGGCTAATCAACATCCAGCCTGAAATGCTGTGGTGGGACTTTAAGACAGCTATGCATAAACAAATGCCTGCAGACCTCAATAAACTGAAGCAACATTGTAAAGAGTGAGCCAAAATTATTCCACAATGATGTGAGAGACTGATAGCTTTACAGAACATGATAACTTCAAGTTATTCCTGCCAAAGGTGGTTCTTCAAGCAAATTATAAGGTGTACTTTGATTGAAATGGATTCTCCATTTTGGCATTATATATAAAAAAATAAAATCTGTGCAACACTGAGCTTATATTTACCTCATTTTAAAACCTGCTAAAGACCAGATGAGTTTTATTATGTAGTGATATGTAAAACCATAGAATTCAAAGAGGGTGTCATTTTTTTTTTTCCACATGACTGTATGTGTGTAAATATACTGTGTATTTTCTTTCAGTGGATTTTCTTTTCTATGAAAGAACATGTATGGAATTATGTCATAAACAAAAAGATATCAAACGACCCAGAATATGTTTTATATTTTATGTTGTCCCAAACAGTTATATTTAGCTTTGATGACAGCTTTGCATACTCTTCGTATTCTTTCAGTAAATTAATGTTTTGTAATTAAAGTTTTAAAAGTATTTTTTAACATTGTTTAACAAATCCAACACTTATATTTTAAATTAGCACCTTTTTTAGGTAATGCATAATTCCTATGCGTTAATTCGTAGTGATAATGCTTTTATTTTTTTTATTCTGTAGTAAAAATATAGCAGATGAGTGCAAAATTTTGATATGAATTATCATCCTGAGACATGTTTACATTCATATTTATTCGTATTGAAAATGTTTGGATCCAAAGTGACTTACATTTTACTTAGGAATTTTTCTTAACACAGGGATAATGCAATTAAAGATTAGAGCTAGGCTTATTTAAAAGCACTGACCAGTCTACCTGGACTGAATACCAAACAGGCATATAAACTAAAAATTGCTGGTTTAATTTTAGACTTGTGTAAAATGTAGATTGACACCTCAGGTCAGGTGGTGGGAGTTGGTTGTTTAGTGGTTGTGACGTTGGACTTCTGACTGGAAGGTCACAAGTTAAACTCCCAGCACCACCAAGTCTTTAAGCTAAGATCTTATCCCTCAAATGTAACCATTATAAACTTGGGCTATTAATCATAATACTTCCACATGTGGACTTTTACTGTGAGATGATCCATAAGCACTTTTAAATGTCGCTCTGGAAAGGGCGTTTGCTAAATACCGCAAATGTAAATAATCTTAACAGTCGATAGATGAGCTACATTAAATTAGCACAGGTTTGAATGTCTGCATGGTGACAGGTGTCTCATCAAGGGTGTATCCTGTGCCAATGTTTCTGTAACTTTATTCTGTAAATGTTTTCCACCAGGAACAGATTGTTCACTCTAAAAGGGAATATGTCTAGTTTTACATTACTTTCAAGTGTTTTTTTCTGCCACTGTTTCCATTTTAATCAACATACCAAGCTGCATACGTTGCTACATCTGAGGATTCGGGGTCAGGGTTGACCCATGACTTTAATGAGGTCAGGGTTTATTGACCCTACATTGGCAGAAAATGGCCAGCTTGTGTTTTGAAGTAAATGCATTCTTCATGCTGAAGATGGTCACATGCATTATGGTAATGCTTTCTGCTTGCATAAAAGCCAGATGGTTAAGGTTGCTAATGCTGCTAATGTGTGAAAAAATATGTTTGGCAGTTATGATGTTACACAACATTTCACAATATTTTAAAACCATAAAACCAGTTTACCATCTGCCCTGCCTGCAAAAAAGTAAAAAAAGTAAAAAAAAATGTTGACTGGTTATGTACCTAAAAAATTACAGATTTCTGCAAAGCTGCTTTGTGACTGTCTACTGCTATGTTCTCAGGAACTGTTGCATGCTGCATTGCATCTTACACTGTGAAATTTAAAATAAAACATTTAGAATCAAAGTCCACTACTTACTTAATGCTGTATTTATTTATTTATTTATCCATTGATTTATTGATTTATTTATTTATTTTATATATTTTTAAAATTATTTGTTTGTTTATTATTGTTTTTGTTGTTATTCAGCATATGATCCAAACTTTATAAACATATTGATGGTAAAAGCCTATGTGATAAGAACATGTCTGAATGCTTCAGTATTATGCCTGTGATCTGAACTTCATGGGAAAAACTAGGACAGAAGCCAGCCTAATGGCATATTGCATAAACGACTTCCTTTCTAGTCAATCTTTGTGTCCATGGAGAGTAAACTGTGTAGATAAATAAGCTTTGAAATTCTCAGGAAAAGGCCACAGGTAATGAGTAATGTAAACTGGAACTGGTAGGTGTTCTGTAGTCATTTTAAATATTAATCTCTCTCTCTCTTTATTAATGTGCACAAAACTAATGTACAATTATAGAAACTGAATGATCAAATGATGTTTAGATATCTACATGATCCACAACATAGCAAAATGTTTCATTATATTTTTATATTAAAATATTTGCAATGTGTTTATCAATTCCACTGTGGATTTATTTTTTTTTTCATTATTGTTGTGTAAAATAAATGGTTGAACGCATTACTAAAGTCACATGGAGACATTATTAGCACATTTCTTTTACCTTTTTCACTCTTTTTGAGATTGTTTTTCAGCATAAAGTTACATTTTGCTGTTTTCACCTAAAACAATAAAACTGGAGCTTTTTTTCTTACTCACCGTTTTCTAGAGACTTTCATTCAGAAAAGTCCATCCCATGAACACTAAACATATGGCAGAAATACACCCAGGAAAAGACACCAGTCAATCACAGGGTAACACACCCACATGCACATATTCACCTGCTCATTCAAAGCTTGGGTGATTTATCATAACTAGGCATGGGAAGAACATGTTAGGAAACTTTACACAGACAGTAACCTGAGCTCAGGATCAAACCTTGGACCCTGGAGCTGTGGAGGCATTTTAATGAGAAATCCACTATAGTGGAGACAGCAAATGGTGAACTCATAGTTAAAGGATGTAACTTAGCTATATAATGCAATTGTGCTGAGTTAATGATAATATTGACAGTGAAATTAGCATGAAAGTTAACACTTTGGAAGCCATTGTGTTTGAGGTAGCGAATACAGATGAGGAGGTTAGAGAGTTGGACAGACTTGACGCCAGTATTACTGCATTGCTTTAGGTAGAAATAAATTCTCACTGTGGCCAATTTAGGAAACTGTTGATGGAAAAAAAAACGCTTAAGCTAATATATCAACTTAGCACTGATGATACAAAAGACAACCGAAGATCACAATTTGATTTAAAATAATGCTTTGCATGTCATTTAGAGTTCATTCTAACTTTACAGTAGATAATTCCAAACATAGTGAACATAGTTTTTTTTAACATATTGCAGTTAATTAAAATTAAACTACCAAACTTGACACAGTTAAGAGGAGAACAATGGTGTTGTAACCTCAGCAAGGTTCTGCTGGTTACACACTTATAAGGTGAGAACAAAGCTCTATCTTTCCTTTATTGAATAAGAGAAATAAATAAAACACACAGAATCATAAACAAAGATTTACACCGGTGGTCTTTGTTCCTTTACTAGCTATAAGGAATGAATGAATGTGTAAAAGCTCACTATAAACAATCTAAAGGTACAATCTGCCAGCTGCTGCAGCTCACTAAGAAAACACCAGGACCAGAGAAACCTGTGGAAACTTATTTAACATGTAATTCTCTGACTGCTTATAAAATGACAGCCTGTGACAATGGCAGAGACCCCCTGCCCTGTGATAAAAAGGCAAGAACAAAAGACAGACAAGGATCGAAAGCCTAAATGAAATAGAAAAAGAAAGACAAAATGCAAGAAACAGACAAGAGAAACTTTGACAAAAATCACAGGATGTGATTTAGGTTTATAACTATAATAACTGCAAAGTAGTGTTGACCTTAACATGAATATTTGCCATCTTTTGTAACAATAGAGGTGAAAAAAATAAGCTTCTATATCTTTCTCACTGGTGTGTATAGTTCTTGGTGTGTCTGATTCTGACTAGCTTTAAAATGATTGTTGCTGTTTTTATTGTTCTATTTATTATTGCACCGTACTGTCCTTCCTTTATTAAAAACATGCGGCAGTATTTTCTTTAAGTCTAACCAATCTATAATTAATTAATAATTTAAGATAAATTAAAACTGTTCTATTAAAAACTCTAGCTTAACTCTGAGTTCTAAAATGCAAATGTTTACAATAATATCAAATGGATCTTCTGGAATATACACCTGAATTACACTGCACCTCATAAGCAGTGACATGGAAACTCGCATTTACATTCTCAACTTGAGGTCTCGTTAATAAAAGAATTCAACTTGATACAGGTTCATTAGGTTATCAGTTGAGAGAGAATATAGTTTTATTTTGTTTATTTTGTTTGTGCTACTATACTATAAGAATACTTGTGACTCATCTATTTGAAACATCAAGGGGAAGTTCATTCCACCACCTAGGTACCAAAACAGAGAAGAGTTTTAAAGCATACATTCTGTGTACCTTGAGAGATGGTGGAAACAGTCTAGCAAAATTAGTGGATTGGAGCATTATGCAGTAGGGGGTGTGATAAGCAGTGTTGGGGGTAACGCGTTACAAGTAACGTGCGTTACGTAATAATATTACTTTTCTGGAGTAACGAGTAAAGTAGCGCGTTACTTTATAAATTTACACACTAATATCTGAGTTACTTTTTTTAAAAAAGTAATGCGAGTTACTTTTCAGTTAAATTATTTTGCATAAAAAAAATAAATACTGAATTAAAATGAACGTAGTCACGTAGAATCGCGCAATCATACGTGCGAGCAGCGGGAACAGAAGCTGGTCAGAAGCGGAGATGGCAAACCAGGGCATTACATTACTGTGATGGAAGTATTCTTATTATTTTGAAATAGTCGAGGAAAAGGAGAAAGGAATAATGGTTAAGTGTAGATTATGTGTTGGTGAAAAGCTCTTGACAACTGCAAAAAATACCACTTAAAAAAAAAAAAAAAAAAAATCTGCATGCAAAGCACAGCACTACAGATGTGTGCGTGTGTGTGTGTGTGCGTGTGTGTGTGTGCGTGTGTGTGTGTGTGTGTGTGTGTGTGTGTGTGTGTGTGTGTATAAAATGTTGAATATATGTAACATTATGCAATGTTGCATATATGTAAATGGAGACAGAAATATAGAAAACTTTCGACTTTCCACCACTGCAGATCTATAGACTGCTCAGAATAAAAGTTTTCCGTGGGAGACACATGTACGATGCCATCATAGCAGAGAGGGAGATCAAATTCACAGCTCGTTTGCTCTTTGTGGGAAGATAAACTGCCACGGTCACTGATAATAGCGCGAACTTTGTAAAAGCGTTCAGAATGTTTCAAGCTGATGATGAAGCAGATAATGATGTATACGAGGACGAGGTCATATTTACGGAATTGCACGAAGTTTTACGTGATGACAGCGAAAGGTATGTTCTCCCTCCACATCACTGGTGTGCAGCCCACACCCTTAACCTTATATACACGAACGATAGTTACATTCCTGACGGCGAAGGCAGATTGAAAAGCAGTGTACAGAAGTGCGACTGGAAAGTGTTCAGCCTTGTGGTCAAAAGTTAGTCGATCATCTTATTGTTCTCTAAGAAGTTATTAAACATTTTAAATGTTTAAGACATGTCTTTTGCCCTAATATAACTTATTTCTTAATGGCAATTATCTATATTACACCTGTTACACCTGTAAGGCGTGAAAGAGATACAAGTAACGCAAAAGTAACGCAAAAGTAATATAACGCATTACTTTCCATAAAAAGTAACTAAGTAACGTAATTAGTTACTTTTTTGGGGAGTAACTCAATATTGTAATGCATTACTTTTAAAAGTAACGTTGCCCAACACTGGTGATAAGTGCTTTGTGTTGGGTGGATGCTGGTCTTTTTTAGCTTTGTAGGCAAGCATTAATGTTTTAAGTGTTGTGTGGGCAGCCAAAGGAAGCCAGTGAAGTGACTGTCACAATTGGGTGATGTGGGGGAATTTAGGAAGGTTGAAAACAAGTCATGCATGAGCGTCTTGAGGGGACAGGGAGGATGAGTTGAGTGTCGTCCACATGGCAGTGGCAAGAAAACCCAGGCAAGGCCATGATTTCAGTGAGCAATTAAATATTTGAGTCAAATATGACAGAGCACCCATCTAAGGCACACTCTTCCTAATTTTACTTCTAGAGCCATCTAAGTGCAATTAGTAGACAATTGCTACTAAGAACTTTTGCACAGCGCACAGTGAGTCATCCTGATAACTTAAAGTGACATATTGAGTTTGACCCTTATAAATTGGAGCGTTGTTTTGTTGTGCATATTGTCTGATATGTTGTTGTTAAGTGCTTGTGTGGTTATAGTAAGGAAATTTGTGAATTTTATAACTGCTTATACAGTTACAGCTCAAAATCTGACTCATTACATGTAGAACATTTGCAATGAGACTAGAGGCACAAGACATGACAGATAGGCCTTTCACCTAGCCTACCTCCTTATTTGCATAAATCTATATTCACTTAGTAAGCAGCTTTAGAAATTCTCAAGCCCCCACATGTTGGCTCTGTCTTGTTGGTTGATGACAGACTAATACAGTTTAGACTTTGTACTCAGACTGCTGTAAAGTATAATTTATATCAGAAACACATGTTAAATCCTCAATTATTTAAAAAACACTGTATATTCTAATACACATTTGATTGCAATAGTTTGACTTGCTGACCTGCAGATATAAAGGGGAAAATTTGTAATTGAGAATCTTTTGTGCACTGAACAGTTTACATTTTAGTTGTAGTTTGTTCACATGAGTGTTTTGGTATCTTGCAGCAAAATAGACTGATATAGATTCAAGGTTAAAAATGGACTATTCAGCCATGTTTAAATGTTACTGTGGAACTACCCTATTTATATAATAAATTTGTTTCTATTTATTTAACGTTAATTTACTTGCAGTCTATTTAAAATTGTTGAAATCATTAATCTTGAATTAACATCTGGGTGTATTACATGATAATTTCCTGTTTTCATTTAAAAATCTCACTGCATGACTTTTTTGGGAGCTAAAAATGTTTGTGTGTGTGTGTGTGTGTGTGTGTGTGTGTGTGTGTGTGTGTGTGTGAGTATGTTTGTCTTGGTTTCTACAATACCCAAATGCCGATTTATCCATTTCTTTTGCTTTTAATGTTACAAAGTGCACTACAAAAGCATTTTTTTTAAATAGTTCGGGGTTCTAAGCCCCCTTACAGAGGTTTTACATGGAAGCATTTTTAAAAGAGACATGGAATCAACATAGACTGTTAAATTTAGCTCCCAATTTAAGATACAGTTAAGATTACAGTCAAAGTTATGCAGTTATGATAAGCTAATCACTTTTTATCCCATGGGATAGAAATGGAATGAATGTAAGCAAAAAAGTATTTGTTATGACTGTGCCTTAAAAAAAAAATTGTTAATCTGAGGCTTAAAGGGTTACTTAGTTTGTTGCTCATGGAGACCCTACAACAGAATGTTTCAATTTAAGAAAGAGGTTGTAATAGTAGAGCCAATATTCCAAACAAAGTAACATCTTTATAATGAACACATGACTCTTGAATGTACTCTCAGGAATGAAATCATCACTTTTTGGCTTGGTCTTTCTACTTATTAGTTTAGTACTGAGCTACTCCTTTTACTTTGTCTTTGTCACACTGCCTGTGATTTTACTGTTGTGAGAAAGCAGCTTGAGCCCTTTACAATGTCATCAGCTTTCAGAGAAACAGGGTGCATGGGAAAAACTAACAAACAGCAGTGACTGTGGCACCACAGTGGCATGTATGTGCTCTATCAGTGTACAGTAATTCTTACTCTCATTAGCTCTATCAGTACAGCTTTTGTGTTTTGATGTTTTGGTGTTCCTCTCTTATATTATTAACAAACAAAACTGTTTTAAAAGCAATTTTTCAGGCAGCTTAAAAAAAAAAACATGAGTGTCTTGTCAACTTTTATTTTTATTGAAAAATCTGAAAGATTCTAGGCTCGAACAATTTACACAAGTGGGACTTGGTCTGCAGACTTGGCCCACTTAATATGTACACTTGATCCGGCAGCATTTAGTAAAAGCACCTCTCCTGCCAAAAGTCCTTTATCCACATGTTAACCAACACCACTGCCTTTTCAGAAATATCTCATTATAATTCTCTATATAGGAAATTATATTCATTCTTTTAAACATAGCTATGTATGCTGCACTTCCTCTTGTCCTCCCTTCTGGGCTAGGACATTTTTTTTTAGCAGGCTCCTCATAACCAACATGAAGAAAAATGAAAATGTGTCTACTCATTTGTACCATGAACCCTCTTCAGGGAACAAGAACATGTCTTAGTAAATCTTGCCTCCAGACTCCCATCCTGTTTGTGGGTGCTGCCTCATATTGGTAAGAGCATAGTGTTTTGCAGCGCAGGGTCAGCAAGACACTGTTCACATTATTCTGAGCTCCGCTCTGGGACAGTTGGAGAAATTCCCCCAGTCTGAGTTATGCTTTCTTTGGCAATCCTGGACTATGGGCCAAAGCATATTCATCAGGAACCTGACATTTTCACCTCATTCCAGAAAAAGAAAAGGGACTGGTCTCTTACTTTAGAATTTGCTGAAACACTCACAGGTTATCTACCTATTCAAATCTATCTATCTATCTATCTATCTATCTGTCTGTCTGTCTGTCTGTCTGTCTGTCTGTCTGTAAACAGTTTTTTGTACAGTTTAATTTGTCCTTAGTCCATTATCTTACAGGAAGATTACAAAGACAGTGTAAATAAGTGTGAGGATGCAAGTAAACCACCAGCATCGAATTCATGGCCTGTTTTAAGTTACATACAGCCTGCCTTATTCCACTTGGCCATTATGATTTTGCAAAAAAAAAATATTGAATTGGACTTGAACAAAACATGAATAAAACATGAAAGATACACACAGGATTTGTGGATGGAAATGTTTTGTAAGTTCACCTTTGTGTCAGTAATACTTAAAAAAAAATGTATTTGGTATTAACAATCCTTGAATATAACGAGTCATTATCCACTGTAGAAACCTACAAAATTATGAGCACATTGACAAATTGTGAAGACAACAACAGTGAGAGACTGGTGCAAGGATAAGTGCACTTATTTCCCGGAGTGTATGTGTCATGAATAAATAATTATTTTGTCATATGTACAAAGAACTTTAACTCATGTTTAGAGAAAATGTTTGTTTCTAATGCAATAAAAACATCACAGTGAAGTCATATGTCCTCTTTAGTGCATACAAAGTTTTGAGACCCCTTTTATATATAATAAAACCAACAAAAAGAAATTATATCTCACCAGTTTCATATATATGTTTCACTCATCACTGGGATCTGTACTACATAACTAATCCAGTCTCTTTAAAACATAGCACGTACCCTGTACAGAAATACAGGCCTTGAAGAAAAAGAAATCTTTCATAGGAGTTTTATCCTGTTCACTTGTGCTTGTTTGGATTAATCTGGAGGAGATTTATATTAAAGAGAGCACAAATAAACCTTCTCCCACTGTCAAGCATGTCCACACCTCCTGACTGCTCAGTGTAGTCTGTAATAACAGCTCAGTCATGGGCATGGAAAAAGAGAGGCCCAAATTCAATGTTTAGTTGTTTCTGGTTTGCCTTGTGAAAGTTACATGGCAGTAAGAATTGCCAGACTGCTGCACCTTTCCCCCCTCAAACCACCACTTTTCAGAGTCTCATAGGTGTGAAATGAAGGATTGAAGACAAAAACATCTCAAGTCTGTGGGCAATTCAGATTTATTGCATGTGTTTATGAGTGCTCATGAGATTCTAGCATGGCGGGCCGTGCATTTGGTACCTGGGCCTTCAGTGGGGATTTACCTGACTTAATCCAATTTAATACCACCACTATCACATTGCAATTATAAAAACCATCAATACTATACAAAAACGCAATATAACAACGCTAATTTATATGATGCTAGGCACATGGCATAGCTACTCCATTTGAACTTGAATTTAAGGTACAATTTGTAACATCAATATCATAATGTAAACCTTATATACAGTATTATATAAGGGGGGGGGGAAATACAATTAGCTGTATGTAAAAGGAATAATAATGTAAATTGAGGAGCGCTAATGGTTAGTGTAACATTACATAAATTTTGATAAAATCTTGAAATGATAAAAGAATTACCGTACATGTTTAGCTCAGATCAAAAAAAGATTTTGTAGCTCTCTTTTTTTGTATAGGTCTCAGAGCAGTATCTCACAAACTCTGCATAAACACATGGTAGCATATATACTGTATGTAAATGCTTAACATTCACAATTAGGCACAGTTTCTGTTAATAAAATTTGCTGCCAGCAGCTTTTAAGTCTGAACCCAGGCCATAATGATCATCTAAAGAAGAAAACATTTATAAGCAATGAAAAAAAAAAAGATAAATGAAGGCCGAATGAAATAAATGAGGGTTTACTGAAAAATACATGCTATGTAATACATAGCGTGTGACTTTTAAGATGGGTTTGTACTCTAATGGAAACAGTATGCTTATACATATCTGAAATGTACATAATGAGTGAAATCCCAAAGATCTGTGAAGGCCACATGCTCTGGAGAATAAGTCAGAACTGACAAATGCTGTCATTAGCCTAATGCCACATCATTGTCGGCACAAACATTGTTATTACTTTTGTTACCAAGGTTCAAAAAGTCCTAGCTACATGTCCTTGTTTTTTTATTTTTATTATATTTTTTTTTACAAATAATACATGTTCTGAAGTGTGAAAGTAAATACTCTTTACTAAGCCATACAACGCATGAAAGGTATATATTATTACACCACTTGTTTAGGTACATATTGGGTTTTTTTTTATTTCTTTTCTTTTGTTCACATCTGTTCTCTAGATCTGTTCAGTGCAATGTGGAAAACACACAAGTAATGGTTAGCATATGACTTCAGTTCTTGAACATCATGAGCAGTCAGATGGAATGTAACAAAAAGAATCATTGCCCACTATTTTTGTCCTAATTCACAGGACCGCACCAAAACTAGCTAATTGCATTACAGACAGAAGTCAGTAAGGCATTTGAGATCTACTTATTGCATTTTTTCACACTTGGTCTTTTTCATCAAGATTCAAGGACCAAGCAACTGTTATTATAATAATTTTAATTATAGCTACAATTTATTTCAGTAAAACCATTAACATTTATTTGAATGTTAACACAACTAAAAACAACAACAAAAAAAACATCAAGCAACTCCAGACATGTTAACTGCAGTTGTATAGTTGTAATATTTATGTTTCAGCAATACTTCATTGGCAGCTTTCGAATACAGTAATGAGTAAAGTTTTTGTAATTAAAACTTGTGTGCTTTTAGGCTATAATCTTTTACAATCCTACCCTATAAACATCATTCCTACCCTTAAATAAAGATCATGGCTCTTTGTCCAGGGTCCAGGATGTTTATTTATGGCCTGTCCTATGCGCTTGTGCTACTTCAGTGGAATGTAGGGAATGCTAAAGACCCTCTCTTCTCTCTGACCAAGCAACTTGTAGACAAACGGTGCAGGCGTCTAGCTGTAGAAATTAGGCACTGTTCACCCACCACTGATCCCACTGCAGTGCATTCTGGGTGAATGAGAAGAATGTCAGGGACAAGGGAAAAGGTGGGTGGGCTCCATATTCTCGCTGCTCTCACATTCATAGCATTCATTCATTTTCATAAATACATTAATTTAATTTAAGCTTTCTTTCATGTTTTAAAATGGACATGTATAATTCAGGAAACAAAACATTTTTCAACAGATAACCAAATGGGACATATCAAAAACTTATTTACTCATTTATTTTATATTGTATCTCCACACAGTAAAAACATAGGTATATGATTGATGCTTTAGTAGGACAGTTAAAGAGATTGTCAGTATAAATATAATATCTGTATAGGGTTGCGGTGGGGGTTGGTTGTGACAAAGTCTGGAGATAATTCACACAGCTGTACATCTTTTAGAGAAATATCATTACATTACTTAATTACATAACATATAACATTGTGCATTAGTGAGCAACAGCATACAGTGAAATGTACTGGTTTTATTTACACCTGTGATAGAACTGAGAGCACACCAAACCATTTTAGTTCTAGATTTTACCCAATGGTGACCTTCAAAAGGCACAATATATTTGTGTAGCTTCCCTAAATTTGATAAAGCATGCATCTCGTATGACCCACAGAGGAAACAACATTGATTAAGCACAGAAAGTTGAAGTTGAGGATAAAAAATATATTTGGAGAAATATCATTGCACCAGTTCTGTTTTTAGTTTATTTCCAATGTAGAACACCCATAAACCTTGTGTGTTTTAATTTCACTGGTAAGTCTCTTTTCTCTTCCTGCTTCTGCCAGAGACACAATTCAAGATTCAGGCTTACCCATGATATTGAGTATGTCATCCAAGATAGAAGGGCCCAAGTCCAGTTCCAGAGAAAGCAGTGACCCAGACTTGTGGTTCACAGACTCTTGAGACAGACCCTTGGATTTAGAGAGCTCAAAGTCAAAGTCACATATGCGTCCGTCTTCTACACCACTATCTCTATTTTCCCAATCTCGATTCATGCTGGCCATCTCTTTTTCATACTGAAAGATGTCACTGTTTATGTCATTATAGCCATTATTGTTGATGCTGTTGTCTTTACATTTGGTACTTCTATTCCTGTTTTCATTTTCATTGTGACTGCCATTGATAAAGACAGACATTAATGGGTGCTTTGTATCCTCATCTTGAGAGGTGTACATGGGGGTATTCTTTTCCAGTGATTTCTCCAAAATGTTGATAGGAAATAAGGATTTCTCACTAATCTCCTCTAGAACAGGGCTGGGATCACGTCTGAAGATAGTTATGGACTGAAGAAGGTTTTCCATTTGCAGGATCTCTAGATCATCTATCCCCTCTGAGATGGCAGGTGGAGTGGGTGGATCATCCAGTGAGTCTCGGGTCATGGGTAACATAGTAGTATTAATATGAGGTAGGGTCAATGCTTGGCTTCCCCCAATGGAAGGAAGGGAGATGGCATTCTTCAGGATTGGTGAAGGAGTTTCAATGTAAGAGGCATCAGATGCACTGTTAGCTCGCATGAACTCGCCATGGGCACCATACTGTGGCCGAATCAGGCCACTCTTACCTGGAAGCAGCTCAAACTTGCCTTGAAGGAAGGTCATGTCTCCAAAGGTGTCACACATACCCCCTTTTCCAATGTGGACAGTATGACGGAAGTCTCCGAGTGGAGGACTGATCATATCTGGGGACAGAATGTCTCTTAGGCGACACTTCTTGCCTTTCTTGCTGTTGTTG
Source organism: Silurus glanis (assembly GCA_014706435.1). Classification (NCBI taxonomy): domain Eukaryota; kingdom Metazoa; phylum Chordata; class Actinopteri; order Siluriformes; family Siluridae; genus Silurus; species Silurus glanis. The sequence goes on along the minus strand of JAAIIK010000018.1, from coordinate 3,613,383 downwards.
GATTTCAGGTAAATGGGAGTTTTGGCTGGCATCTCACAAAAGTAAAATCCGTGGTAGAGGAAGAGAAAGAAGAAAGGGAGATGTCTTTAAACCCTATAATCATATGATGCACAACTGATGTTGAGCTGAGTTCTCCCCAGAAAATGAAGAGTTACATTCTCAGACACTAGATGATTTTGGGATGTAGGTGCAGATACAGTGACAATGTCCTCAGGCCTCAATTTTGTGCTGATTTGGTCCCAATAGGCCAGTAGTGTTGTTTTTCTGGGGAAAAAAAGAAAGACACATATCTCTTTTGAATATTGTTCAGATGTACTTTTGCTTTACTTGCTTTGCTATAATAAATTTAGAATGAATAGTTTTTATATTATTTTATATTATATTATATTACATATTATATATTTACACATTTTAATATATAGATCCATGGGGGGGGGGGGGTGTTCTTCAGATAGATCTCCAATTTTCTCCTTATGAGTTCTGTATAGAAACTATTAAAAAAACTAACTTTCTAATTCTTTTCATAGTGTGTCTTATGGATTCATTCAAAAGAACAGACCTTACATAAGGGACCTGTCTTATGTGAAGCAATACATGTGTAATGATGAAAAAAATGCATTCTGTTTAGTTTTCAAGTAATAGCCCTATACACACTTTAATTTTTAATGGCCAGTCTTCTAAGCCATAACATTATTACACTGATGATATTTGGCATCTGCCATGAAGCCACCCAGAAAAGACATCACTTTTAGCTAAAACAACATTTAGCTTCTAGAAAGGAGAAGAACAGTGTGTCGCACAAAGGATAGGCTCATAAATAATTTCATCATACCCCTGATCTCAGACCAGTATAAAAATCAGAAAGACATGCATGGTGAGGGGCCCAAGCTGTTGTTGGCTCAAACTCAGTCCGGCTCCTGTTTAGTATGTGCTAATATGGACCAGCTGGACTCCATATTGGTCTAAGAGACGAGATGGGTCTTAAGAAGGATCAGCGTGAGAATGACTCAGGAGAGAAAGCTACCGTACTGCATTGCATAGAGAGTGCAGCAAAGAAAAACGTATATTTCTACCAGTTATTTTTTTGTGATCTTCATTAAAAAAAAACACGTGCAAAACTAGAGGGTTACAAGATTCAGAAGCAACATAGTTTAAGAAATTTTAATTGATGCGGATATATTTCTAGAGGAGAAGAGTGAGACTGAGGGAACTAAAGGCAGGAGAGTGTGAGATGTGAGAGAGAAAGAAAGGCAGAGTACTTGCCCATTTATAGACATATTTACTTTTGAGAAACCGCTAAGCGCTGACCCTCGCTGACAGACTGCAAGCTATCACAAAAGTAGTGACTTGGCCAAGTCCACACCAATGACTACGACTGAAAAAACATCCACATTCCTGTAGCAGCGCGGCTCAGGACTTTTCTTGCTACAGAAACCATAATCAGAAAAGGCATGAATAAAGCTATAAATAGATGTCACTAAAAGCAATGACTTTTTTTTTTTTTATCATTTTATCACCGATCCAATTTTGTGTGCTTACAATCAGATAGAAAGGTGCATTAAACCGTTCTTTTTTAAATAAGACACTATAAGCTTCTGAACACAGAGAGTGACAGCCATAGAAGACAAGATAGCAGAAATTCCAATCTGTTTATAAAACAGCACAGATTCCATTTCCTCAAGACACATAACTTGACTATAGTAAAATGTTAACAGTTTAGAGTGCGTGTACCCAACAAAATGGCTAACACTGATCTGGGGTACAGTACTTGTGACAGTGTGTTGGGAAGATAAATGATACTTGGACAATGACTGCTATTTCTTCCTACATAGACTGAATAAGTAGCATTGTTCTTTTTAGCCTTGTGTGTGTGTTGTGTGTGTGTG
>JAAIIK010000018.1:3588494-3603593 GCA_014706435.1 Silurus glanis | reverse complement strand
ATATTATATTATATTATATTATATTATATTATATTATATTATATTATTTTAATTAGGAAGCTTTTAGCAATGTTAACTCATGATAACTGTTTACTTTTTTAAATAAACAAATTAGACACAGATCAATAAGTTTCAATTGACCTTGTGGATACCTAAATTTCAGCACAAAAAAATATTTATTCTCCTAATTGTATTATTCACAATGTTATTTGTTCTATGTACAGTTTATTGTGTTCATTTATGTTTACTTATTTTGCTTATGCCTTCTAAGCTGTCTATATGTTGCTATGTTTTTTTTTCTGTTATGGATTTGATTGTTTGCACAATTTGATATAACGTAACTGCTACATACAATTGCACTGGGTTTTGTTCTGGTCTGAGCACATATCCATGTCCATATGAATAACTGTTTGATTGCTGTGTATTGTTCTTTATTGCAAATTGCCCTTGATCTTAGGAAAAGTGCTATATAAGTTAACATGGAGTGGCAACATGGCTGCATCATTTAAAAAATATTTTGAAAGCAAATAAATATTTTTACATCTTACAAGTAAATAATTATCAGCAACATGTACCAAATGTGAAATTTCCAACTTGTGGCAAGTAACACAACATAATAATTTATTGCCACTTACCTTGTGACCTTGATATTATCTTCTGTTAGGTCACATGGCCATGCCCTATTGATACCCCCCCCCCCTTTTTTTTTTTAACACAAATATTTTGTATCCTATACCTGTGCCTAATATCAAGAACTCATTCAACATTTCAATGGACTGGGGTGTCCATTGTTACCTAACATAATAGATCTTACGTTAGGGTTAGCACCACATACAGTACAAGCAAAATAACCTAGTATTTAGTCGGCTGTAAAATAAAGTGTTACCATTTTCTATACTGTAATTCCAATGGAATGAATAAGTATCACATTAGATTTTATCAGGGTATGCTTAATTACTTATTTGTAGAAAGACCCCTCAAGGGGACATTGTCTGTCACTCCCTTTTGGGAATCCGGAAGATCCTCCTCTTCTTATCAGTATGGTCAGTAAATAGCATTCCACAGACCAAGAGATAAGTTTAAGAAACAGCAGCTGACTTGTGGAGATTTGACGTCAGCTAAGCTGTAGTTTGTTTGTTTTATACACTGAATTACACATACATCAGTGACTTCAAAAAAGATATAGTTTGGTTACAAAATAGTCACATACTTTCATTATTTATGCATACAATTAAATAAAAAAATTAATATATTATTCATTGTCATATGCATTAAAATTAGCACACATCAATAGTTGAAGACAACAACAAAAGAAAAAAAGGAAAGAAAAACACAATTAGGACAATGGTATGTAGGGGGCTAAGGCTTTCAAAATGGCTTAAGAAATTGGCTAATATAACAGCACCAGGCTTGCATGCAAAATTAGAAAGAAAGAAAAAAGAACCCCACGCCAATCAGAATCACACCCACAAAATTCACTGCAAATAACACAGCAATGATAGCGCAGCAATAGTGACAAACCCTGTAAAGTACAGTGCCTCATGTTGCAGCCAGAAATCAGCCCGCTTCAGGAAGCACTTATTTCCTAGTACTCTGACGATATTGTACTCACGACAGCGGATACAGATCTCATGCGATAACCTTTTTTAGAGGCGATAATAGCAACAGCTGGCACCCCGACCTGGATTACATGAGAACTGTGATGTCGCACCGCAGGAGCACTGCAGGAGCACGGTGTGGTGATGCCACACCACACTGGAACACACAACTGAGAGTAAACCGCATCAAATGCCGCACCACCTGGTACATCACTGAGCTCCACAGGTCCTGGAGTTTATGATCACCTCTCACATGATCTCAGAGATAAACCAGCTCCCTCAGGGGTGCATCATGAACATGCTGGTCGTGCTGGTTCTTACGCCGTTCAGCCGCAGCCTTCAAGCATTCTCATGTCCCCTCAAATGCCATCTGCATCCTTACTTGATGTTCTGTAATCCACTCATGAACCCCGCCCTCACCAGGCTCCAGGATCATACCTAACAGAAAATCAATATGGAGTCTTGGTTTCATGGTGCAGCAAGAAATCGGCCTGCTTCAGAAAGCTCTTAGTTCCCAGTGCTCTGACGATATGATACTTACGACAGCGGATACAGAACTCATGCGATTACTTTTCTAGAGGCAATAATAGCAACAGCTGGCACCCTGACCTGGATTACATGAGAACTATGATGCCGCACTGCAGGAGCACTGAACGCACACCACACTGGAACACACAACTGAGAGTAAGCAACACAATGCCAGGTATCTCAGTAATCTGATGTTACACTCTGATATCCATGGCAATGGAGAAAAGGGGGCATGCTTTCGAAGATGACGCATCACATGGGGCATAATCTACAGGCTTATATACTATTAAGGGATGTTTATTCATTGGCCACATATTTAATGGTTCTGATGTTTTAAACATGTCACCAACATCATTACATTAAGTACAGTCTAAAAGGGTTTATTTTTTTCTGACACACTAATGCAGTAGACATTTGCACAGTATTATATATCTTCTAATATTAAAATAGTCAAGATACATATCAACAACACTTATCCAAATTAACTTAACTAGTGATCTAAAGGTGGTATCAGTGCCATTGTACAGATAGAATATCTATTTTATCTGTACAGATTTTCTCATGATCTCTGCTTGGTTGGTTGGATTTTCTCTAGGTTCTCTGGTTTTCTTCTTCTGGGATTGAATTGCCATTGAGTATAAAGGAGTGTGTTAATGTTTGTGTCCAAGGTGCACTGTGATAGACTGAGGTTCCATCCAACTTTTATTTATGCCCCGGGATAGGCTCTGAATCCACAGTGACCCTGCCAAGTATAAAGCAGTTTGTAAAGATGAAGAAATTAATGAATAGCCTAATCTGTTATCTTGTTCTCTACATTAGCCCTTTAGGAATGAGTTCACCACAACTGTGATAGTGAAATGTTTCAGCAAGCTTTTAACAACCATATTTAGACTTGATTTCTCTGCTTTCTCTCATACTTTTCCGGTCTCTGCTTTAAAAGCAAGTTGCCAAACACTTCTGCTACTCATGATTAATACAGTGCTGGTTGGTCTGAACTTTGACTAAACAATTCATTAATAGCTCTAGAACCTTCCAGATTCCAAATATACCCTGATGATTTTTAATCTTGAGAATGCTGACAGTCAGGAAAGGAATGTCCTAATAAATATGACTGACAATTACATCAACTCATTTTAAATTTGGGAAATGTTTTAAATTCCTGAGTTGAATTTATTTATTTTTGCTAGTAAATTAGTCAGACTGATAGAGGAGAGGAAATTGAGCACAGACCTTGATATGCTTCTTTTATGTACAGTACATATATTTTCTGTCAATGGCATCAGCCAAGGGATTATTCATGATATAATTTAAATAAACAGACAGAAAAATCTTAGGATATGCTTTAGGTAATTAAGAGGGTAGTTTTTTAACATATGTTTACAATCTGCAATTTTGGCATTTGAAGCCAGCATTTATTTAAAAGAAATGTTTGAAATAAATAAAAGTACAATATGTAAACACATGGGCTTGTGTGAAATAGGAGCAATTAAAGTTTTTATACAGAGTGTATATTTTTGTACATAGGATGGGTACATACCGCAGATATTTTGATTTTTGTTTTATTGGGTGTGTAGGCGGGAATTGGTTTGTAACGTGCAGTTGTTTGGAATATGTGAAAAATTATCACATAAGACAAAAGAACCAAAAGAAATCAGCGTCACGTAATGTTAAGTCCATTTGATAATTTGATATAATAAGCCCAAAAGAACAAAAGAATCCAAGACTAATCACACACATTCTTTAAATGTGTGCTTTATCATGGTCAGGCTCATGGTTTTAGAAGGCTCTGGGAGGGCTGGGCACTGACTTCAGCCCTGACCACAATAAGACAGGTTTTGCAAATGAATTCTGCTTATCACAACATTATGCATATTTATAGAATTTAGATATCTTGAAGTAGATAAATGTGTATGTTATTCTATTTCTTCTGTTGTGACTGTTTTTGGGAAAATACCATGTCAAGCAGATTTTAAGTAGAAAAGAAATTGCTTGATTATTATAACCTAAACTTATATATATGAATGTACTCAGGGAAAACAATGATCATATTTCAAGAGTCCTTGCAAAAAAAAAAAAAAAATCACTAATTACATTTGGCCTTATCATGAATCACATGCACAAACTCATCATACAAGTTTTTACTTGCATCTCTCTTAAACATTTCCATTAAACCGAAGCTTAGGCACGATTAGATAAGTCTCTACTGTCCTGAGAGTCTGCTGTTGAATGAAAGGAGGTTTTCTTGCCACAGCAACCGTTTGAATCATTCTTAGCAGGCTGCTCCATCACATGGATTCATTTCCATGTTTGTGGTCCTCTTGAGTGCTGCGGTTTGAGTTCTTTCCATAAGAGCAAAACAACCGTGGTCAATGCATTCTTTCTAATGTTTATGAATTTACAAGCACTGCATTCCAAGTGCCTGACATGCTCCTTACTGCTGGTATTGTTCCTCACAGTGGCTTGCACCAGCATCCTCTTAAACCTCCCTCCATCTCACAGACATCAACTAACCTCTCTATTAGCAACCGAAGTAGTGTGATCAGTACATACATTCTGAATCAGTTGTTAGCCCGAATAACTAACTTTCAGAAACAGAAATAAGAGAAGAAAGGAATTTTACTCTGAGGACACCACAGTGGATCATCCGTCTCCACACTTCTCTGTCCTCTACATATGCCTCTTTCAAACCGACTTCCTGCATGTCTTCCCTCACCACATCCATGAACCTCCTCCTTAGCCTTCCTCTTTTCCTCATTCCTGGTGGCTCCATCCTCAGCATTCTCCTACTAATATACCCCATGTCCCTCCGCTGCACATGTCCAAACAATCTCAATCGGGCCTCTCTCACTTTGTCTCAAAAATGTCATACATTTGCTGTCCCTCTAATAAACTTGTTTCTAATCCTGTCCATCCTCTTCACTCCCAACAAAAACCTCAACATCTTTAGCTCTGCTACCTCCAGCTCCACCTTCTGTCTTTTAGTCAATGCCACTGTCTTTAAACCATTCAACATAGCAGGTCTCACCAACATCCTATAAACTCTCGCACTCTCGCAGATACCCTTCTATCACAAATCACTCCTGTCACTCTTCTCCACCCACTCCACCCTGCCTGCACTCTTTTCTTCACTTCTTGAACACACTCTCCATTACATTGCACCGTTGACCCCAGGTACCTGAAATCCTCCACCTTCACCACCTCTTCTCCCTGCAACCGCACCACTCCACTGCCCTCCCTCTCATTCACACACATGTACTCTGTCTTACTCCTACTGACTTTCATTCCTCTTCTCTCCAGCGTGTACCTCCACCTTTCCAGGCTCTTCTCAACCTGCTTCCTACTCTCACCACAAATAACAATTTCATGCGCAAACATCATAGTCCACGGAGACTCCTGTCTGACCTGGTCCGTCAACCTGTCTGACCTTGTCCATCAACTTGTCTATCACCACTGCAAACAGGAAAGGGCTCAGAGACGATCCTTGATGCAGTCCAACCTCCACCTTGAACCAGTCTGTCGTTCCTACTGCACACATCACTGCTGTCACATTGTCCTTATACATGTCCTGCACCACCCTTACCTACTTCTCTGACACACCTGACTACCTCGTACAATACCACAACTCCTCTCTCGGCATCCTGTCGTACGCTTTCTTTAAATCGACCAACACACAATGCAACTCCTTCTGACCTTCTCTATACTTCTCCATCAACATTCTCAAAGCAAATAATGCATCTGTGGTGCTCTTCCTCAGCATGAAACCGTTGCTCACAGATGGTCACCTCTTCTCTCAGCCTGGCATCCACTACTCTTTCCTATAGCTTCATGGTGTGACTGATCAACTTTATTCCCCTGAAGTTACTGCAGGTCTGCACATCTCCCTTATTCTTAAAAACCAGTACCAGCACACTCCTTCTCCATTCCTCATGCATCCTTTCATCGTCCAAAGTTTTGTTAACCAATCCAGGTCAAAACTTCACTGCCATCTCTCCTAAACATCTCCATGCTTCTACTGGTATGTCATCTGGTCCTACCAACATTCTACTCTTCATCCTCTTAATCACTGCTCTCACTTCCTCCTTACTAATCCTATACACTTCCTGCTTCACCATCTCCACACCATCCAACCTTCTCTTACTCTCATCATGGCCATTAAAGTCTGCCCCAAACACTAATCGTTCATTCCTAGGTACACCTTTTTTCCACTTCATCTAAATCACTCCAGAATTTTTCCTTCTCCTCCTTCTTACAACCCACTTGTGGAGCATAGGCACTGATGACATTTATCATCACCCCTTTAACTTCCAGCTTCACATTCATCACCCTATCAGAAACTCTCTTCACCTCACTACACTCTTACTGTACTCCTCCTACAGGATCACCCCTACACCATTTCTCTTTTCATCCACACCATGAAAGAACAGTTTACCCCCCCCTCCAATTTTCCTGGCCTTACTCCCTTTCCACTTGGTCTCCTGAACACACAACATATCTACCTTTCTCCGGTCCATCATATCAGCTACCTCTCTCCCTTTCCCAGTCATAGTACCAACATTTAAAGTTAATTTAAAGGCCTCAACCGATCAACCGTGTGAATTTCTGATTCGTGATCCGCATATTTGATTTGGCACATGTTTTACGCTGGATGCCCTTCCTAACAAACCCTCCCCATTTATCCAGGCTTGTGATTGGCACTGAACAGCCCACACTGTTGGATTAACATTGTAGGAACTTTGTGTATGTTTTGTAAAAAAATTAAAAATAAAACAATGCATAGAAAACCTGGCAGGTCACATGTTCTTGGAGCCGATTGTTCCTGAGAACCATCTTTTCACAGTATTACAGTATTTACCCGTTTTTTTGGTCTACTACTGTACTTGCTTATTAGATGAACATTCTCTGTGAAACTTTGTCAGGAATAATGCAAAAAGGGGCATGCTTAAGGAAAGTATTTAGTTATAGGATCTTATGATATGGCTTAACCAAATTATTGTTACTATCCATTAAATTGATTATTTTCTAATAACAGCAAATCCTTAAGTGTTCTATTTCTGTAATACCAAAACAGTTTGACAATTGAGCAATAACAAAAACACATCTAATGTTGAGGAACATTGACAAGACAAGCTCATGTCTTGCATCATAAAACATTTATTTCCTCACCAGGAATTTTCACTCTCTCTCTCTTGAAGTTAGTGAAGGGGGAGTCTTACTATGTAGACATTTTCTATACATGTTAAATAAACATTTCCCTACAGAAATATTTGATGTGTCACAGAAACCACCTTTTTTTTTTTATTTTAATCAAATACCTACATGTTTTTATAATCATTCAAAAATAAGTGCCTTAACCTGTGATTTGCTTTACAGCACTACTGTTATCATCTGATCAATCAGAATCAAGAATTCAGCAGCACTGTGATAATGTTTAACTAACCGTGCTGTTTTCATATCTATATGTTTGCATGGTTTAATGTGAGTATATCTGAAATGTATTACTTAATACAGCAACATTCTTTCTGTCACATGGCAACACTTTGGCTGGATATATCGATATATCCCATGTGTTTAATTCATCTCAAGTATTATTTGCTGAAACATTTGTGAGGCAAATATATGTCCTGCAATTACAAATGATCTTTACAGGTCATTAGTAATGAGTGATAGCACTCTCTATTCAATACCCCGGTATTATTGTGCTTTATTAGTGTGAAATTGAAAACACAACAAGTATTATAGAAATCCCTTCTCATTTGTAGAGGAAAACAATCCACCTGGTGGGTTTGTATGTTCCTCAAATGTGGCAGATGAAAGGGGATCTCCCATACTTCCATGTGGTTTGAGTTTCTTTCTGAGAGAGCGGCAAGTTGACAGGCCCTTGCTTCTCAGCCTGTCACTGAGCTGTGAGTAAATCATCAGACAGTGTGCATCCACTAGTCCCGACTGTCCAGCTGTGTCCACTTATCTGTCATGCTGGAGCCAGAGTGGCCAGTCTGTCTGTGGACTTTAAAGGAGAAGAGAAAGATGAAGCAAAAAATATTGTTGGGATTGGAATTCCAGAGCTTGGATTCCATACAGAGTAGCTTGTCTGCATGTGTATGAATGTCTATATGTTATATGTTCATTATTATTACTATTATTTTATTTATTTTATTTGTTTTCGAACCATATAGTATAAAAGTTGTATGTATGTATTGTATGTATGTATTGTATGTATGACTGCTTTCACTGATTAGATCATGTCATGTTTAAAAACTGTGTCCTACCACTTGTGTAGTGTCCATCAAAAGCAGCCAGAAGCACAGCAGGCCAATCTGGTTCTACCTACTACCATCCTGGACGTAGCACACACAAGAATGCTGATGTGTTATTGAAGTGTCCTCGCATTACCTAAAAACACTACATAAAAGATATTTTATGCCAAATCCAACCACTTTAACACTTTAACTCTTGCAAATGTACATGCACAATTTACATTTCCTTAGAATCCAGCAACTACCAATTACTATATAAATACCAACTACTATAAAGATACCGTGATAGTATTTTTAGCTTGTACACTTCTTAGAATCTTCCCCTTTTTCTCTTTCTTGGTTTATTTCTCTTCACTTTCTATATTTGGGTTTGAAGGAGAAGGAGAGTGAGAGAGACTGAAATAGCAGAGGGTGTGTAGGCAGAAGGCTGACCACTGGCATGCATCAGGAAACAGGCTACTCTGGCCTCTGCATGAAACAGTACACAAGCAAGTGTGCACTTCTGAATCACAAAGCACTATTTAAGTCTTGTACACAGCACTGATGAATGGTCAGTCCTAAATTGTCAGAAAGTGCTGATTAACCCTTACATAACAACAGCTGACCTTGGTTGTAACTGCTGATAAAAAAACTTTCTTTCGGCTTCTCCCGTTAGGGGTCGCCACAGCGGATCATCCGCATGTTTGATTTGGCACATGTTTTTATGCTGGATGCCCTTCCTAACACAACCCTCCACATTTATCCAGGCTTGGGACCGGCACTAAGAGTGGCTGGGGTTGGTTCCCTGACCGGGGAACCCGGGCCGCAGCGGTGAGAGCGCCGCATCCTAACCACTAGACCACCAGGGAACCTCTGTAACTGCTGATATTAATTCATATTAATGCCACTCACTTTCAGTAAGATAAGTGTTTTTTAAAGTATTTGCTGATTATTTTATGGTTACTGTGAGTTGATATTTAGTATTTGTTTGTGTTGTGTAACGGTCAGCCGTAGTCCGTAGTTTTTTTCGTTTGTTTTTTTTTTTTTTTTGTAAGAGAAAGTCTTACAGGTAGAGGGCTTTGCAGATTCTTTGCATGAAATTGTCTTAACTTCCTTACATTATACATTATAAGTTCTTTCTTATTTGATGTTGTAGAAGGGAAATAATCTCTGTGTATGTGTGTGCCTTTGATACTAACATCATTTGTTCTTGTCATCCTTCAAGATCAGCAACACACCCTAGAGCAAGGTCAGGAGTGTGTTGTGTCTGCAATGCTAATGCCCTTTATTTTAGCCTGAAAAATTCATTTTTTTATATTCTCCCTAGTCCAAATCCTGTAAACGGAAGCTCCTTTCGGATGAAGAATGAGTTTCCTTTCTGGAGTCTTCAACTCCTGAAAGGAAAATTATTTAAAGCCCTTAGCTTCCGTCTCTCTTTTGTTACCCAATAAATCTAAACACGTTTTTCTAATTTGGATAACTGCCATGCAAAAGCCTGTATGAAAAGTTCCAAATGCTTCAGACTGTGAGCCGGTGTTATAGATAGCCTGAGACATGACGTAGCATGACACAGTCTAAAGGATCAAGGACTGCAATTACTCTGTGTACAACAATTAGTTAAACCAAAAAATTATGTTTTAATTAGTCATTTTGCTGTGTAATATTGTTTATATCTTGACTAGACATGATTTCACACTGTATGTGTTGCATCCATCCACATATTTGAGTCATAGATTTTTTTTTCTGAACCTAGTGTTTAGTGTAATCATAGTCTAAACATAGTTTACTTTTGAGGAACAAAGACATAACCTTGTCATGACTAATGCTTTTAAAAATCAATATGCATGCAATGACATGACCACAGGGCACACAGAATCTACAAAATCAGTGTTTTGGTGTCTGCCAGCATTAACACATGGGGTCATCAGATATAGACACAAAATATAGACTGGTGTAGAAATAAATATACGGTTATTTATATATAAAATGAAAAAACTAAAATTAATTATTTTTAGATCGCATTATATGGTTTCATTAAAGCTTTTGGAAATATTAGGAACAGCTGATGGGCTGTTCAGTGATTGCTGTGCCATCCAGCCATTGCACGATTAAAACTTTACTCTTTTCATAATTAAATCTAAGAAGAAAATTGGCTAGTTTTTAATACAAAAATATAAAATGCATGAAATGTGGTTAAATAGCTTCTATGTTAATGGCCTATAATAAATTGTCACCTTGAAAACATTCAAAGCGACCTGATCATTTAATAGTAAATAAAGGAAATCATTGCAAAAAACGAATGCTGTTGATGATGCAGCATCATATTGAACACGTGACTTATGGACTATTCCAAATCTGTCCTAGAATTGAATTGTTTATCCCTGTTCTATACAATGATGCAATAATAACTATATTTTAAGGATTATATTTCAAGGTAGATATAGTGGACTCCGTTGGTTTCTAAGATCTGAAAAGTTTGTAATTAATGAGATACATAAAAAGTGCATAGGTTGTTGTATAGAACACTTTACCATGTTTAAATGCTTTTTCCACTTTATGTACATATTATAATTTGAATACAACTGAGAGAGAAATCGTGGAATCACGCAGTTACAAGAGGTTGGCTTGCTGTTTGCACCGTTTCTATGTTCCTATGACAGTAATGCTGGCGCCATCTGCTGGTCAATATTTAAACGTATTAAAGTAATTTATTTATTTGCCTGAAATTTTAATGTGACTAAGATTCAAATGCTGTTATGTGTTTAGTAAAGCACATGAATCAAGTTATAAATATTAACTAATAAATGTAAACTTTTCCATCATAAGGGGATTGTTATAATATGTTGAGACTACACTGCCAATGCACTCTGAGTGCCGGTCCCAAGCCCAGTTAAATGAGGAGGGTTGCATTAGGATGGGCATCCAGCATAAAACATGTGCCAAATCAAATATGCGGATCACAAACCTAAATTCCATATCGGATCGGTCAAAGCCCAGGTTACCAAAGACCGCCACTTGCATTGTTAGCCAACAGGGTACCGGTGGAAATTGGGCTACTGTGGCCAAAGAAGGAGAAAGAGAGGGGGAAGACGTCTACAGAGACAGCAGGGAAAGGAGAAGGAGTGAAAAGAAAGTAAGGCCAGAACCATTGGAGGTGGCTTTAAACTGTTCTTTCATGGTATGGATGGAAAGAGAAATGGTGTAGGGGTGATCCTGAAGGAAGAGTACTGTAGGAGTGTAGTGGAGGTGAAGAGAGTTTCTGATAAGCTGATGAACGTGAAGCTGGAAGTTGAAGGGGTGATGATGGCAGATTGTAATGGCTATGTTGGTGAAGGGAACAGAGGTGATGAGGATGTGATGGGTAAGTAGAAGAAGAGGAATGTAGAAGGGCAGATGGAGATAGATTTTGCAAAAAGAATGGAAATGGCAGTGATAAATACATATTTTCTGTATTTTGTAATGAAGAGCATAGAGTATAAGACTGGAGGAAGGTGCACACAGGTGGACTACATTTTATGCAGGTGATGCAACCTGAAAGAGATTGGAGACTGTAAGGTGTTGGCAGGGGACAGTGTAGCTAGACAGCTTCAGATGGTGGTCTGTAGGGTCTCTTTGGTGGTGAAGAAAAAGAGGAGGAGAATAAGGACTAAAGAATTTATAAGATGGTGGAAACTGAAGGAGGAAGACTGTAGTGTGAGATTCAGGGAAGAGGTCAGACAGGGGCTCGGTGGTGGAGAAGAAGTTCTGCATGATTGGACAACTACTGCAGAAGTGATAAGGTAGACAGCTGGAAGGTACTGGAAAAAGAAAGGAAGACAAAGAGACGTGGTGGTGGAATGAGGAAGTGCAGAAAAGCATAAGGAGAAAGAGTTTGGCAAAACAGAATTTTGATCGGCAGCGATTCGAGAAAAGTAGGCAGGAGTACAAGGAGATGCGACAGCAGGTAAAGAGGGATGTGGATAAAGCAAAGTAAAAGGCATATGAGGAGCTGTATGAGAAGTTAGACACTATGAAAGAAGAAAAGGATTTGTAGCGATTGGTTAGACAGAGGGACCGAGCTGATGGATGCAGATGGAAATGTGTTGACTAGTGGGGAGAGAGTGTTGAGAAGGTGAAGGGAGTATTTTGAGCAGCTGATGAATAAAGAAAATGAGAGAGAAGATTGGATGGTGTGGAGATGGTGAAGCAGAACGTGGATAGGATTAGTAAGGAGGAAGTGAGAGCAGCGATTAAGAGGATGAAGAGTGGAAAGTCTGTTGGACCACAACAGTGACTAAAATGTAATCGTTTATTGCTGCTGTTATTTGCTGCATATAATTTTAGTGTTTGTTCGCACCATTTTAATTGAATCCATCACTATGTCGCGAGCGAGCTGATTGCGCAACCTGATGCTTGTGAATCATGCCAAAAGAGATCCAGTGCGACTTTCCCAAAGTTACAAACAGTTTACACAATAGCACTTCAGTAAATTATACCATATTCACATGATAAGTATTATATAGATTTTTGTTCACCGTGCTGTTGTTTCGCCTTCATCCATGACACCAGTGTGTTTTGTTTCATTTTTATTTTTTCGCGTGCTTGTGCATTCCTGCGGGACTTTTATGCCACACAAACTCAGCTTTGCATAACTTCCAGGTACAGTTTTCTTTGTTGTGCTTAATATAAAATGGCTTCATGCCTTGAATGACTTGGGATGTACACTTTTTCTTGCTGCTGGTTGACCCTGTAATGTTCACTATTTTCAGAAGCGACTGCGTTAACTTGCCGTTATCTAATGCTGCCAACCCCCTTACCTTGAGCAGCCCAACTAATCGATAATGGTATTCATTGACAAAGAATTTCATTATCGATTATTTTTTATTTTATCGATTAGTTGTTGCAGCCCTACTTTTAAAACCATTTTGCGCGAGTCCCGCAAATGATTTCCCCGCATTCACCCATCAAATCTTGTTCCGCGCCACACTGGTTTGGGTCCCGGGTCCCGGTGGGACCAGGTGTCTAGTTCCTATTTATGACTCCTATGTTATGTGACTATACAGGTAGTTGGTGTGAAAGAGGCAGATGTAGAGGACAGGTTGTATGGAGACGGATGAGCCGCTGTGGCGACCCCTAATGGGAGAAGCCGAAAGAAGATGATGTTATGTAACAATACATTTTAGAGGTGAGAACCGTATTATAACATTATTTTCAACTTTTAACATCAAAATCTCAGCTCAAATGGATGTAAGGACAACACCTGTGGATAAATGTGCACTTGACTGTTTTTCCTTCTACATATAAATTTGTCACTGTCATAGATCAAAAAAACATTTTCCCTGCAGTCTTCCTATATATAAATCCTCCTTTAAATATATAAAAAAAATAATAATACTCTGAGGTAAATAACAAAATAAATTTTGGGTTTACTAGATCTAGAGCTGAGTATTATTAGCATATCGAAATTGTGCTTTGTTTTATTCTAGCTTTACATATTTTTCTTTTTTCTTTTTTTTTACTATTTTTTGGTGGTGCAGACTAATAAAATTTTCCTCTGATATTCTTACTTCTATTTTGAAGGCATTTGAAGCTTTTTTTATTTGTTTAGAGATATTTTTTCATTCTTGAGTAGAGAAGTTGTATATCAGTTTTGTGTAATACTACATAGCTTACTAAAGAGCTTTCTGGATTAAGAAACTATTGTACATATGTTAAAAAAAGAATAAGTATAACTTTTAACTCTCAGGTCACAGAGGTGAGTCTAGACTTCCATTTCCAGTAATTCTATTTATTTCACTACTAAACTATTTATTGTGATTCATATGAATAATACTGTAAGCTTAAAATTTTATTTGATATATCATGTCATGTTCTAAAAAAATTAACAAAGTCACCATTATCAGCCACTGTATATTGTATATTGGTATATGTTTTTGTATTTTTTATCTGCATCAGATGCTTATTAACTCATATGGTTGCAAGCTATTGTATTGTTTTTTATTTGCTTGTATCAGTAAAACCTGGGAAAGCCTCACAGACATTTTACATTCATTCACAAGATAAAGAGATATTTCCCTATGTGAATTCATGCATGTGGTGGTCATGTACATCCTTGGTTACATGTCAGAGGCAGATGAGGAGTATTGTAGATATAAAACAAGCACCTGGATTGGTCTGAGCCTGATATTTATCTTCTGGGTAAGGTATGCAAGGCCACTGCAGGGTGTCACGTACAGTGGAAGTCATGGCTGCACACGCAAGCTCTTATAGCATCAGGGTCATGAAGGGCACAGGGTCATGGTGAGGACAGTTACATATCTCTCCAAAATCACAATTTCTATTTTGAAGTTTGTGGCTATTGCAACTGTATTATGTACTGTTAATGTGCATTTAATATAAAATGTGCTATACAAATTATATTCATTTTGGTTACTCGAGACAGGAAGAGAACCAGCTAGAGTTAAGTTGCACTTAAAACAATAAATAAATAAAATAAATAAATAATAAACAATTCTCTCTGTGTGTATAGTGCAAAGCTATTTGACTAACTGGGCAGAAGATTAAATAAATAATTGTTGCCCATATATTTGTTCTGATTACAATTCTGAGCATTGTTTTAGCCTATATATGTCTCTCTAAAATCCTTACTTAGATAAGTTTAAAGTGAGCTATTCACATTGGAGACACATGAATAAATGAATATATATAAAAAATACACACACACACACACACACACACACACACACACACACACACACACA
>JAAIIK010000018.1:3550838-3580195 GCA_014706435.1 Silurus glanis | reverse complement strand
TGTGTGTGTGTGTGTGTGTGTGTGTGTGTGTGTGTGTGTGTGTGTGTAGTGCTTTCCAAGTTTCTTGCCATGAGAATGATTCCGGTGCATTCTTCTTTGGTCAAATTGTGTTCTTAAAGTCTATCTGAAAATATGTATAGACCATTTCAACGCCTGTTCATTCATGTAACGGTTAGATGACGAGCACATTCAAAACCTGGTTGTGGAAATGAAAATTAGGACCATGTTGTTCATGCTCTCTCAGCCCTGAGACTAACTTACTGTCGGAAAGTTAGTGTTTAGATTTCCGAACAACAAAACACAATCTGACGCTTGGATTAAAGCAATAAAGACTGGATACTGACTAGCAACTCAAAGATAGCACTGAATTTCTCCTTCTTGTTCAATCGTGACCGCACACAGGACTCAGGTGGAGCATTCAAACACTCTCACACTGTTCCAGCCCAATAAGTATCACGGCAACATGGCTACACACTTCACCTAATCTAACCACAAAAATTTCTAAACGTATGAAATAATTATGTATTCAATAAGTTATGATGGAATAAACAATTGATTTTGTTACTTCGTGGGTTCTTTGCTTTGTTCTGCCGATGATCGGTTTCTCACCACTGCATTTCGGACACCGACAGGGAGCTCTGAAGATCACAACACTCGGTTTATCTCTCTCACACACATACACACAATTATCTCACATACGGTTCCAATCACTGTTCTTGCGGTATTATCTCCAGTTCTCCAATGTTTCCAAAGATCTCCAAAAATTTCCGCTATGGAAGTCATTGTAGTCATCCAGACTAATATAATACTACTGGCATGACGCTTTCCTCGCATTCGGTCTCAATCAGAAAATACACATCTGGATACGGTACTGCACGTAAAGTTTTATGTCTATTAGCTGTTCTGTTTTAGCTAAATTGTAAAAGCACGTGTTAGTGATTGTGTTCTAAAAGGTACGTGGTTTCAAAATGGCGCCAACGAAAATGCTTTAGGACCACACATGCACAGTATCATCACAACGTGCTTATTGTTTACATCGTCGAAATGGTCTATATCAAATATAAGACTAATATGAAATATTTAGGTAAAAAGCATTCATTTCTCCTATATATGGAGACTTTTTGGACACCTGTAATTTGAGTTGTGAACCTAAAGAAAAAGGAGGTGGAAAGCTGGTTTATAAAATTTCACAAAAGTTTACAGACCAGCAATTAAGAGTTAAGGGCTTAGAACTCATGTCCTTCTAATTTGAGGTCCAGCATCTTAACCAATGAGCTATTCCCATTGTTAAAGTTACATTGCTCTATTCATCTCATATCCCAACCAACCATTTAATTTATGAAATGTCTCAGTGCTGAATAAAACTTCTCATATGATTAACAATAATCTCACAAGAAACAAAATATTGTTTTGTTGCCATGCTGTTTAGCAGTGTCTACATTCGTGTACATAGCCCGTTACTTGTATTTGTAGTTTGAATGTTAAATGTTCTCTGCTACAGAGTGTATGTCTGTTCATATATTCAGGATGGCTCAGGATGGCAAGGTCCTGGCTCTGGGAGTTCTGGTCGGGGCTGCCGGGATCAGCTTGGCAGCTTTTTGGTACAAGAGCCGGAGAGCCATGGTGGGGGTTGCAGGGACAAGTACCTATTATGTGTCAAGTAGCAGAATCGCAGACCATCTTGGAGGCAGTGGGGCACTGCAAGCAGGCCAGGCAGAGGTCCTGGATCGCCTTGGAGCCCTGATTCAATGTGTTTCAGAGCTAAAAGAGGAGGTGAAGGCCCTGAAGAGCGCTTTTCCACACCTGCAGGACCACATAAGAGACGAGTTAGCGGGGCGGAGTCACAAGCCAAGTCCCCTGAATAGATCTACGCCCACAAGGAGGAAGAGAGCCAGTGGAGTGGCCAGAGCGCAGGGGCAGAGCTCAGAAGAAGCAGAAAGTGAAGGGGGGTGAGTGTTTAACCTTGTGTCTGAGAGGAAAAACATGTATTATGCACTCTTTTATAGTGATAATAAGATTTAGCGATTCATTTTACTTGAGTTCAGTCATGGAGGCTTATCTGAGATTTTGCATAAGATGGCGATATTCACGAGGGTTGTTCCTTAGACTCTTAATCAAGGCAGGAGAGGTTTTCTGGATGTGAACAAGTGCTGAATTGCCTAAGTCTAATGTTAATAGTCCTGTCTGTTAATAACATCACTGTTTACATGTACCATTTTGCCTCATTTTCAACTCATCTGTACTTTCATGTTAACCGCTCACACACCGCCAATTTCAGATATGAAGCAGTGCCTGGGGTGTGAGAAAGGTGTTTGTATGTGCAAGTGTGCACACAGATTGGCAGAATCTACTGCAGGCCCAGTCAGCCTCATTCAACCTCACCTCTAATTCCTTGATCACATGCCAGAAATAAATAGCATAAACAACAGATGTCTTTCCATAAAGCACAAGGCATCAAATAAAAAATTCATAAGGAGGGAGAATTATTTAATTATGCACTTCTGTGTAATAGTCCCTCCTACTCTGCTTTGGATTGAAATGGGTTTATGAACCTAAAAAACCCACTGCTTTGTTGTTAACACTGGGCTCCAATTGCAGTACATTGAGTATTAATTGTAGAAAATTGTACATAAAACATTATATACATCTTATATCTCCATTATGTTGAACTATATAGTTTGTATGATTTGAAGTAGAACATACACCTTTATATCTTTAGGTCCATTGCTTCATTGTGCACATGGAAAGGTTCGATTATTGCAAATGATAAAATAAACCAGTGAACTGATTTACTAGTAGCATAAGCTGCTGTGCCAGCAGTGTATAAACTGATCATGTTCTTAATATCCTATTAAACACGTAACCATTTATTCTGCTTTCAGCCACTGCAGCAAAAAATGGCACATTTTTGTAAGCACTTTGGATCAAGGATTGTCGTACCTAAACCGGTTGTGCCTCAATGCAAAATAAAATAGAACCATCCAAAAAATTTTAATGCTTTTAAATTTAAACAAACCATCAGCTGATAACAATTAAAACCATTACCAGGTGGTTTCAATGGCATGATGTGTTTGTAAATGTTATCATCAAGCAAAAAAACCAAAAAAACATTCAAATCTGGATGGCTAGTGATATCTTTGATGTCCAGTAGATACCAACATGAAATCTACAAGTTGCCAAAGGTCAAATCAAACAAAGTATGTGACAAAAATATGGTAGTAAGTTAAGAATAGTGGCCCAGAGGAACTATTGCAGATTCCATTAAAATCTATAAAATTCCAATTATACTATTAAACCCATAAAAAATATTTCACGGTTATTTTAGAAAATCGCTAATTTGACAGATGCTTTGTTTTAAACAAAGTAGTATATAATTTTTTATGAGCTCAAGCTTTGCTGTACTGGGTTTTAAACTCATAGCTCACAGCCCTAAGGCTTTAAGTTGTTTAACCCTGCATAAGGTGTACTTCTGAAGTCAATATGCCATCTTCAAATCTGTTGTGTAATTCAGTCAAGCT
The DNA here is from genome assembly GCA_014706435.1 of Silurus glanis. Taxonomy (NCBI): domain Eukaryota; kingdom Metazoa; phylum Chordata; class Actinopteri; order Siluriformes; family Siluridae; genus Silurus; species Silurus glanis. The sequence goes on along the minus strand of JAAIIK010000018.1, from coordinate 3,576,677 downwards.
TTTCAACATACTGTCTTTAACTTTTATGCCATTGTATTTGGTCTTTAAGAGTAATAATCAAAACGATTTATTTTGTTTTGATTGATTCTGTGACATTTTACATTCAAAATTACCTAAGATTACATTTTCAAACTGTACAGTGTAACTTTGTTAGGCCAAAGATAAACAAATGTTTTTTTTTTTACTGCAAATGACACTGCAGAAGATGAGAAATAGGCAGGTTGTAAAAGAGGTTTCGAAATTAAAATGTGTATGAAGTAGAGAGGAGTACAGGTGTGTGGCTGGATGATTGCTTGAACATGGAATGTTTGAAAAGAATGAGTAAGTAAAAGAAGTAAATGGACAAGGTGTGTTAATGTGTGCATACATGTATGCGTGTGTGTAAAGAAAGAAACAGAGGAGGCAGGATATTTTGGCGGCATACTCAGCAGTGAGAGCACTGTAGGAGCTTGTCGAGGCTTTACCTGATTTGACTTCGTCTCCACACATCTTCTGTTTTCTCCATTGCTCATTTTTTTCTTCTACACTCATGTTTAATTGCTTGACTAAAACACTACAACTTGATATTAGGTAGGGGAATTGGCCATTTAGATATGTTAATTTAGTGTTAATAATATATTAATGTCATCTGTCTGAATGTTCTCTTTGTGCTTATCTCAAGTGGAACTTGATATATATAGATATACAGATGTACAATTAACTGTTTGTAAAAGTAATTTTAGATACATTTCAGTTTTAATTCTTATACATGCTCCTCAGAAAGTATGAACAGCAAAATCAGTTTTTTGTTTTTATTATACACTGGCAGTTTGGTATCTAAAGAATGAAGAGGAGCCAATAATTCAGCTTTTATTTCCTCATATTTACATCTACATGGATAACAACAGTAGTTTATGTCAGAAATGTTGCCTGAGAAAAATGAAACAATAGTCAGCAACCTTTACTGGGTAGAGGTGAAGTTATAAGATTTTGAGAGCAGCAAGATAAAGATCACACCAAAAGATCAAACCATTTATCAGCAGTAAGAATTAGAAAACCCAATTGGAATTCACAAAGATACAGAAATGAGACACAAGAACTTTGGAACCAAGATTAACCTCAACCAAAGTGATGCAAAGTCTTGGAGCTTGGAGAAGGAAAGGATCTGCTCATGATCCAAATATATGACTTTATTGGTCAAGCTTGGTGGAGGTACTGTCATGGCTCTGGTTTGAATGACTGCTTCTGGAACAGGCTTACTAATCTTAATCAATTGTGTTAGTCATGATGATAGCAGAAGAATAAATTCAGAAGTCTGCAGACAGAAATCGGAAGTTATTAGTAAATTAGACAGAGTTATATCTTTATCCCCAGCAGATGGCAACAAATCAAGTCTTGCCAAGCTAGATCTGACTAATGGCATCCCTTGCATTGTATGAAAATATATCCTAACTTTATTATTACATTATTAAGTAGCAACAGAACAGGAGTTAGACATGTGTCTAGCAGCCTCTCTAATTAAAGATCTCTTTCGCTCACTTTGGGATTGTGGAGGATTAAAAAAATTCCTCTCCCCGAGGCCCCCTTCCTGGCAGAGGCCCAGCCCAGCCCAGCTGCATCCACCCTGTTAATTCCTGCATCAATTTCCACAGCTTTCTTTGTCTTTCAGGCCTTTCCAGGAATCCCTACAATACCTTATCCCGGTTAATACATTCTTAAATTGCGCCACTTACAAGGAGGGGCTGTTGGACCCAACTTGGGAGTACCATACTGTAGGAATCTAAACATTATTCAGTGAAGATATGTTTACTGGATCATTTATTGGGAACACCTGTACACCTGCAACTTCATGCAATTATACCTCCAACCAGCCAGTGATGTGGGAGAAGAGCAGTGCATAAAATCAAGGGTTTCAGTTAACTCAGGAATCATAATTGCAGGAGGAAAATGTGATCTCTTAGTCTGGCATGGTTATTAGTGAGTCATGGGCTGGCCTAAGTATTTCAGAAACTTAATAGGAATTTTAGGATACAGAGCACTCAAACTATTTTACCAATCACCAGTTTTGGTTAGCCTGTGCCCATTAAAGCCTCAGATTTATTTTTTTAGCCCACCCACCTGATGTTAAATCGGTTTTGTATTCTGAGATGCTTTTCTGCTTACTTTAGTTGAAAAGTGTGTTTATTTTAATCATTGTCCACTTCCTGTTATCTTGAACTATTCTGAGTAATTTTTTAATCACAGAAACTGTTGCAACCTGCAGAACATTCATAGATGAATTGTTTGTATTTTGTAGCAGTTGTACTCTAGACACTGTTGTCTAAGGGCGTCTGATAAATGCCGTAAATGTAAATGTTGAGTGAAATTTTAAAATCAGCAGTTTCTAAAATATTAAAATCAACAACTATGCCATGTTCCCCATGAGTGTAATAAAATACACAGTGAGTGTATACTTGCATGTGTCAATATAGAAAAGGAATAGTTTGCTGTAGATGTGCATAGCAGAGACACAGCAGGTTCAATATGTCTGTAAGGTAGTTCTCATGTCAATATAAATAATGTAAGTCTCTGGTAATCTGCAAATATCATTGCATGTTTATATATACTATCTTTTTTAATCTATCCTTTTATCTGTTTCAGGCAAGAGTCATAATTATTCTATGCTGTCTGCTAAGGTTTAGTGGATTAGATTTCAAAACTAAGCATCTACAAGTGTAAGACCTTCTCACTAACTGTCTTACTTTCAAGCTCTGCTGTTTGTTTCTATATTTAGCACATCTGTGATCGTTTACCCTTACTTGTGTTTTGTTTTAAGGATTACCTTTTAAACCACCATAATTGTTTGTTGTTTCAAGCATTTGGAAAGATTTTTGCATTTAAGTCTGCTGCATATCTCAGCGATTTATGGAATCCCACTGTACTGATTTTTAAAGTCTGCAAAATTTTGTGGCTGTTAGCCCGTGTGTTGGATTTCTTCGTCAGTTGTTTCTTTGTTGCATCCACCATGTTCTCAAGTCCACTGTTCATTGCACAGAGGAAGTTCAAAGAAGTACAAAGAATTGTAATCATGCTGCAGTGCAGTTGGATGCCTCATACTGAGTGGTCAGAAGGCGTTAATATATTTTCTATAACAGCAGCTGAGATTATTGGGTCTTTTATGATGAACAATTCACATAAAAAAAACACGAGTAATGATTTAAATATGGAAATTAGGAGATTTTTGACCTGAGTTTCCAGTATCAGCACATTTAGACCAGTCATATGTTAAATATTTTCAAGTTCAGAACTGAGCTTTTGCCAATTGCTGATGCCATAAGAGGAATAAACTTTGTTGTTGTTGTGAACAGCAGTACAGTTATGGCTCAACTCAATACAATCAGAGACTTGAGTTTTTATTGCTCTTCAGTGTCCATTGTTTACTGCTGAACTTTTTTCCCCTTGTGGTCCTGTGAGCGTGCAGACCTGTGAATGACTGCAGGGGGCTGAAAAGCTGTCAGAGCCTTATATTTACCACTTCATGTACGAACTTGTAATCCCTTTGAGTTTGCCAAGCACACACGTCATAGCTGTGTTTTGTTGCTTAGGGACATTTTAACTATCCAATTTGAACAATTTATCCTTAAGAGGTGTTGATTTAGGAATATTGTTTATATAGGCCTAGACTTATAACATTCTTAGCACTTTATTTAATAAAAATATTGTATGTTCATGCTGTGTGATTATTTATATATATATATATATATATATATATATATATATATATATATATATATATATATATATATATATATATATATATAAAAACTTTTTTTTTTTTAATATAAAACTGATAACACTGAAGTTCAAACTGTATACAAAGTTTGGACTATGATAAATTATTAGGTTAATTATTCCTTTGTTCTCATTTTACTTTGTTTTTAATAGGACTAATCCTTTGGTTGGAAATGTTTTTTGTTCACCCAGCAACTGACAGGATGATACATGGGATCAGGAGACGACTGTTTGCCAAGTTTAGACACACTCGTCTATCCTTGTCATCAGTGTTTATGTTGATGATGTACTCTGCTTCCTTTACAAATTTGTGTGTTGTGCTTCAATTCAATAATCCTTTTTTCTCAACTTGGCCACCCACCACATGTCTATACTGCGTTGTCGGTTTCTTTTATTGTACCTGGCATCATTCCTGCCGAACATTGCTTCGTCCATGAGTTACTGATCCCCGTCTGTCTCTAAACAGATTGGAACACTCAGCTTCACATGGGGGAAAAGGATCAAAGTGGGGTAAAAATGAAGCCTGTTAATTGTTTGACTTGCCATCTGGTTTATTCCCATCCCAATGTCTTACTCATGCACCACAGCTGCCAACAGGTGGCATCTGTGCAATACCAGGGTAGATGATATCATAGACACTAAGTTAAATGGCATGGGAAGAATTGATGAGAGATGGTGGGGGTGTTTTTTTTTTTTTTGTTTGTTTTTTGTTTTTTGTTTCTTCTTCTTCTTCTTCTTCTTCTTCTTCTTCTTCCAGTAATATGTTTGACCTTGTTGAGTAGTGTTCTAGAGGCCCAGAGACTGTTTATATGTATCCAGGCACACTGAGCCTTTGTCTGCTTAGTCCAGGGGGTTGATGTGAATGAGATCACCTGAATTCATGCAGCTTCAAGAATTGTTGGGATAGCAACAGCACTACAGGTTGTTGTAAAGTTGTTTGGCTTGAGAATTTCTCCCTTTGAAAAACTGCTTTCTTCGGGATTGTCAGTGCCATGCACACTTAAAGCATCGAGTATGCCTTGGTTTCATTTGTTAGTAGTTTGGAATTTGCTTTAGGTGCTGTGCAGTGTACAGAAGCTTTAAGTACAAACAAGTTTTACCAAACAGTAAACAGAATAACTAAAAACGTATCAAATCAGTATGTATTTATTAATTTTAGAGCAATCAGAAAATACAAGCTGAATCAAATCAATATTTGTTTGTTTGCGTTTGTTCTCGTACAAAATCATTTGGGTCCATTGTTTTTTCTATTAACACATTCATTCAGAAAATAAATGTTGAAAAAAAATAATATTTTTCTTACTTTCTTAGGTATCCTAAGACTTTTGCACAGTATTAGACTTCAGTGTAAAATGTCAATTCATGTTAGTTATGGGTTTGTTTTTATAAGTTGTTTCTTCTAAGACAAAAGGGGATCACTGTGATGGCATTCATCCCTTCCTGCTTAATTGTTAATTTATCTTTAGCGTAAAAATAAAAAGAAAGCAGTTTGTGTTTGATTAGTATGTTATCAGTACAGAAGGCTATTTGTCATTAATGCACTGTCAACCTTTACAAACAACAGAGGATGATGAACAGAAAGGGGTTTTTTTGTCTGGATTGTAGCGTATCATAGGATTTAAAGCAGGAATGGGCTGATTTCTTAGTATTTGAGAGAACAAGCAACAATATGGAGCAGAAAAAACCCCCCAAATTAGTCAGTTGGTGGACGTGTGAATGAATAACTAATGTCGAAGCACCACAGGGCCTCTACATGGTCACTTCTCAAACTCTGTTTTGAATACTGGAAACCTTGGATGGCGTATAAATACATGCTAATAGACGGAAAAAGTCACTGACCTCCAAGTTAGAGCTGCTGCAACTCATTCATAATCTGGCCACAGTACACCCCTATTCAGCATTCATTTGCTCCCTGCTGTGGTACAATGTTTACTTTTCACCATCTTGATTCCTTGTTTTTTTCAATAAGTGGTAAGTTATAGGAGTTTTTGGCCCAGGTATCAGTACAGCAGTGCCAAAAACTAGTTAAGGCAGTCATTAAATAAAAGCAGGTGGAATTCTATCTGTGTTTTGCAGAATAGTTGATTGTGGGTGGAAAAAAAGGTGACTGCTGGTGTTCTTTATCAAACATCAACATGAAAACTGGAGGAATGTGTGTGTTCTTTATTTTAACATTTCAAGAAAGAAAAGATATGGTGAACATTTATAAAGTAACATCAAGAGTAGAAAAATGTTAAAATGTTAGTCATTTAACATTTAGCAAGAAAGTATTCGCCATGTAATAACAAGATAGAACTGGCAAAACCAATCTTCTAAATGGAATGGCTTGTTTTTATTAAACTTTAAAGTGGTGGCTCAGTTTATGGGCCAAAAACATGAATATCCATAGTCATAAAACTACAAGCTGGATCATAGTGAAGCTTCTTTCTTCTCTTCTTCTCTCCTTGGTGGTGCCCTAAGGGTGAGAAATCAAAGTTTAAATAAGTATGTTGTATAGGTACCTGAAGGTACCTCTGTTTGTATGGCCTCTCTGACATCTCCGCAGAACCACAGATGACGCACATTACCCCCGCCAACATTTAATGGGTTTCTTTCATGTTTTCACCTTTCCTCTCCAGTCTTTCATTGGTACCCGTGTCTGTTATTAATGCAACTTAAGGTGAAGGTGTTGTATACTTATAAGAACTCAAGTTTTTTTTTTTTAAAGCCGTTAAAGTTAATGCGGGCTTTGCGTGCCTCGCAGTGACAGAAAGAAAGAAATACTTTTTTTCTGAAAAAATTTTTTTAGATATCATTGGGAACATGTATGTGTGTTGTTTTAAAGCAGCTGCCAGCTATAAACTATTAAGTAAGATACTTTTCTGTATTAATGAGGGTTGTGGCTGTTTTGGATGTAGACACTGTCAGTTTCTGGCTGAAGCTATAACCTTTTTTTTTAAGGAGTTCCTTCCATTTCTCGAGCTTGTGGAGAGAAATCATGCACACCAGTGTTTTAGCTAGCAGGCAGTAAAGAAGCCAAACAGCCTTACACTCACTGGGTTTTACCATGTTGGCTCATGCAGCATATTTTCTGCTGAACAAAATGAATTTAGGTATCATGTTTATATTTTTTATAAATGCAAGCCTATAAAAGTTGATTATAGCTGAAAGTAAGAAATGTGCCAGATTGCCAGGCATTGCCACAAAGCAATATAATCATTAAATGCACACTGCATTGAAATTAAAATGATTGACAATGAGCTAAATCTTCAGTGTTCAAATTGCTGTCTGTTGACATTTATTGAATTGCTGTCTGCTGACATTCAGTACAAACTGTTATCTTCACATTTTATTTATGCGCAAAAATATTAATAAATGTTGTTTAAGGAATGTAGTGCTTAGTGTTGGCATTTAGCATTGAAGCTGCAGTGAAATCAAATGTGTGAAAGGTCATCTAACAGTCACTTTATAAAATCTGTTGACCTTCTGGTTTATATCTGTGTTATTAAGAGCTATTTTGTTCTTGTGACATTTTTAGGTATATCACAGCACTGACAGACACTGATGAAGAGGGTGAGAGTGAAGACGAAAACACAGTTGTAGAGCGGCTGGATGAGTTCACGCTTCTGTTACAGAGGGCAGATAGGCTGCATGCATGCAACGGAACCGAGAAGAAAGAAGGCTTGTTCATACTTCTTGAGCAGAAAGAGGAGGTAGATCTCACCAACACTCATACATGTTCTAATTAGCTCCACAGACAAAATAATTACTTACGTGTATTTTTTCCCAAAACTTGGTTTTCCCCATCACCTTCATAACACTACCAGTCTGGTCAGGTGTGGTAACAAGCGTGTCTTAAGTGTTGGCATTCTTGTTTATTATTATTTTTTTCTTCTGCTTTTAATAAAGGAATTTATATCCACTGATTTTGGAGACCAATTCAAATGTGTACTGTATTATGTAGTCAGTCGGTCCTTTTTTATTTATTAGTATATAAAAACTTAACTCACGCTCTGTTTTAAAATTGTTTGATTGCTGCTTGGTAGTGGAGGATCAGTTTAGGCATAGGCGACATGGGCAGCCACCCGGGGCAGCAACTTGCCGGAGGCCGGCACGGGGCGTCCATGCAAAATGAAAACTAAAAACATAGATTTTTTTTTTATTACCGCTCATTTGCACGGTCAATTATTACACCGTGTCACGAAAAAAGTAGGTGGAAAATTTTACCTTGTGTATCTCTAGTAATAAAAATTTCGAGTAATATTTAATCTACTGTATCTCTACTTTTACGCAAGTACATGCTTTGTGTACTTCGTCCCCCACTGCCTATAACCTGTACAACTCAAAATCGTCCAAATCTGTCAGATTGCGAGGGCATCTCCTGTGCACGCCGCAGGATCACGCCGCAGATTTTCAGTCAGATTCAGGTCGTGGCTCTGGGCCATTCCAAAACTTTAATCTTGAAGCCATTTCTTTTTGATTTGGATGTATGCTTTGGGTCGTTGTCATGCTGAAAGATAACGTTCCTCTTCATCTTCAGCTTTCTAGCAGAAGCCTGAAGGTTTTGTGCCAACTTTGACTGGTATTTGGAACGGTTCACATTTCCCTCCACCTTGACTAAGGTCCCAAATTCAGCTGAATAAAAACATCCCCAAGCATGATGCTTCCTTCACCATGCTTCACTGTGGGTATGGTGTTCTTTTGGTGATGTGTATGTTCTTTGTGCCAAACATACCTTTTGGAATTATGGCCAAAGATTTCAACCTTGGTTTAATCAGAGCATAACACATTTTCCCACATGTTTTTGGGAGACTTCAAATGTGTTTTTGCAAGATTTTGCAGATTGTTGTCACATGTACGACACAGCCAGTATTTGCCAGAAATTCCTACAGCTCCTTTAATATTGTTATAGGCCTCTAGGCAGCCTCCCTCCCTAACTTTAACCCGCCCTAGTTTGCTCCTCATCTTTTCATCAAATTTGGAGCGACATCCACGTCTTGGTAATGCCACTGTTGTGGCATGTTTTTTTTTCACTTGATGATGACTGTGTTCACTATGTTCCATGGTATATCTAATGATTTGGAAATTCTTTTGTACCCTTCTCCTGACTGATAGCTTTTAACAGTGAGATTCCTCTGATGCTTTGGAAGCTCTCAACAGACCATGGCTTTTGCTGTACGATGTGACAAAGAAACTGTCAGGAAAAGCCTACTAGAACTACTAGACTGCTATTTAACATGAGTTTGAATGTGATTGCTTAATTCTAAACACATCCACATCCCAAGTTATAAGATGTTTGCCCCCACCGTCCCACCCTAAAAGATTTAAGTTTGTTTTTCAATTTAGTTGTACAGTTTATAGGTCACATTAAATATAGAAAAAGTTCTGAAATAATTTATCTTGGTCTAATTTTTTAACATCAGAGAATACCTGACATTTAAAAAGGGGTGTGTAGACTTTTTATATCCACTGGATATTGAGGTACATTGTCTTAATGTATCATTAAATATTATTCCTTAATGTTAATTGAATAATCCGAGCAGTGTTTTTCTTAAAATTGAATGAACCCCTTGAGGTAATATGCAGCATGAACTTTTTTTTATTGAAAAGTTTGAAAAAGGCAATTAACATGTCTTATATTTGGCTGAAATTAAAATAAAGAAACTAAAACACAAAGCTAGAATGATAAACCATGTTTAGCATTCTTAGAGAAATTAATTACTCTGTCTCCCAAAACAAACTAAATGCACTGCTCCAGAGATTATGGTATTATATTGATGTTAAAGGTAGCATGCTGCATATGCGTTATTCAGTGTCTTAGTTATTCAGTGTGCATTTTTTTTGCTTCTGCATATTATAGAACATTTAATACAACAAGTAGTCTTCAAAGACTTAAAGTAAAAGTACAGGGTTAAAGATGAGCTTATACTCTACATGGTCTATAGATGTATTTGATAAGAATTTAACTGAGGTTGTTTTTTAAATCAGTATGATCAGAAGTGTCAGTACCTGTGGCGGTTAACCAGAGCCTATGCTGATGCTCATGACCTGGCTGGAGACCTTCAAGAGAAGAAGATATATGCTGAAACAGGTAAGTAATTTTCATTTGCACTGAGTATTATGTTATTCATGCCATGAGCAATGGAGAGGATAAATATTTCAGTGAAATCAGGTAGCAGGCTTATACACTGTAACTACCAGCTTTTAGAAAGCTAACTTTTACAAAGTTGTAACGTATGTGTGGGCTTTATGTATGTATCAACCTAATATATGAATGACAACCACACACGTAGTATTGCTCTGTTAAGCATACTTAATTTCATATTACTGTTGTGAAGCTTTTTTGAACGTTTATGGTATTTAGCAGATGCCCATGTATAGAAGTACTTAAATAAGTAAAAGGATGTGACATTTTACATAATGTATCCAGCTGAACAGTTGAGGCGAAATGGCCTAGCAGTGGCAGGTTGATAGTGCTGGGATTTAAAGTCACGTCATTTATGCCACCAGTCTGTTACAGTCTGCTACTACTCATGATTTCTTTATAATCTTGGTCCAAGTCCGAATGTTTGTTTTCAATTTAAACAGTGAACTTCAGTGATAATTGCCTTTTTTTAAGACAAGCATTAAGCAATTTGTTTTCTCCTTCAGGTGTTTAATATTAACATTATTGCAAATAAACCTAATATTTTAATAGCAATGATTTTTCATACATACTCATTTTATATGAAATCGACGCATGTTGAATGCCAGTTAAAACCTAGAAAAATAACAATAAAATCTAATTAAAATATCAGGATAATGAGTAAATTAAATCCTGTGAATCAAAAAAAAAAAAAAGATTTTCTGAATGCATCCCAGTTCAGTTGGAGTGTGAGGGTTCTTAGTAAAACCAGTACCCACTGAGAATCTGAAGAAGTCTCTTCAGAATCTGAAGAAGTATGTTAAGACTGTAGTGACCAATATACTGTCTCTCAACATCCTGTGTAAGCCACTTGGCCCTTTTAGCTTAACATGAAGACTAAAACAATTATATACAGTTCCAACATTTCATGGTGTTGTCTTTATTTAGAGATCGTCAGACATATTCACTATTTACTCTTTATATGTTTTAACCCAGAACACCTGAGATTTCAGAAAAATGCAAAGATTTCAATGAAACATGTTTACTGACCACTTGCGTTCCTCAATAAATAAATCGCATAAATAGCCTGCATCTGTACACTGTGATATTTAGTAAAATACAGTAATGTTATTAAATTTAAATGTCATACTTTTTTTTTATTAACAGATACAGTAAGAAGGGAATGAAAGCTGTAATTTTTTTTAAATAGCTAAGACAATATTTTTAAAAATATTTTCCAAATAAGAAAGTTATAAATGATTCATTTACAGTAACAAGGCAGCACAAGACCAGCATATATATTTATCGGCTTTAACAGCCATTTAAGCCTTTCGGTATAGTTAGAACTATACTATAAATAACTAATTACAAATTATCATTTTATTGCAGGGAAGCAAATTGGTGAACAAGCCATTTCAGTGAATCCCATGTGTGCTGAAAGTCATCAGTGGTAAGTGGTTATAGCTGCAACTATCAGAAAATTAATATGTACCCATCCTGTGAGTCTTCATTCAACTGTTTTATTAATAATAATAATAATAATGATAATAATAATAATAATAATAATAATAATAATAATAATATGAGTTGATGTAGCAATTTTCGTGTATTGATGGATACAGTAGAAATATTTAATATAAATTCTAACAGGCACAAACTGGGAGAAGCAGTTTAAATTGAAGCTTCGTTCATGTGAATTCAAAGTTTAGTCTTCAGCTGCAGACATACCAACAAGCCTCTTTTCAAAACATTTTATCTAGCCTTCTAAGTTATATGTCAGCACAAAGATAAAACTGTTTCCTAGGTCCTGGCAAACATTCCTGTACACAGTATATGTTCAGTGAGGAGGTTTTCATTAACACAGGAAATGTTTAACTTGCGCCAGTAAGTCTGGAAAATGCAATGCCACACTGTACTAATAATATTGAAAGGTAAGAAGAACTGTGGGGGGGAAAAAAAGTTTAATTATTTTTTTTTATGTTTGATCAACCTTCTAAATGAATGCACTGCCCTATAAACAATTGCAACTCTAGTAGCATACAATTACAGTTGTTTACAGAGTGAGACAGCTGTTAATTTTTAATTACCTTACTTTGATAATTGGGTGACTGTTGCATGGCATTTAACTATTATGATGAATATGGCATTTTTGATAAACGGGCCTAAGGCACGAGATGAATTTGGCAAATCAGAGTAAGAAAAAAATAAGAAATATAAAATAAGAAATATAGCAACGAAAAGAAAAAGCACAAGGATTAAACACCAATAGCTTCATTATTAGTGGATATGTGGCAGATCATATAATTTTATCGAACTACTGTATCCCTGTGTATTAATAAAGGAGGCAGAATTCTACATCTAACAACCCGTATAAAATATTCAACTTTACCGTCAATGACAGCTTTAAATTTACAATGCTAAGGCCGTTATTTGCAACAAATAATAGTTTAAAATCGTGTTACACAATGAGAGTTGTGAACTAGCCCTTACACATATAAGTGTAAAATGCTTTCTATGTTACCAGATAAATTCAGATGGACCACATAAGCAAGCCAAATCGGTCCTAACATGAGAGTATATTTGTGTTTTTCCCCAAATGCATTTTTTTTTTCATCTGTTATTGCATTCTGATCCAAAGTATGTAAAAATAAAATAAAAAATTTGCTTGAGTAGCTTGCCAAAGTAGTCATTAGCTGCTCTTATGTGTTATGATTAGTCTATTGCTGGAAGAAATCTCATCTTTGATAAACCCCACTGAGAGTATCACACTCAGCCTCTCGTCCAGGGAATGCTAGTTTGAAACCCGATGATGATGTAGCCATCTGTGACCTGAAATCCGAGTACAAAATTGTGAAAAGCTGTGATTCATCAAGAAAGACGACATGGTGCTGTAGATGCTATATCTATATAAGGAGATTTTCAAAACCATTTCTAGAAATCTTTAAATCTTTATCGATTTTAAAAGCAAATAGAACATACGACTACACATTATTTAAACAATTACAATACAGCGCAATTTTTTAAATAATAAAAACTAATAAAGAAAAGCCAAGCCAAAGCAAATATAATACATTGTGGTTGAGTTCTGGTTTTGCGAATGAAAATTTAGCATGGCTCTAAAAGTAGTTTTGGCTGTAACAGTAAAAAACTATTGATAGTTTTATGCTATAGTTCTAATGTCTAATCATTCCTATTCCAGCAGCTCGTTCACAGACACTGCATATAATTCTGTGCTTATAATAAACAAATTACTCTAATAAGCATTCAGTTTGAATTTTATTAAACATTAATTGAAAGCATCTCATATATTAGTGCTTTGCAACAGACAGAGAAATGTGCATGTCTGGTTTGTCAGTCTCAAGAGAAGCTGATTCTTAATTTGTTTATTAACAGAGATAGAAAATAAGGCAGAGGCTGTATCTGTATTGTAAGAGATTGAAGGAACTAACTAGTCTCGGGGATGTTCCATAAGTTTAAGTGACTATAAGCGTCTATAAACTGTTAAATAATGTGTTGTTCATAAAATAAAGGTTGTGCTTGGTGGCAGATTGCTGTGGTTTAAGCAGAATGACACACTTTTCCATGCTGAGTATAGGCCTGATTTCACCAACCATTTCTATAAAATAATTTGTATAAGAGCATGGTCTATTATGCTCTATTGCTTACTTATAGAATTTTTTTTTACCAGCCAAATTTCCAAGACCTTATGCCTTCTGAGAACAGAATTGAACAGGAAGAAATATGAGTCAGACTTAAGGATGGTGTATAAAGTTGTAAATCCATGAATTTAAACGGCTCCATGAATACTAACTTGCTTCCATCTATCGCATATAACAGCAAGGTGAGGTTTATTTCTATGTTATATTTAGTATTCCTTTATTATACACTTTGAGAGGAGGCAGGTATCTGTATCTGCAGAGCCATAAATGCTTCATTCTTCATCAAATCCTGCTCATGTTTAGACTTGAACATTCAGCACTCTCCAAATTTATGAATCGAGTCTGTGAACGCTTGGGTTACCTAAAGCCATTTAGTTTCTCTGGTTTCACCGCTGAACAATTGACAGCAATATTTTCCAATAAACACACAGCTCAAGGGGCTTAAGCAGAATTGGACACCATGATGACAGACATCTTTAGGGTAGCTTTGGGAATGAAACATGCCTAAAGGTTGTGGTAAATAGGTGTTTAATAGACCAATTAAGTTTTATATTGAGATGCTGTGTGTTCATACTTGTAAACATGGCCGGTTCCTAGTTTTTATTAAACAGATAGCATATCAGCTGTGTGTATGTTCAGATTAGGTACACATTGTGTTCCATATCAATCCATAGCATTCTGCTTAGATAAACAGTGAAAAATTAAGCGATGATTAGATGAAATTGATGAATGCAGCTTATTATTTCTGTATCATATATAGTTTGTATAATATCACAGCACAATGGTTCTTTAAATGAGGATAATTTAGGTCAAAATCATTCAGGCCTGTATTCATCCATAAATTAGTGAATTCCCACCTTTCTGATTAATTTTAAATAACTAAACTTGAATCAATAATACTTTTAAGTTTTTAAGTTAATTAATGCAGTAATAGATTTATTCATCTTGTGTCTAACATCCTCAGCCTTTTACCAGTAATCACAGAAATATGAATAATTTATGTACTTTTGGTTTAGGTTAATACACATTTTGCATATTATTACCACCAGTTTTTCCTGCAGTGTTGTTCAACCTTTGCTAATGTGAATGACCATAAAAATAGTGTTATTATATTATCTATATTAGATAGATATTATCTATCTATTATATTAGCTTGTTACTTTAAACCCTACACCCCAACGCCATTGAGCAATGCGAGAATTTGGAACAGTTAGTTTTTAATCTTTTGAAAAGAATGGTGTTAATCCTCAACTACAGTGCCAGAGGTTTCTAGCATTTATGACAGGACATATTGCAGTTCTTTTTATTTTTGTCATGTTCCTTGATTACATTTTATTTTGGAAAAAAGAACCTAAATATAATTTTAAATGGTTGTTACCAAGGTTTTTTATTATATTGTTACCAGTTTTGCTCAACAATTCTCTTTATTCTTTGTCATTTGTTTTGTTCCTAAATTTATTTTATGTAACACTGTGGTTTTGTTAGGCAAATTATTGTACCCGCAAGCCTCAGTGCTCACTTTTTTCCTCTCAAAAGCACCCTCTCTGTTTCACCCAGAAGAAAAGAGCTGGACCCTTTCTTGTGTAGAAAGAAAAGCACTTTCCTCTTTCAAAGAACCCTTTTGAGCTCTTCAAAATTGGAGACATTCTTGATTTGGCCTCTTCAACTTTCCCAAGTATTTCCACATACTGTAGCAAGAAACTGTTGTGTGTGTGGCCTAAAACTACCAGCCAATTTTTCTGGATAGGTATTTTCATATCAAACTAGATTTGGATATAGATATCACAGCTCTTAGGTGGATAACTAGCATTTTCAAGCCAAAACACTAGATACCAGCTTGACTTACCCTTGATATAAAGAAGAATAAGCAACCTTAATATTTAACAATATATAATTAATTGCTTTAATAACAGTAGTTTCAAATATCTCATAAATATAAATGTGTATAATTAATACGCTGTATGTTTTTATACAGCTGGAGAAATGTTGTGGTAATTGAAATATGTTAGGGTTGATTTGGGGACATTCAAGTTGTATTTCTATGTGCTTGTATATAAAAGGGACCAGGCAACATTTTTCCTATTTTTAAAAGGTCCAATTTCAGTGAGTACGTGCCACCTCTATCATCATATTACTGTTCTTGGTTGACAAAGCATCATATACAGTGGTGTGCAAAAGTGTTTTTTTTTATTTATTTTATAGAAAAACCTGATTTTTTTATTTTATTAATTATTTTTTTTTTTTTTTGCATGTTTGTCACTTTAATGTTTCAGATCATCAATTTAAATAGTAGTAAAAGATAACACAAGTGAACACAACATGCAGTTTTTAAATGAAGGTTTTTATTATTGAGGGAAAACAATATCCAAAACTACATGCACCTGTGTGAAAAAGTGTCTGCCCCCCCTGTTGAAACTGTGGTTTATCACACCTGAGTTCAATTTCTCTAGCCACACCCAGGCCTGATTACTGCCACACCTGTTCGCAATCAAGAAATCTCTTAAAGAGACCTGCCTGACAAACTGAAGTAGACCAAAAGATCCTCAAAAGCTAGACATCATGCCGAGATCCAAAGAAATTCAGAAACAAATTAGAAAGAAAGAATTCTTTTTTTTTTTTTTTTCTGGAAAAGGTTATAAAGCCATTTCTAAAGCTTTGGGACTCCAGCAAGAGCCATTATTCACAAATGGAAAAACCATGGAACAGTGGAGAACCTTCCCAGGAGTGTCTGGCCGACCAAAATTACCCCAAGAGCACAGCAACGACTCATCCAAGAGGTCACAAAAGACCCCACAACAACTTCTAAAGAACTGCAGGCCTCACTTGCCTCAGTTAAGGTCAGAAAAAAACGCTGCTGAGCAAAAATAACATAAAGGCTCATCTCAGTTTTGCCAGAAAACATCTTGATGATCCCCAATACTTTTGGGAAAATACTCTGTGGACTGACGAGACAAAAGTTTCACTTTTTTGGAAAGTGTGTCCCATTACGTTTGGCGTTAAAGTAACACCGCATTTCAGAAAAAGATCATCATACCAACAGAAAAATACGGTGGTGGTAGTGTGATGGTCTGGTTTTGCTGCTTCAGGACCTGGAAGACCTGCTCTGATAAATAGAACCATGAATTCTGCTGTTTACCAAAAAATCCTGAAGGTGAATGTCTGGCCATCTGTTCGTGACCTCAAGCTGAAGCAAACTTGAGTTCTGCAGCAGGACAATGATCCAAAACACACCAGCAAGTCCACCTCTGAATGGCTGAAGAAAAACAAAATGAAGACTTTGGAGTGGCCTAGTCAAAGTCCTGACCTGAATCCTATTGAGATGTTGTGACATGACCTTAAAAAGGTGGTTCATGCTCGAAAACCCTCCAGTGTGGCTAAATTACAACAATTCTGCATAGATGAGTGACCAAAATTCCTCCACAGCGCTTTAACAGACTCATTGTAATTTATCGCAAATGCTTGATTGCAGTTGTTGCTGCTAAGGGTGGCCCAACCAGTTATTAAGTTTAGGGGCAAACACTTTTTCACACAGGGTCATGTAGTTTTGGATTTTATCCCTCAAAAATAAAAACCTTTATTTAAAAACTGCATGTTGTGTTCACTTGTGTTATCTTTTACTAATATTTAAATTAGTTTGATGATCTGAAACATTGAAGTGACAAACATGCAAAAAAAAAAAAAAAAAAAAAAAAAGAAATCAGGAAGGGGAAAACACTTTTCCACATCACTGTACCTGTTCTTTTTCTGTTTTGGTAGCCCACCATCCTCAAAGTTCAGTGTCCTATGAAATCTGAGATACTTTTCTGCTCACCACAGGCTATTCTCCTCTGACCTCTAACATCAACCAGACATCTCCACTTACAGAAACATTTTGCACCATTTTGTGTACTTTGGGTATAAACATTTCAGGAGATCAGCAGGTTCTGACAGACTGCCTGGCAACAACAACCATGCCACATTAATGTTAGATATGAACATCAACTGGAGCTCTTGGCCTGTATCTGCATTATGTTGTGTTTTTTCATTGTAGCAACATGATTGGGTGCTTATTATTGCATGTATTACTGTTAATATGGTATTGTCTTTAGTCTAATGTGGCATGACCCAGGTGGTGGATCTCTACTGGCTGGTCCACCATTGTTTCTGCAGTCCATTCATTGCATTAATGTCCTCTACTTCCATTATTTTATTATTATATTGTTCTTGTTCAGAAGCGAGTCTGTAGTCTTATATGGTTGCAGCTCCTGTGTATGTGATTTGTGTGTTTGCATGTCTCTATTTAATCTCTGTTGGCAGTCGGGAATTAAGATGGCACACACCCTGGTTTTACAAGTTATAATAAAGATTTCTCCTTTATCCCTGTAACTGTATTCAGCTCATCTAAAACGTATGGTGTTGGGCTCTTCTGTTCACTTTTTTTTGCCCAGGATTAACAAGATGTAAAAAGCAATTTTGTCTGCTTTATTAAACTTTACCATGGCTTTGGTGTATTTCCATCTTTAAAAGAGTCTGTGCCGCATACAGATGGGTGAACTTCATACTCTATGAAATGGTTGCAGGGGTTTGGGCTGGTTGCAACAATCAATCTGAAGGCGAAATGGTGTTGAAATATTTTACACGATCAAATGGCCTTGTGTGACATATTTGTCACCTCACAAACGTACACGTTGGCCTTGATGGAAATAGTGGATCCTTTTTTGGTGCTGCTACAGGTTGAAATAATTTACTAGAAATCTTTCCTGTGGCAACTCAGTGGCAACTCGGATTTACTATTTTTTCCACAGTCCACTCTTATTTGGAAAGATGGGAGTAAATTAATTTCAGAAAATAAACTTTAAAAAAAGTATCTGCCAAACCCTTGAGCCAAAACACTTATAGTTTTTAAAACCTCTCCAACCTGTTTAGAAAAACTCCAGTCTCTTTACCCCTCTCTCTAATTACTTTTGATCCACTTTGTACTACTGCGATAATGCCTGCACTGTTCACCCAATTTTACATGTAAATACGCTTAAATTAAAGCTGAAGGATTGCAGGTAAAACTCTCAGGAGAGCAGCATTTCTTTTACTCAGACGGCTTAAACATAGAAACTCATTCACAGGAATTTTTATGGTGCTGTTAAAAAAGCAAACAAAGCAAATCTTCTAATCATTGACATGGAAAGTGATTTTGTAAGGAGACATTTCTGTAACCTTTAAATTACTTTAACTTTAAATATGCTTAAATTAAAGCTGAAGGATTGTATATTCCGTTTATACATTTCAGAGATTCAGCTCTAATTTCAGTTTGATTACATCTAAAGCATGTGATTGATATAGGAATTACAATATCTCAGGGTTCGATGTGCATTTTTGCTGTTTACTGAATGTTTTTGCTTTTTATTCCGTGATGTGTAAAATCAAGAATATTGTGAGAGAGTGTTGGAAGTAAAACGCTCAGGAGAGCAGCATTTTTTTACTCAGACTGCTTAAACATAAAAACTTATTCACAGGAATTTTTATGGTGCTGTTAAAAAAGCAAACAAAGAAAATCTTCTAATCATTGATATGGAAAGTGGTTTTGTAAGGAGACATTTCTGTAACCTTTATGGTCTCTGCACTTTGTAACAGTATGTTGACTCACTGGAGAGATGTTTTTTTTACTAAAAACAAAATAATGCAAACCTTTCTTACATGATTAAAGATGATCTTCATCTTCGTTTTCTTTCGGCTTCTCCCATTAGGGGTTGCCACAGCGGATCATCTGTCTCCATACACCCCTGTTCTCTACTGATCAACTTAATTCCCCTGTAGTTACTGCAGGTCTGCACATCTCCCTTGTTCTTAAAGATTGGTACCAGCACACTCCTTCTCCATTCCTCAGGCATCCTCTCACCTTCCAAAATCCTGTTAAACAACCTTGTTAAAAACTTCACTGCTATCTCTCCTAAACATCGCCATGCTTCTACCGGTATGTCATCTGGTTCTACCGACTTTCCACTCTTCATCCTCTTAATCGCTGCTTTCACTTCCTCCTCACTAATCCTATTCACTTCCTGCTTCACCATCTTCACACCATCCAACTTTCTCTCTCTCCCATTTTCCTCCTTCATCAGCTGCTCAAAATACTCCTTCACCTTCTCAACACATTTCCATCTCCATCCTTTATTGTTCTAACTTGCAGCACATCCTTCCCAGCTCGGTCCCTCTGCCTGGCCAAACGGTACAAATCCTTTTCTCCCTCTTTAGTGTCCAACCTCTCATACAGCTCCTCATATGCCATTTCCTTGCCTTTCGCCACATCCCTCTTTACCTGCTGCCGCATCTCCTTGTACTCCTGCCTACTTTTCACATCACTTTGTTGATCCCAAGTCTGATTTTGCCAACCTCTTTCCCCTTATGCTCTCCTGCACTTCCTCATTCCACCACCATGTCTCATGATCAAAGATGATATTAGTGATAAAAGAAAAATGCATACAATGCATATTTAGAGGGGAAACCCCAGATTCCTGGGAAAGACGTGCCAAACCTTCAATGCATTTAGACAGTCAGAAGTTGTTTTGTAATTGGCTCAGACACCTTGGGGTCAGTAAACATCTCTACAGGCATTACCAGAATTTGGAAATTGTGTGGTATGTTTCAGTATGAGCACTTCACAGACTAATTGGAGAAAGTTGCAAAAATTGCCCTTACAAAGAGCAATGGTCTTTCTTTTTCCCCCACCAGTACATTCTTTGATAGAAGGTTGTGTTAGTAATTGTTTCTGGTATGTGTTTTTTGCTATTATCTTCTCCTCTTTCCTCTTTTTATCTTCGCCTTTTTCCAGAATTATTACTGATGAATCATGTACCTTTAAACAATTCATCTTTGCATTTACCTGAGAAAAAATATATATATATTTTTTTTTTTCATAATGTCCTTGTTCTTAGTTTTTAACTAATAAAAGACACACTCGTGTATTAATTTTACATTTTTTTTTTTAACTTGAATTGCTTAATTGGATGGCTAAAATTTTAATATAATGTGGCAATTGAATGTTAACCAAAATAATTTATCTTTAGACAGTGCAGTGGAAATTTCCATTGAAGCTAATTGCTAAATCATGTACAGTGGGTTTTATTAGTAGGTTACTTATTGACTTACTGTAGCTTCTCGGTAGAAAACAAAAATACGTACTTGAGATCACTTGGGAGTGTGTGAGCAGGTGACATTTGCACTGAAAAACAGTGGACAGTGCATGCTTTGCTTGTTCTGCCTAGACACACATTATTGGGAGATCTTGCAGAACCTCATAATCAGCTACAAGTCAATCCATTTTGCCAGAGAAAGAATGAAAATTGATCAGAGCTATTGCACACGCATAAAGCACAGACAATAAATAGCCCTGAAAAAGAAAGAACCAACAGCAGTTGATGACAAACTTTGTCAGTGCTGGGACGAAAACTCAAACTCATTTAATGACATCGCCAACATCCTCCGCAGGGCAGAGTCATTGGTCTCATAGCGCGCCAATTCAACTAGACTTTGAGTAACCTGCTGTTTTTGTGGGATTTGACAGCTGAAACCGTGGTGCACAAAGAGCTTACATAGTACACACAATGTCTAACTAGTTGAAATGTATTGATCAGGACCATCGGAATCTGATCAGGATCATCAACAAATAAAATGGAGCATAACAGTGCCTTTACCAAGAACAGCTAGGGTTAGGGTTACAGAAGTACACAGAATAGAAAGCTTTCCAGGGAGACCGCCAAGAGACTTACGGCAACAGTAATGGAGCTGCAGGATTATCTGACAAGTACTAATTACATTCAACATGTGACAACAACTGCTGAAATTCTTCACGTCTGGGCTGTTGGGCAGGGTAGCTAGACTGAGGCCCTTTCTCACAAAACAAAAAAAACCCAAACTCAAATCACGCCAAACCATGTGGCAAAATGTTTTCTTATGTGCAACACCAATATACCCTTACCAAAAAGTGGTGCAATGAAATCAAAGAGTTCATAGAACAGGTTATTGTAAGGTTTTTTTTTTTTTTTGTTTATTATTCATTCATCCCTAAAAAATACAGGTTGTATTTCATTGAATTTTTTAATACATAATCTTGGTTACCTGCCATTTTAATAGGGGTGTGTAGACTTTTAATACACACACACACACACACACACACACACACACACACAAATGAGCCAAATCTAAGTGCTAGACAGAAAAAAGGAAACATTTAAAGCTTGTGTCTGTTACCACACTGTCTGCCAAAACCTACACTAATAAATGTTTTATTTGGAAGTAAATCAATCAGTCCAGTCAGTCATTCTTAAAGTTTTCTTCACTCATGTAATACTGACGAGGTTGACAGTAACACCAGAGTAATCTGAGCCAATGACTCATGCAGCACTTGCAAAGAATTATCATTCTACCTTGGAGGCAGTTTTTGATTGCAAGATTGAACTGTTTTACAACTTTTTTTTTTAAAGATGAAGAATAAAAACTGATAAATGAGCCCATTTATTTATTACTATTTTTGTATTGGGAGCAGCAAGATTCTTTAGATATGACACGTTTGATCCGAATAAAGGACAGAAGGAACGGTACCACCCCAGTGAGCTTTCTGCCAACTAAAAAAGCCTTACTTCCTTTTGAACAGTAATCTAACCTACTCCATCACCAAATACCCAAGTCAACATTATCTCTCCCATGTAAACACGTGCACATACACATTCATTTATCATTGGGTCCCCTATGCTTGGCACCACCATTGCTGTGATTGACAGTGTTTTCATCACCTGATCCTGTGTTTAAAAGGTGTTTGTGTTCAGCATGTACTGTTTGAGTGGGACTACCAGCAGGATTAACACTGCTATTGTAGAGAAGCTTTGATCACCTCATACCTCCCTCTCGAAATGTTCTTTAAGCGTGCCAGTGAGCGTGTGCATGTACACATACACAAAATACTGCCTAGGCAGTCATGCTTTTATGCCTTGCACTAGATGGACTCATTGACTACAAAAATATACTGTGAAGAAACATGATTAGAATAGCCGTTTTATGCATGTTGGTCAGATAAGGAATGGAAAGTAATTTTGTGTGCATAGGGTGTATATTATTAATTTGCCTTTCTGTTTTTATGTCCTTAGGTATGCAATTTTATGTGGACTTCTGTCAGAATATGAATCAATCCAGAATAAGATAAAGAACGGCTACCTTTTCAAGGTAACTTCAACTTTAATAAATGCAATATTTAAATAGCCTTTGAACTACATTGTTTTACAAGGTTTTTCAGGATTCTGTGAACCTTTTTATCAATGTATAATAAAGTGTGCTTTATTGTCTTCACACACTTCTAACATGCATGATAACCACATAGTGGGATGGAAAGCCCCCTGGGGCTAGATTGAGGTTATGAAGTGTGCTGAAGTAAGGTACAGGGTCTGTGATAGATGACAGATCAGATTGGTTCAAAACATACATAAATGTTTGTATGCATGTTTATGAGGATAATTTGTTGTGGTACTCAGAGCAGGAATTAACAGGGCATGTAATGTAATAGAACTCTTTATTGCTTCCTTTGTCTGTCCCAAACAAATAGGATCATTTGGACAAAGCCATTGAGCTGAAGCCGCAGGATCCTCTGTCTTATTACCTGCTGGGCCGCTGGTGCTATGCTGTGAGTATGAGTGAACCTGCTTTATCCACAACTCAGTCATTCTAATGCTGTCAACATTCTATAATAGTTTTGCCTTTCCATTCATCAACACAGCAATTAGTTTTTCTGACTGGGCCCTGTTTATTGGACTAAATCAGGTCCAAAAGTAATTCAATAAAGGAAAACACAAAGAGGGAAGGAGGAAGAAAAGTAGTATGTTTTGTTCATTCACTATAGGGCCAGAACAAGATTTTCTACTTCTTCCTATTTTAAAGTCTGTGTTTAACATACATAAGGATTAATAGTGATAAACAAATATACTTTGTGTCAGGTTGTATCAAACCACTCATGGATTGTTTTAGGGCAACAGCAATTACCTGCAATAAAATTAACAGCAATAAAATCAATTACCTGGTTGCCTAAGGTCTGCATGCCCCTTTGCCAAGACTTTATTGAACCACCTTTTGCCTTACGACATCTTGACTTGGCACTTTTCATTTTAAAATGCTCCAGATCTACTGTATCAGACTGCATCCTATGCACAGCTTTCTTCAAATCATTCCAGAGGTTTGTGATGGGATTTTGATTTGGGCTGTAAATGAGTTATTTCAAATTGTTTGTTCACTTATTGTTTACAATTATTTCTTGATCACTTTGGGTCATTATTGTGCTGGAAGGTACACTTTTTCTTCATCTTTAGCTATGTAGCAGAGGTCTGCAGGAGTATCACACGGAGCTAGTCATGATGCCCTAGTCCCAGCTGAAGCTTCATAGCATGATGCCACCACCATGTTTCATGATGGGTGCTCTGGTTGCTAAAGCTGGTTGATGAAATTGCTCAAGAAGTTCTACCCTACCTGACTATAATGCCTCTTTCCCCTCTGGATTTTGGTGAAATATTGGTGAGCTTGGATGTACTTTTTCATGAGAAAGGTCTTAGCCCAAAACTGTGAAGAATATATGATTGTCACACACTTGGTGTGACCAGCAAATTATATTCCTGTGAATGTTGTAGTTGTGAGGTCTTGAGCTCAAATCGCAGCACCACCAAGCTGCCAATACAAGGCTCTTAATCCTTAACTGCTCATCTCTATCAATTAGATAATTAGTTACTCTGGATGCCGTAAATGTAATGTACTGTAGTAGAACACTCCCTGATAATGCTTTCATTTAAAAAGATTTTTGTTCCTATTTGTGCTAATGCCATTGTGGTGCCCCATGTTCTTCCCTTATGATAATGTCTCATCAGATTATTAAACTCTTTTGCACCCCTGTCATAATCAGTACGTTTCAACAGTGGGACCATGTACATGCTTGTAATCTGTTTCTGCACTGTGACAATCGGAATGCAACCAAGATGACAAGAAAATTGTACCGCAGAGTTACTTCATTAATGACCGGTGTACAATTATTTTGTACATCAGTTGTAAACATGTGAATGGTTCATTCTAAGCACAGTCACATGCCCTATTTAAAAAGACTGTGCACACTTATGTTTACAGGTGATTGTAAATTTGTGCAATTGTATTTATTTTAAAGGTTTCTATTTTGTTTTTTTCCACTGGAATTCTCCTTGTTGCTATATAACGTTTAAGGTGTAAAAAGATCTGACAGGATTTACCTTAGTTTCCATTTATTATTTCACAAAACCCTGCAATTAATTTTTTTGAACCAACATGCATATACAGAGAATTAGCTAGAGAAGACTTGTCTTTACAGAAGTATAACACCAATTTGCACCGTATTCTTGTTGAACAAAGATCTACTGTTAAGCCTGATGTACATCTGTACACCTTGTATTGCATGTTCTTAGAAAGAACAAAGACACAACAGTTCCAGTGCTGGATTTTTCTTGGAAATGAGCTTCAAGAACGTGTGTGCGTGCCAATTTATATGTGCACGTTTGCCTTTGTGTGCACACTTGCATGTGTGTGTATGCACGTGCAATTATGTTATGTTTATGCAACTTGTTGATAAGAAAGTAAAATATATATTTTACTATTAATGTCATCAGATTAGATGAACATGTGCTTCTTTTACATTAAGTGTTTTTCATGCTTTAATTTCTATTATTGTACATTATTCACGTTAACATATGCAGATGTCTTTCTTTGATAGTTGTCCCAATGTTCTTTGCATTTTGCAGACACAATGCCTGCGTATTGTACATTACTCTATAGTGCATGTCTGTTTATATTTTTTATAATTTACAGTTCTTTTGTCTTAAAACTGTCCATGATTTTTAGTCTCTCCTTTTTAATTTAGCTTACAGACAGGAAGCGATTGCTGTCCTGTCCTATGTACAGTTTAGAATGCAAAGTAATATTATTTTAGACATCTTATTAAGGTTTTAAATTCCTACCAAACCATGCACGTGTGCGTGTGTGCGTGCAGGTGGCCCAGTGTACATGGATTGAGAGGAAAATTGCTGCTACACTGTTTGGAGAGCCTCCAAGCGCAACAGTTGATGATGCCCTGCAGAACTTCCTCAAGGTAGGCCACACTTACTGAGTGGAAACTAGATAAGTGGAAATCTTAAAGATCTTAAGTGGAGATCTTAAAATCTTAAAAATGCATGTTTAAATGGGCGAAAAAGTGAATGCAAAGTCAGTCAGTGCCATTTAGAGTTAACTGAATTATTATTATTATTTCAATCCCTTATTTCAATATATATATATATATATATATATATATATATATATATA
>JAAIIK010000018.1:3526670-3538006 GCA_014706435.1 Silurus glanis | reverse complement strand
TTACCAGTATTTACTGATATTTATTTCAATGCTTTACAGGCTTTAGTGTGTTGTTTCTTTGGGTTTTTATGTATTTATATCAAAACAACCCCCCAACCACCACAACACCGCCGGTATTTGGTCCGTTACCACCGCGGTGGTAAAAAAAACTGCCATCGTCGCAGCCCTATGTATTTATTTTTAAAATGTATTCTAAATAGGCCCATAGGCTCATAGGCTTTTTGTCCAAAAATTTCACAGCACCCCCTGTTCAAAATTACTTCCAGCGGCCCTGTCAGCAACTAATAAAGTTAAAAAATAAAACAACCAACTCACCAGGGGAAAGCAACAGGAAAGTATACGCAAAAAGACCTTTTCTAGCCACACAGCCTACAGAAAGGAAAGGTATCAAAGAGCCAAACTCAGTGCTTTTTATAAAGCCAAGAACACGCCAAAATAATTACGTGGCACATGTGTGCTCAATATCAAAGCGCAACTCTGCAGCAGTGGGCGTGTCTTCGGATTTAAAATTAACCCATTATGTATGCCTGTCTATTTGTCTTTATTTTAAAAGCCATTCAACCGGTCACACTTGCTTTACATATATAATTTTGAATATGGTCATACAATTTATCTGAAAATAATGTTCATACTACCCTGTCATTATTCTTTTATAAATATCTATACAACCCTAATTTCAAAAAAGTAGTAAAACTCCAGACCAATGGAAATGTAAAATGTTTTTGGAACCCATGGACACTGCATCTCTGGTAAAGAAGAGGGGCCCATCTGGATTATCACCACTGACACTTTTGACTTTGAATCTTTGGATGATTTCCACTGTAGATGATGAGATATTCTTTGCAATTTCATATGGAGGAACATTATTCTGAAAATTTTCCAAAATTTGTTGCCAATTTACCTTTTTTGAGATGTGTTGCAGCATCACATTAAAATTAAAATTACCTTTTTTTTCCATTAAAATTATAAATTTCATCAGTTTAAACGTTTATATGTTTTCTACATTCAATTGTGAATAAACTATTGGTTTATGAGATTTGCAAATCATTACATACTGATTTTTTATTTACATTTTACACTGCATCCCAACTTTCTTGGAATTGGGGTAATATTACAATAAAAGTATAGGAATATTTTATTCAAATATGTTAGCTACAGCAGTTACAGTATCTCAGAAATTTTAATGTAAGCGATTAGTGAATGATTTATGATGCTAACACTTATTAATTAACACTTATTAGCCCAATATGCTGACTCTTGAAGATTGAAAAACAGAAAGTAAAAAACAAGAAGGAATAATTGAAATATATAGTAGTACATGTGTAGATTAATATACACTAATCTGCATTAACATTAAAGCCATTGCCAGGAGAATTAAATTACATTAATGTTCTCGCTACAATCGATATAATAATACCTGTCAGGAGACCTGCTAAATGACTGAGTCAGAGAATCTTAAGATTCTTAAGTAGTTTTTCCAGGATTCATGGCTGATCAGTCTCTTTGTCTATACATTTGCTGATCTGTGAGGATTGCTCATTATCTTCTTCTACATTATTATAACGACTAAACAGCTACACTACCATGTAGAGACATGCCCTGCAACAGTCAGCAGCACCCAGAAAATAATCAGGGCTCAGCTATCAACTTCTGAGGAAATGTAGACAATCCAATGTCAACATAGAACAATGACAATCTTGAGAGTCCTGACACACCCCTGTTACCATCTCTATTCACTACTGCATTCTATAAGATGCTACAGGTGTCTATTAGAATGCAGGCATGATTAGATGTGGACAAGCATGATTACGGGTGATAACAGGTGGACAGGCATGGGCTCTACAAGAGATTTAAACTTTGCCTTGCTATATTTTGTCAGTGCATTTATGTTTACATGGCACAAATGACATAGTTATATAGTTTAACTTTAAATCACAATGGATTGTTAGTGTTATTACATAAATATATTAACATGTTATTATACACATACATTATGTTTTACCTGATAATAAAATGTCTGCTTCATTGTTTATTATACCTTAGGCCACCTTCATGTTTCATACATTAAACAAATGTGCCTAGTTAAAACCATAGGCATTAGTTTGAGTGCGGATTGGGGTATGTCTCAATGTTTTTAGGGGAATGAATAGTGCATTGTATTGATTGGTAAATCGATGCAGTGTCCCTAATGCTTTTGTTTTATTCCTGAATCAACAAGGACTTTTTGTTTGCTTGGCGATGTCTACAGCACCAAAATGAGGATTTAGGAGGAGTTCACCAATTAGGACTTTTTAAGTTAGCTCAAATTTCTCTCTAGTTTATAATGTAACCTTACAGACAACCTTAGACAAAAAAAAAGTGTATTTGCCATCTGTGTTCTATTCAATAAAAAGGGTAAATCTTTTGTAGCATCTCTTGTGTTCCATGTGGACAAATTAGTCTTTATAATAACACCTATATTTTCCCTTGTTCTCAAACTAAGGATTAGAGTTTTAGTTTGGCACAAAAGGAAAGGTTAAAGTTAAGCTAAATTTGGAGGTGGTAGCTTAGTGGTTAAGGTATTGGACCTGGATCCGAAGGTCATGAGTTCAAATCCCAGCTGCCACTTCTGGGCCCCTGATCATGGCCCTTAGCCCATGGCTGCTCAGTTGTACTAGAGATAAGATAAATGTAAGTCACTCTGGATAAGGGGATCTGCCAAATGCTGGAAATGTAAATTACTGCTAAGCTCTTAATTAATGATGTGGAGGCAATGATGTGAATATTCTCTGATTTTACTTTTCTTTATGAAACTTTTAACCCATTTGTTGCAGTTCAAAAACTGACTGTTAATGTGTGTATAAATATATAATGATGGGATTGCACTCTTCAATGTGTATGGTTTTAATGTGTAATGTTTGCTGTATGGTTTGATCACACTTACGGGATATTTTTAACCCTGATACACAGCATCTTTGTTCAAAGGGTTAGATGCTATTAGCAATGTGTTCCCCTAAAACTGATACTAAAGATATTAAACCTAATCCGCTGGTTAAAATGTTCAGTTTTTAGCCATTTTGTTGAACAATGGTTGTGAGTTTTTAGTTGAGTTAGTGTTCATAGTTCATTCATAATCTTCATTCAAACACTGCTCAAGAAGATGGTCAGCTCTCCTTTTTTGTTCCATGCAATCAGTCACGCAGAGTTACGGCTACTTTGAATGGGTTGGGCTTCAGCGTTAACCCATACATGCAGTCCATAGTGGGTTGTTTATCTACTGTAAAGTGGCACTGGTGTATCAGGAGTGTCATGAAGAGGAAGAGCTGCATTTTGGACAGCTCCTCTCCAATACACCTCCTCTTTCCCATAGAGAAGATTAGGACATTGCCAGTCATATCTTTGTTTAGTTCCCCCCCCTCGTCCAGGAAGCGCAGTGGGTTAAAGACCTCAGGCTGATCCCACTTTCTTGGGTCATGGTTCAGTGACCACTGATTGATGAAAACCACAGTATCTTTGGGAATGGGATATCCATTAATGGATGTGTCTGCAGTTGTGCTGTGAGGGATTGTCACAGGGATGAAACTGCTGAAACGCATCATCTCATAGATGAAAGCCATCACATATGGGAGATTCGGTTGGTCCTGGATGGAAGGTGGACGATTTCTGCCTACGACTTTGTCCACTTCCTTCTGAAGTGTCTTCTGAATATCTGGATACCTATAAATTGAGAAACAGGCTATATTAGTGGGCATAGTGTGTTCTTGTTGAGCTTTGTAGTACCAACGTAGAACTTGTCTTGTACTCCACTACAGAACAAGCAAAAGAGGGATATAATGGAACCAATTTTAGGCTATAAATTTTTTTATTTACTCAGGGGACACAAACAATATTTACTCATCAAGAATTCTGTAGTGAAGTGTTTGTTTTTAAATCATATATAAATATTAATTACTTTTTAGCGGAGCTTATGAATTGCACAGCTGGATAAAAATGACACTGTGCCATTTTCCAATAACAAACGTTATCAATAATGCACAAAAACAGTGTTTCATTCTTTCAACATGATGAACCTCTTGTAGTGCGCACTAAATTGAGTCTTCCTGGAGACTGTGTTCACTACAGACATTGCTGTACGTGTCTCTAAGATTCTACTCTGTTCAGTCATGGATATGTGTTAGAGGTAAAAAAAAAAAAAGAAAGAAAAGAAAAAGAAAGAAAGAATCCTCTCGCTGAGGATGTCTGTGAACACTGCTCGTGTGTTCTGTTCGTCTTGCTCTGATTGGCAAGCTCTTGTTTCAGTGTTCCCAGGCATGGGCTCTGTAGCTGCTTTCTTCTTCTCCTCCTGTTACACATATATATGTAAGATTCGACTTTTCACAGTGCGCTCTCTGATCAGTTCATTTAGCTGCTTTTTATTTACAGACATATTTATATTGATCTAGTACACAATTCACTTGTCCTTTGGTGCCATGATGCATGTTGACCAGCATTTATTTATTCTTTTATTTAATTTATTTATTTATTAAAAAAGAAATATTTCAAAATGATTTCAGTTGTGATCAAATTTCTGTTTTGTTTTTTTATTTTACATTTTAAAATTCATCTTAATTAAGCCATTACAATTCTTAGTTATAGTGGAAGAGTTTACATTAGTGCAGACACCGGAGTGTATGCCACCAGTACTATATGAATAAATGAGACCAAAAAGACACCATGACATTTACCTCACGAGCAACAGAAGAATCCACTGCAGCGCGGTGGAAGTGGTGTCTTGGCTCGCGCCGAAGATATCCCCGATGGTCGGGGGCACGTACTTCTCATCCAGTAGGACGCCGGGGGGTCCAGTCTTGCCAGCGTCCAGCGTCATTATGAGCCCGTCCGTCATGTCCCGGACGATGCTCGGCTCCATGGTCTTGCGGTGCTCCACAACCTTCGCCAGGATGAATTCATAGAACTCTACGTTGAGTTCCTTGAACTGGTCGAACAGTGTTTTGATGGGGTTGGGAAAGTACTGGAGCCAAGGCATGACGTCCACGACGCTGCCGGCGCCCACTGTCATCGTGAACTTGTCGTTGCGCCCCACCACCTGCTGAAACTCGGCGTCGTCGTGCGAGTATCGTTTCCCGAAGCACAAGGCGCTTATGATGTTCGCCGTGGACACCACGAGGTAGTGGTGCGGCTGGAAGTAGCCGTGCGCGCGCGTTTCGCGCAAGAACAGCTCGATCAGCTCTTTCACCTCACTCGCGACGTGGTTCTCGATGGCTTTCTTGGTGTCCGGGTTTCCCGTGGTAAACTTGCGCACTGTGGCATGCGCTACCCGTCGGTGCACCTTCCACCATTCGCTGTAATTACCGAATGCCATGCTGCGACCCCCCGAGACGAAGCGGAAAGAGGCGAAATCGGGTCTGCCGGCGAAATCCACACCCTTCTGCACGAGCGCCTGTCGGATGGCGTCGCCGTTAAGGACCACCACGGGCCGGTTGCCGAGCTTGATCTGAAACACGTTGCCGTATTGCCGCGCCATGCGCGTGAAGTAAATGTGCGGGTAGTTGCCCATTTGCGGTGCATTACCGACGATCGGCCACGAAAACGGCCCCGGTAAAGTCCGCACGCTCCAGTGGCGCACCAAACCGGCCAGCAAGTGGACCGCGACCGAGACCGCAAGGCAAAGCAGCAATATGTTCCCCTTCGATAGCTGCAGGAAATCCGTTATAATTCCTGGTAACTCCATTCTAATGTCTTTAACAATAGTAAAATAAAAATCAATATTTGCCTCTAATATGTCATAAAGTATTGTATTGTTTGACATTTATTAATGTATTTATGCGTTCGCAGGTGCACAAAGTTTACAAAACACCCCTTTCAAAATGTACAACTAGTATACAATATTTGCTCTTATTTCAGCACGTCGAGTTTGCCACGAAGATTTTCCAAATCTTCCAGATCTTCCAAAATGCAGCGTCCATAAGAATAGCAAAATAATTGTAATATATAACTCTAACACATTATATCCAAAAACGTGCAATAAAAAAACACCCTCACATGAAGTTGTCTATATTTCCAGGCATCAATAGACTTAGATACGGTGCACACTGAGTCTCTTCAGCTGTAGCTGTGATAAAGCAGCCGAGATCTGAGGGAATTAGTTGTATAGTAGGCACAATCTAAGTATTCACCTCCTCCTCCATCTCCTCCTCCGTCTCGTCCTATCCTCTGCTTCACACGCTCCATTCACATATTTACACAAAAAATCAGTAGAACTCGGGTTGCCAGTTTGGAAGATTCACACTAACCTCTGGTTAAATCTACCTGTTTAATGCAAGCCCACTGCAACAATACTTCATTATTGTACTTAAGCATATTTGTCTGGTACCAGTACTTTACTTCACTATTTAATTTCAGACAATTTTTTACTTTCACTGATTACATTTTACACAAATATCTGTACTTTCTACTACATTTTTCCAAACAGGCTCATTACTTTAGTTTTTATCTATTTGGTGACTTAATCAATATTTTTCTTCTCATTGAGCGCCGCTTTCAGCCCATCAACCTAGTTCTTGTCATTGCATAGCTTTTCTAACCTACCTTTGGTGTATCATTTCCTGGCTGTAACGCACCACAGACTTTGGCTAGCCTACGAAGCTAACGACAAGCAAGGTAGAAGGCAACAATAAGTATGGAGCTGAAGTGGATGCGACTTCTTTTCTTTAACTTGGTTGGAAAAGTGTATTCAGTACTTCAACTTTTACTGGAGTGTTTTAAAACATGAGTATCTGTACTTCTAATTGAATGAACGATGCGTGTACTTTTGCGATCTCTGCACTACAGCGTCCCTATTATTTCTGGTCGGTGGTTAAAAACGCACTATCTGGCAACGGATTGGATGCTGGTTTTGTGAGTTAGACGTGTGCTCTGCGTGTGAATGCGGCGTCACTCGGCAACGCAGAGGCTTCTCTTACAGCGGCGATACCATAGTAAGGCTTGTTAGCTCGTTCAGCTCGTAAAAAACGGGTTGACATGAATAAATCAGTGTTACAGACGCATTACGTTTAGCTCATTTTTTAGGCACTAATGCTTTAGATATAATGTTTGAGTACTTGAAAGAAAGAAATGCGTTGTATTTACCCCAGTGGGACTGTGAAAGCAAGACTTTAATGAATCTTTTGAATCTGCAACACAAAAAGCAGCTCATAATGAATTAGGAAAAACTATAGTGCATCCTGTTGCAAAGGGAACTGAAACATTGTGGCTGCTTTCTGAAACATAACAAATCTACAATCTACCGCTGCCATAACTGTAAACAAATATAAAATAAAAAATACAAGTTCAGAATCGTTTTTATGTTTTGCTCTGCCTTTTTCATCATTACAGGAGTAATTGCCTTGACTTACTTCATCCTAGAAAAGCATACTAAACATTATATTACATAAGGCTTAATTATACTATTTACATTCAAGGAACACTTTTTTAGGAATCTAATCAGCCAACAGAAAGCAATATAATGCAGCATATCATGCACACGCAAACGGAGATCTAAATAGACCCAAGTAACTTCACATCAAAGTGAAAATTATATGTTGTGCCTTTTTTTTTTTGCCTGGGAGGGCATTTATTAAGGGAGCAAGGCATTCACTCACACCCAGGTGTGGAAAAATGTGCAAAGCTCAAGGTCACTCTTATCTTCCTTATTTGCGGCTGTACACTGAGTATGGCTTTGGTTTGCTGTTTTCTGTTTATGTATTCTGTTTTATTTTATGTTTAAACCATTGTCAAATCGTCATTAAAGAAACAATGATCATTCTTAATTTAGCTCATTAAAGAAACAATGATAATTCTTCATTTCGCCACTAGGAGGACACTATCTATTTATTCCCGACAGTGCATTTATTGGAATTAAGCTAGAAATAAAAATAATAATAATAATAAAAAAATAGCGTTGAATTTACACGCAGCAGGAGCCACCACAGTGGATGTGCATTTTGATCAACAGTATATAGATATTGCTTGTTTAGCCATAGAAGACTTTGAGTTAAAATTTAGAAAACATATCAATCTAATTAAATAAAAAAATATTTGCTTTTGTAAACGATATTATCGTGCTACATTTTACGTCGTGGATACTGAGCAAGGTCAGAGAATCGTGGTAAAGGCTTAAAATAATTAATATTGTTATATCAAACAAACATGATTCAAGGTTTTCTCAATAGCGAAAGATAATAAAAAAAAAAAAAAACAACAAGATTAGTGTGGCCTTGGTATAGGTAGATTTCACTTCACCAAACGTCTCCCAAAGCTTCTCTGTGATATCTGGGTAGTGCATTAACACGGGTTACATTTTAACAGTGAAACGGGTGGAAAAATCCTACCGCAGTTCAGCAGCGGTTCTTCAGTACCACGGACAGCGCATGCGCCAAACTGGTGTCTCTATTTAAAACTGAAAGTTAATTAGAATTTTTATTATTTAAAGTAAATCAACTAAAGAATTTTCAGAATTTAAATGTATTGTAAAACCTTAATTTTGTATTCTTTTTAAAAACAGTATATCTATGTTTTTGCTGGTAATCATCTCTTTAAGCAAAGGTTTGGATCTTTATTTTTCTTTAAAAGCTGTGAGACTTTGCGTTGAGTTAGGCGTTTAATTAAAAAGATTTCAAAATGTGTTAAATGTATAAACTATTGAAGACTACTAAAAAGGCTTTTAATGTTTTCCTAACATCATTGTATATTTAATCATAAATCACCTGATGCACGAGCAGTATATTGAATACAATATTACTATACTATATTACTTTTTTTTAATAACTAAAATTGTTCACATATTTGTTAGCAGTCGTGCTTTTGTCAGACAAAAAAGGTTCAGTGGTGACCGATGTGTATTTAACACACTTGATGCCTCCCCAGCTTGCTGTATTTACATTTACATTTGCGGCATTGAGCAGACGTCCTTGTCCAGAGCGGCGTGCAAAAGTGCTTTGAGTCTCTAGCAATGAATACCTTTACACTGATACACTAGATTACAATTTAAGATAAATCAGCCTACAACTCTGTTGAGAGTTTTTTTTTTTATTCTATTTTCTTTTATTTTATTTTTTTTAACAAAGCAAACCTGGAAAAGTGCTAGTTTAAGTGCTTCAGGAAGAGGAAGGTCGTCGCTTGAAGATAGCCAGGGACTCTAAGGGAAGTTCATTCCACCACCTTGGTGCCAGAGCAGAAAAGAGCCTTGAGGTATACTTACATTTTACCCTGAGAGAAGGTGGTACCAGTCGAGCAGTGCTGGAGGATTTCATGCAGCATGGTGCAGTGCGAGGTGTGATGAGGTCTCTGAGGTAAGAGGGTGCTGGTCCATTTTTTGGCCTTGTAGGCAAACATCAGGGTTTTGAAACTGATACGTGCAGCTACTGGAAGCCAGTGGAGGGAGTGCAGCAGGGTGGTGTGGCAGATTGAACACAAGTCACGCAGCTGCGTTTTGGATCATTCGCAGTGGACGAATAGCGTTCAGAGGAAGACCTGCCAGCAGAGTGCTGCAGTAGTCCAGTCTCGAGATGACAAGAGACTGAACAAGCACCTGAGCAGCCTGTGTGTACAGAAATGGTCATATGTGTATATCATGCGGGTTTCTGTGCAATTTGTTAAAAAAGATCACATCTACTGTCCAAAGGTGAAATTAAGTAGCAAGGCTGGAAAATGAAAGAACATCATAGTGCCTGTTATGTTTCTACAGTATTTCAGCTTTTGCATTCCTTCATATTGGAAGTGTATGAAACAAACATTTGTTTTCGTGTTTATCTATATTTTTGTTGTTGTTCTGGTCAAAAATTATAATCAATGTATTATAATCATACTGTATTGCATCACCTGGCTACAGGGGAGAAGGACACACATATACCCACAAAAACAGACACACCAACAAATATATTTCTCTGTGCCCGATGTACAATATCCATATTATTACAATATCCAAATAAGTCCATATTTACACCAGACACACCCAGCACAGACACACAATGGTTTGTCTACTGAACACTAACACACCTCTATGCACATTCTAATACATTTTCACTGACATAGGTTTATTTCTGCATGCCAGTTATAATTCATACAAATAGAACAGTTTGTATACTTAGTTTGAACGTGTACGTTTTATTGATGTATTATTGTAAAAAAAAAAAGCGGATAATTACACCTAATCCCGGCTCATCACTAAACACAGTGACCTGTGACTTTCAAAGCAGCGACCAACGTAAGGTCATGGATGTTTTTTCCAGTTGTTTCAAATGATTCCCATTTATTGTTTATGTATACGATTTCTTCGTATTATTTCAAAATTCCTTGCAGACAGAGACCAAGACCTTCACCAACAAACATCATATTAACAAGAAACACATTTCTTGCTTTTTTAATTGTCAGTTATTTTAATCCATGTAATTCATGTGAAAAATGCTTATGTATGTCATGCCTTCTTCACTCAAGCTAAGAGAATCTCAAGCAAATGAGTTAATTAATTTAACAAATGCTATATAAACACAACAGAAATGAATGGCAAATAATAGATAGGGAATAAATAAATACAAAATAAATCAATTACATTATCCAGACGCTACGCGTAAAGACGCACATATTTCTGTCAAATTAATGTAAAAATGCATTGAACAATGTTCTTATATTTTAAAGGGTTTTAACCAGTGACACTTGTATAAGGAAAACTAGTTTTATGCTAGCTTGTTTAAGATACGAGCATTTTTACCATAAACAGAACGATGAAAGAAAATAGAATAATAATAATAAACGTGATATGCGTTTAAAAAAAAAAGTACAAACGTATCTAACGCAGGAAAATATCTGTATCTATAGCTGGTCTATCACCAGGGCCGCTGGAAGTAATTTTGAACAGGGGGTGCTGTGAATTTTTTTTATTTATTTTTTTGTTTTATGTATTCTTCCCTTACGAGGAAAATATCAAGGATCGTGACGTCGGAGTGACGTGGGGCCGCCTTCCCGTGGGCTCACCACCTGCAGGAGGGACCGTAAGGGACGGTGCTGAGAGGATTGGGCAGCAGGGTCTTAGACTGCTGCCCCCGCGACCCGAATTACGGATAAGCGGGAGAAAATTAATGAATGAATGAATGAATGAATATTTTTTTGGACAAAAAGCCTATGAGCCTATGGGCCTATTTAGAATACATTTTAAAAATAAATACATAGGGCTGTGACGATGGAGTTTTTTTTTACCACCGCGGTGGTAATGGACCAAATACCGGCGGTGTTGTGGTGGTTGGGGGGTTGTTTTGAAATAAATAAAAAAAACCCAAAGAAACAACATACTAAAGCCTGTAAAGCATTGAAATAAATATCAG
>JAAIIK010000018.1:3500930-3519880 GCA_014706435.1 Silurus glanis | reverse complement strand
AGAGAGAGAGAGAGAGAGAGAGAGAGAGAGAGAGAGAGAAAATAAAGATCGTTAAGCATTCTAATTGTTTAAGTGTTTAAGGACACTATACAGTGTGATCAGGGTGTAAGTTGTGGCTCCATAGAGGAATGATCTAAGTCCTAAGGAAGACCTACTGACAAAAGGCTTGACTAAATAAATGTGTTTCCAGTCTAGACTTGAATACTGAGACCGTGTCTTAGTCCCGAACACTATTGGAAAGCTCTGCCCCCTGCTGTAGTATTCATTATTTTATGCACCAACATACAAAGTGCACCTTTTGATCTAAGTAGGCGTGGGGGGGGTCATAATTTATTTAGATATATAATTTTATTAAAAGTTTGCTGAAATACTGCATCATTAGTAGTATTTTGTAATCAACGCGAGATTTTATTGGGAACCAGTGTAAACTAATTAAAATAGGGGTGATGTGGTCATATTTCCTGGACTCTTGCTGCTGCATTCTGGCCTAACTAAGGCTTATTTATGTGCTTACTAGAACATTCATACAGTAAAGCATTACAATAGTCTAATCTCGATGTAACAAAAGCATCAACTAATTTTTCTGCATCCTGTAACATCATATTTCTCATTTTAGCAATATTTCTAAGGTGAAAGAAATATTGCGTGCATGGAAAGACTGTATTTGAAGGTACTGGAGAAATTCCCATTCACTGAGTTGCAATAGTAGTGAAAGTCCCCTACAGCTAATCTTTTTTGAGATACAGTATATTTGGAGTGCATTGTTTTACAGGAGAATTAGTATCATTTCCTTTAGACTTTTCGTTGTTACTAATATCACATTCATTGTGAACAGAGAGACGTCACAGAAACTGAGCATTCTGAGCATTGAGTTGGAAATTGCAGGATTACAAAGTAAAAAAATGACTTCATGTAATTAATCGAGTGTCTATTACTCCTAGTTTCTGCCACTGTCATTGAATATAGTTAGATGGTTGTCATAGTGGAACTGTTGATTTTCTTTTTATTTAAACAGAAAGGTTTTATATATATTTTTTTAAATGGTTAGTATCTTTATTTAATTGTTTTATATTAAAATATTTTTGAGTCCATGCTGGCTCAAGTGCACACTGTTTTTAAGGCAAAAAGAAGACATACCAAATAGTAAGAAAGTGGTGTAATAAAAAAATAAAAAAAAACGCTATTAAACTTAAATATTGTTGTAAAATAATGCAAAATAGAAGCATTTTCACTGGTTGTCTCAGACTTTAAAACCACAGTGTATACTTGGATTTCAAAGGGGAAATGTGAGACCATTAAAACCTTTAAATGTCAAGTGCAGTCTATCACAGAATGGTCCTGCCAACACACATGCAGGCACGTACAATCTTCATCCACCGGCATATTCCTAGGATTTCCAGCATTCCCAATGAAAACAAGCTACTTCCTCTCCACCCATGTCCCCTTTCACCACAATAATAAATAGATGGTTTCGTGAGGGCAATGGGAAGTCTGGCTCCAAAATAAACGGCTACAGGGTGAAGAGAGGAAGAGAGCGCTATATATTTTGGAGG
Source organism: Silurus glanis (assembly GCA_014706435.1). NCBI lineage: Eukaryota > Metazoa > Chordata > Actinopteri > Siluriformes > Siluridae > Silurus > Silurus glanis. The sequence continues at coordinate 3,518,327 of JAAIIK010000018.1, read as the reverse complement.
AGATGCGGGGGATTTTGAAGGGGAACATTAGAAAAAATCACCAACAGTGAAATATCAATACCTAATCAGATTGTATTTAGCTTGTCATGGATATCATGTGTCTAGCCAACAAGGAAACTTTTTAGTCCATTATTATTCTGTCTGTTGCTAATTTTAGAGTAGCCATTTAGCCATTAGGATGCAACCTATTACAAATGTGTCATGTGAGATAAGATACTTTGATACTTTGAAAAAAATAAGAGGGAGGGAGGGAGTGCTATTTGGAAACATTTTTTAAAAACTTTTCAAAAATAAGGACCAGAGATCACAGAATGGCATTGAACTCCATTCTACAATACATTTGGAAGTTTTAATGAGCTAGAACATGCATTAACAGATTACAGAGTAATGTTATCTCTTCGTTTATTTTTAATTGTTTTTCTTGTAAATGAGAGGAATCATGGCAACTTTAATTTCAATATTATGTTTGGTATAGTGCAACATTTATTTTAAGCCCATGGCCACAATCAAGTTTGGTTCATTTGGCCTTTGATTCGGCACCTCTGGTATATACAGTATACAACATAATCTCTTTTGCTTCTTTCCAAAGCTTTTGTTCCTGTTATCCACTTGATTAAATACCACTAATGAGGGTTCAGCTTCACTGCTGTCGAAATCCTCACAGAAACTCTTCACACACATAAAGGCCAAACCGACTGTGAGATGTGAGGAGCTGAACTGCTCAACCATGATGCTCTCTGTGTTGACACAACATAGCCAGCTTCTCACGTAGACGTTATTATGGACAGATGTCAGGCATGATTTAGAGTCAAAGGGATTAGCACTGCAACCAGTGTTGGAATAAAGACACAAATCCAGCATTCATCTTCATACTCTTTAAAAATAAAAACAATAAACAAAAATTTTACAGCTTTTGTGATCATTGTCACTGGGAAAGTAATAATTATAAGGAAAGTATACTGAAGTGCCCCCTCTGGACCTGGAAGGGCTAGTGATGCTGGCCTCTGAAACTACATTTACATTAAATGTAGGGGTTTTTATTTTTGGACACAAATTTACATTTTGAGAATATTTCAATGCATATACATTGGCCTGTTTTCAATACTTTATTTCATTCAAGACCGATCAACATCCATAAAATATAATGAAATACATAAATGTTAATCACATTTACATTCAATTTCATTGACCATTTAAATAAAAGTATTAGAAATGTACATTGACCATTGGTGTACAATTAATTTTTTCCTTACTTTGCAACTGATATATTATATTAATTTAACAAACTAATTAATAAAAACAAATATCTTCAATAATCTACATTTTTTTATTGCCTGTCAAAAATACATAATGACTCTGTATGTAGAGCTGTAAATAGAACTGAATATAATATATTCATATAATGGAAAATGTCTCATTAAGAATTTTTTTTAATTAGTGACATAGAAAATAACATTTCATCCTTTAAGAGTGGTGGAGAATTTTCTTACAGTTTACAAAAATTCAAAACTGTAGGTTAATAATCAGAAAACTGCAATTACGTGCAATACCACCTTGAAATATTACCTGAAATGCATACTTTTTTTTCTTCCCTTATTTGTATTTATACATTGTACTGTGTATATACTGTATATTATAGTATGTGTATATTCTTTTTATATATTTGCATTTATTTTTATTTCTTTGTTTTGCTGCTGTAACATAGAAATTTCCCCACTGTGGGACGAATAAAGGTTTATCTTATCTTATCTCTTATCTTAGAAACTAAATACTCAATTAATTACCAAAGTGGGTTAGAGACCGTTAACTCAGCATTTGTTAGTCTTTTTTAACTAGCGTAAGCTTATGTATAGCATTGTAGGAAAGGAAAGAAGTGAAAAGAGTAAAATATTGTGATGTTTTATTTGTACTTCTGGAATTTTGTTCATTTACAAACTTTTAGTAAGCTTTTAACTGACTAGAGGCTGTATAATTCCTCAACCCATTGTGTATATTTTATATGTGAGAATGCATGGAGCCTTTACCAGGACTATCATGACAAGATACTATAACAATATTAATTTACTAGTAATAGTATTCTCTTCCCTGGTGGTCTAGTGGTTAGGATGCGGCGCTCTCACTGCTGCGGCAGGAAAAATGGAAAAATAAAAACTAATCCAACAAAGTATCTTATGCAGTGGTTAATATTAGGCTACTAATTTGTTCATATGTTGAGGAAATCGAATAAACTAAATTTGTTTAGAACCTTTAAAGAATTAAAAAAATATTGCAGGCAAATAGAAAAACCATAACAACTGCATGGATTAGAAAGCAGTTCTGTGAACTTCAATAATTGAGACCAATTATAAACTCACATGAATTGGCTAGAATTCACAAACCATAATGACAGTTCTGGCATTTCTACCTCTGGGTTTTTCCCCAGTGTTTCGTAGTGTTTCTGGAGACATAGATAGAGGGTAGAGTTAATATTGAATAAAAAAGAAAAAAAGGCCCATCCAGTATACACATGCAGAGTCCAATACATGGATTAATAATCAGATACATAAACAGATAGTGGCATTGCATCACATGCCAAGTTTATACAATGTACTTGTGTTACCAAGACAACTGGTAGGAATGTTGTTAGATTGTCATGACCCAGCTTCCATGCTTGCATCCATTTTAAGAGGGTTTTCAGTAAGATTATGAACATTCAGAGGAGATTTATGAATGAAAGGAACTTTTCTCTTGTTTACATTGATAAAAGGTGTGTGTGTGTGTGTGTGTGTGTGTGTGTGTGTGTGTGTGTGTGTGTGTGTGTGTGTGTGTGTGTAAAAGAGATGAGGGGATTGTATGCGTGTGTGTATGCATGTGTGTGTGTGCATGTTAGTGTCTGAGAAAGAGTGAACAAAAAGGAGAGATTTTGTGAATGTGTGTATATTACTTGACTTGTCACATTCTTTGTAGTTTACACTGACTTATGTAACCTGGTAATGGAAGATGTATCAGTGTCAATGAAGCATGCCAAACTGGATTGGCCAGGTGAAGAGGAAGAAACACGTGAGTTCTCTATAATCTTTTGCTTCTCGCACGCATACACGTACACCTCCCACTGTCCCTGTTCAACCCCCAAACACTATCAGATGTCACTACATGCAGCAAGTGCATCATTAAATGTTCATGTGCAGCCAACCCTCAATACTGTATTCACTACATCTTCCAAAGCACAATAAATACAAAAGAACAGAACTGAAATGTACTCTACATAGTCTACAGACACATTCTAGTCTAAATTGACATTATAGAAGCTTTATTGACATGTCATTTATTTAGGCTGTGTTTGTAAGTAGGTTTTTCCATGTCTATTCCTCTACCATCTTATGGTTATTATCTCTGAGCCTGTTTCTTATAATCCAAAATAGTCCTGCACTTCCTGTAGGTAATGAAGCATGAATGAAGCAATGTCATTTGTTGCCTTTGGAAAAATTTTACAATTGGATTTATATATATATATATATATATATATATATATATATATATATATATATATATATATATATATATATATATATATGTATGTGTGTGTGCATTTGAACAATAAATGATAATGAAAAATAGTTGTTTGTCATAACATATAAAACATGAACACATGTAGACTTAGATATAAGTGCACTTAAACATAAAGAAAATTAATAAGATGACCAAATATTCCCATAGTCACATGACAGACACATGTTGCTCATACCACTGTACTTTGTAGCTGTATTGTGGTTTCTTTGTCAGTGGACATGTAGGGTTAGTAAGATGAGACAGTGTACATTTATTGTTGCAGAAAACCGCAGGCTCCACCCCGGCTGCTCCCTGTTTGACTGTCTTCTCACGAAAGACCCATGAAGGAGACGGAGGAAGGGGGAGGAAGTGTTTGTATGTGAAGAAAGACAAAAGGAAGAAGAGAAGGAGTTTGCTATTCTCCTTAATGTTGCACCTGGAACACATAATTAAAAAGTTGCTTTAATAGATAGATCAATAGGATTAACACCATATTATGTTAAAGACCCAATAGGTCTAAGACTTTAAAAAGATTTTGCACAACTTCATAACTCAATCTTTACTACGTTATCTTTCATCTATTTTGTATTTTTTTCTTCAAATGTCTTTTATTTATGTGCATGCAGCATTTAAAAATGTTTGTAAAACATTATGTATTAGCAGAGGTGGGAAGTAATGAAGTACAAATACTTTGTTACTTCGATTTTTCTGGAATCAGTACTTTACTTCACTAATTATTTTTTAGGAAACTTTTTCCATTCACTCATTACATTTTTACACAAATATCTGTACTTTTTACTTCTTACATTTTCAAACCAGGCTTGTTACTTTAGTTTTAATCTATTTGGTTAAATGTCAATATTCTTTCTTTTCATTGCACACTGTTTTCAGCCCATCAACCTATTTCTCGTCATTGCGTGGCTTTTTTTATCCTATCACTAGTGTATCATTCCCTGGCTATCATGCACTACAGATGTAGGCTAGTTTACGTAGCTACGCCAGAGGCAGTGCAGGAAAGCATAAGGAGAAAGAGGTTGGCAAAACAGAAGTGGGATCGACAAAGTGATGAGAAAAGTAGGCAGGAGTACAAGGATATGCGGCAGCAGGTAAAGAGGGATGTGGCGAAAGCCAAGAAAAAGGCATATGAGGAGCTGTATTAGAAGTTGGACATTAAGGAAGGAGAAAAGGATTTGTACCGATTGGCCAGGCAGAGGGACCGAGCTGGGAAGGATGTACTGCAAGTTAGAGCAATAAAGGATGGAGATGGAAATGTGTTGACTAGTGAGGAGAGTGTGTTGAGAAGATGGAGGGAGTATTTTGAGCAGCTGATGAACGAGGAAATGAGAGAGAGAAGAGTGGTGCGGTTGCAGGGAAAAGAGGTGGAGAAGGTGGAGAAGGTTCAGGTACCTGGGGTCAACAGTGCAAAGTAATGGAGAGTGTGTTAGAGAAGTGAAGAAAAGAGTGCAGGCAGGGTGGAGTGGGTGGAGAAGAGTGGCAGGAGTGATTTGTGATAGTAGGGTATCTGCAAGAGTGAGAGGGAAAGTTTATAGGACTGTGGTGAGACCTGCAATGTTTTATGGTTTAGAGACAGTAGCATTGAGTAAAATACAGGAGGTGGAGCTGGAGGTAGCAGAGCTGAAGATGTTGAGGTTTCATTGGGAGTGACGAGGATGGACAGGATAGCAATGAGTTTATTAGAGGGACAGCACATGCATTAGCTTATACTGCCCTCATAACGAGATGAGTGGTAGAGCTGCATACAGCTTTATCTTTTGCAAACCCTGCCTCTCCTTTCTGAGTGTATGAGTGATTGAACTTCTCCGGGCGGAGGGTTTACTTTCTGAGTCCTAACCAGGTTCAGTGGAAAAACCACTCGATTTTAATTTATTAATTTATTTATTTTTGGCATGGACCTCCCTGGTAGGCTGCCCATGTCACCTCTGCCTAAATCCACCACTGCCAAGTGGCAATGAAAAACAAGTTTAAAACAGAGCTTGCTTTACCCTGTTTGATGGCTTGCTGTGTATTTGACCAGCTACGTTTTTATCTACTCATAAATAAAAAGGAACGAAATAATAAGGAGGAATGTAGTTAACATATTTGACTTTGAAATGTAGTGAAGTTAAAGTTAAAGTCTCCCCAAGCAGACATACTTGAGTAAAGTACAGATACAAGAAAAAAACTACTTAAGTAAAGTAATGAATTGCATTTACTTTGTTACTGTCCACTACTACCAGCATGACACTAAAACAGGCAATAGTAATGATTACTTATTACTTATGTACATGTCAGAGCCCAAACTTCTTTACTTAAACTTGAGTGAATAAGTGTAGTCAGTACTTCATCTTTTACCAAAGTCTTTTAAAACATGAGTATCTGTACTTCCACATAAGTGAAGGATATGTGTACTTTTGCCACCTCTGCTGCACCTTAGTGGGCCAATTCACACTTTTTATATGGAAACAGATACACGGTGAGCTGCAAAATGCTGGCAAATTCAAGAAAAAAATTAGAAAGCTGTACTATTGAGTAATGGGAAAAAAAAGTCTGATGACTTGCCTCTTACCCCTTTTTTCATATATCAGAGAGTGTTTATGTTTAAACAAAGCCAAAAGATGCCTTAAACCAACGGTAACAGTTGCCAACTGTCAAACATGGTGATGGATCTTTGATAGTATGGGCAGCCATTTTGTGGTAGTCATTAGGTCTGATGATTGCACAGTAATGGCAATATGAGGACCAGGTGTAGTCCTGAGGGCAACACTGTTCCTTTACAATAGTCCCATATTCTAACATGGTAATGGCCCCATGAAAACTGCTTAAAATAATTAGGAATAGTGTCTCAAAATTGCAGTTAAAAATGTTTTCCATGACCCCCAAACAGGAGATATAAACATTACTGAACCCTTTTAGAACACTGTTTCAGAGCACAGGGGTTGCATATGTTACATGTACATTTAAAGGCATACATTTTATGTTGTGTCAACCACCAGGCATTTTATAAAATGTATTTGTTTTTAATTTGTCACAAATAATAAATAAAAGATTTAAATGTAATACCAGATTTAATATTCCATTGCTTTTTCAATGTCAATTTTTGTAGATATTCAACTCAAGAAGTGATATGCATTTGTTACTGACATTACAACTAAAAATCTGTTGATTTAAAAAAAAATTTTAAAGCTACTTTAAAAGTACCTCTTAAAGTCTTAAATAAATGTTGTAGTGAAGCACATTGTTTACTATCATGAATTATTCAGTAGCTAGAGTGGAACTAATAGGAAAGGTATGTAGTTACAAGAGTTATGAATAAAAGTCTGAATTTGCTGCTACATCTTGAGTGAATTCTTGATTCTATCATCATAGTTGTGTTTGCAAGCCAAACCGCAGTTTTACCTTAGCATGCTTATTTAGTATTTTGTATAGTAACAACTGATGCAAAGACATATGGTGAACATTCTAAGTAAAGTAATTTTTTTTTATTTGTGTAATCAAAGATTTAGCATTTAAAAGGAGTCGAAATTAAAACTGTAACTTTAAGTTTTCAAAAATCAGAAGTTCATCAGGACAGAAGACATGTTGCACTTTTTTTTTAAGTCAAATTTCAAGACAGAAAGAAACAGAGAATCAGAGAAAAACCATATATAAAAATGGTTGTATAAATGGATGTATAAAATGGTTTCATCTTAACTTAACATAGTGTAAAACCTCTCATGGGGTAATCTACCAGGTGGGGAAAAAAAGTATTCTGACACATTTTTATTTGTTATTTAATATACTTTCATTTCATTTCTTTCCATACCATATTTTCAATTCACATCTACACACATTGATATTGAAAGTCAATTAAATAACGAATTCAAAAGTGCCTGAATACTTAGTTCCCATCATGGTGTATTAGATATTTGGTGTATTAGGGTGTCTTTGAAGCTTTGAAAAATAAGCTGAAACCTTCTGAAGAAAATCGCCTTTTGTAAGCATAATACCATGTTATATATAATATGCAACATTTTAAACAAAATCAGTTGTTAGGTTTTGGTATTTCAGCTTCTTTAAACACAAGAGACAGACTGACTCATATACTTAAAAAAACAGCAGATGAAACATCTCACATTATTCTTGTGCTACCTACTGACTAGAATTATTTTGCTTGTTCTGAGAAAGCATACAGAGGATATTCTTACATTAATAACTTCTAAAGACAGTTCAATGTGTACAGTTTAATTAATTATTCCTAGTATATATAAATTATTATTTATATTATGTGCATCCATTCATCCATCTTGTGTTTGTGTTGTGTAGATTATGTTCATGTAATAATTTATTTATTCATTGTGTACAAGATCCATTTTTAGGCTTTCAGTAAATCAGAATCTGTTACCCATGTTGCAATAACTTCAGAGAGTTGAACTTTGCATCAGTACTTAGGAATTCTTAGGAAGAATATGCAAATTAAATTACCTTACAAATGTGACAGGGTCAAAATAGCACGCTAAGGTAACTAAACCAGAAATAGCTCATTGAGTCACTTCCTCTCTCAGTTAAAAACAAGTGTCATTTCCTTAAAAAGAAAACTTGATGCACAGTTGATCAACAGCTTCTTTGTTCAGCTGATACACCACCAGTATGAGAAGAAGGATTTAGCTTGTGTTTCCATCACTCGGATTGGATAGGTAGGAGAGTTGAAAACCCCTATGTCCTCAAAAATGTTGAGTGTTGTGCTCTCTTGACCAGGACAATGTGGGATGACTATTAAAATGATCTGATAACTAAAAGGATTCTAGTGGCTTTAACATCTTTTTTCTTCTTTGATCTTGTTTTTCCTTTCTACCTCCCTGTCTTCATTTCTCTATCAGACACAGACTCAAAATGTCACACCAAATCTCTCTGGTTCCCATTTGTTCCCATCTAGTCTTCAATAGACATTCATCTTCACTCGCACCACACTTATATTAAAGCTTTATATTACTTTTTATTATTATTTTAAAGCCACCTCCTGATCAGATATAAATATTCAGTGTAATTTACTGTAATTCGTTTCAGGGTTTTACCATTTTGGTGCCTCAAAGATGGCATAGAGAATTAACCAATTTCCTATTTCAGAAATGAAACAAGACCCACAGAAATTCAAATCTAATGACAAATCTTTTTAAAGTGTTTTATTTCTTGAAAATCCGAAGCAATCTCAATTAGTAATTATGTTTGTAAATGTATTGATGAATGCCAATATTGTTTAATATAGAGCATCTCCTTAATAAGTTTGTTCCTTTTAGTACTTAATTATGCCATCTATACACATCCGTTTACCTAAAAACTGGGAAGTACAAAGTGCTTTCTCCTGTCTCTACCAAAGTCTCTACCAAAACTTACTGAAATGTATGTAGTGTTGACAGTAAGTGCTGCCCCTGGCTTGCTCATTAGGGATAAACATATAGGCACTAACATAATGTCTATTCTTTCATAAATTTCACAGAAATGCTCCACCATATCTATGACAATAGATATTTCTATCTTACTATCAATGTTGTGAAAAGTTTCTATCAAAATGAGTGTTATTAGTTATTAGTGTGTGCATTAGTGTGTTGCCTCGGTTTAAAACAGACACCTAATCTAGTACGTTTTTATTTATTTATTTATTTTATTTTTTGCATACACTGAATAGCATGTCTTCCAGAACCACAACAAACCCACAATCTAACTGAACCCTGTTAACTAAATACAGCATACCATAATTTGTCAGTCACATGCAACCTTAGGTCATGGCAGAAAATTAGAACATGAGAACATGTGGACAAATAAAATTAGTTTCCACACTATGCCATTGTGTTTCTGTCTCTCTGATGGATGACTAGCTCTGAAATAATAGCATGACACTTTAAGCTGATGTCACTGTAAGGACTAGACACTGTAAACCCTGCCATATTAACGTGTATGGAAAACACCTAACGTGGCACGCTGCACACAAGTGCTAAATATTATGTCCTATAATGTTACTTAGGTCATTTTGTGGTATCTGAGCTCAGAGTATTAGTGAGATTTTAAATTAATTCGCTAATCTAGTTCTAACACATTTATTCTTTTACATTTGTTATATTGACTAAAACATTACATTCTTGTGTTTCTGATAGTGACTTAATAGCAGATTCAAAATGTTGGATATGTCCATACAGATTTCAACATTGTTAGTGTCGATCCAATTAAATGTATTAATCTAGTAAAAGAAAGAAAAGATAATGATGGTGCATTTTATTGATGTTGACAATTTTTGTTTGTTGTCTGTCTAAAAATAGTTGTGACTAGTGCTTTATTTGTGTGAATCCATTATGTGAATACTACAGATGCTTTGCATGCCACCACTGTGGACTTCATTCAGGGTATTAATGTACAGAAGTATGAATTCAATTGAACAATCCCAAAAGGATGCCAAATGAAAGCAGAGAAAAGGAAATATGAAAATATAAAGGAAATATTTCTGCAGTGTTGCAACTAAGAATTATTTGACAGACAACAAAAGTGTATCCAATGTGATACAATTATAAATCATGATTTTCTTTTTAACATAATTTCTTTTTGACATAAGTATTACATTAAGCATTTTTACAAACATTTTTTTACATGTATCTATCACTCGTATATACCATGCATACTTATAAATATTGCAGGATTTATTTGCAGTTAAATTTTTTCCAATAACCAGGAACCTACTTCTGATAATTATCACTGTTGTGGTTGTTGGCCAGAATAATCATGAGTTGAAAGGTAGGTCTTTTTAGCTCAGTGACCGTAAATCCTCTTTTAACGCCCCCCGTTTATATTTTTTCTTCCGACATCATTTGTTTATGTCCTAATAAGTACAGTTCTTGAAAATAGCCTCTACATATAAACTCAGAATGATGTTGGCACATTCAGTTTTATAGCCACACATAATCATTCTGTGTCCAGTTTTATTAATAGCTGCTTGGCCTGAACTTGCAACTCACGCATGACCATTTTATGACTACAAACAAGGTTCACCAATAGAGAGTGGACATGTGTGCTGTGAAGGATTAGTTAGAATTAACACATTTTCACTTATGACAATAATATACTAACCTTAACAACAAAAGAATTGTTGTTTCCTCTGTCTATTGCATCAGTGTGTCCATAAAATCAACATGCAGTGTGTTATTAAGTATTTTGAGCTTGGGCATGATGACGTCTGTTTTCCTGAGTTTAACCTTTATAAATAATGCATACACATATATTTGTGAGTTGATTCACAGTTGGTGATGTATCTGTACTTGCATGTTTCTGATATTTAATTTGGCCCTGAACATCTGGGGGAACACTGAGCCTTGTTTTCTAGGTGTAGTTGGTGTGTATGACCAATCCACTCTTGACCAAACTCTACACCCAATAAGTCATAACTCTATCTGTAGTCATTTATTCTCAGTAACTCCCAACAGGAAGATACTGGACCTGACCAAGGCTATTTATATGAAAACTCCTTAACTGATCCCTCATACTGAACTTGGTACTCAAAACTAACATGCATTTCTTTTGTTTTAAGGGCTTTAAGGGCTTATATGAAAGGCTTTCATCGAGAGAGTTCCAAGTAAAAGTTGAAGTTTGATTCTACGTCTTTATTAAAATTGGTAAATACATTATTTAAACAATTTGATGCTAATATTTAAATGACCAGTAGCCTTAAAATGTCCCCTAAATGCCAGATCTAATCCAGGTTGTGAAGTATGCCATGAAGTATAGTTAAAGATATTTCGCAGTTTTGGGAGACTGAGCACTGGTTGAGGAGCGCTAATCTCCTACTTATTTACATTTTTATTTAAATCTCTTTAAAGGATTATCATATTAAAGTTTTCATATCAATTTAATATGATAAAAATGTTATACAATAATGGATTGGTTTTCAGGGTCCAACAAAATCACTGACTATACCTCTAAGCAGAAGTTAAGAAAGATTTCTTTTACCTGATTCTTTTTTTTTTTACACCAGTAAAATCACTCACACATCGGTATCACTTCTGTGGTGCTATGTGTGTTCAGAAAAGCTCAGATCAGCTCAGACGTGATAGATGATGTAGGAAATGTGTGCAAAATTTAAAGGCAAGTCAGGCTCAGTGGCCATCCACCCCAGTCTCATGGCATTTCGTGATATAGTCACTAGATGTAATCTATTCATAGACACGAATTTCCCTCTTTTTTCCTGTCACCGAGGACGACTTTCTATGTCTCATGTATTTCAATAGGAAGTATTTTTGGTGCCTTCGCCAAAGTTTTCTTTCTGCCAATAGATACAACAGATGCGGTATTGTTTTTTTCTCATTTGTTATAGATTTTTTAATATTCAAGCACTATTACTCAACATTTAAGCAAGAGATTTTATACTTGTTTTTATTGCTATATATTTGGTAAGCTACTCGCTATTATAAACCAGCATCACTGGTTCCTTCCAGTCAAAATACAGTAAATATATTCTCACGGTTAATTAAGGAGACTAACCCAGCCATTAGGGTTGCACAAGCCAGTGCACTCTTAGTGCCGGTCCCAAGCCCGGATAAATAGGGAGGGTTGCGTTAGGAAGGGCATCCAGCGTAAAACGTGCCAAATAAAAAATTCTGATCACGGATCGTAGGAACAAAAGACTGGTTCAAGGTGGAGGTGGGACTGCATCAAGGATCAGCTATGAGCCCTTTCCTGTTTGCAGTGGTGATGGACAGGTTGACGGACGAGGTCAGACAGGAGTCTCTGTGGACTATTTTGTCTGCGGATGATATTGTTATTTGTGGTGAGAGTAGGGAGCAGGTTGAGAAGAGCCTGGAGTGGTAAAGGTACGCGCTGGAGAGAAGGGGAATGTAAATCAGTAGGAGTAAGACAGAGTACATGTGTGTGAATGAGAGAGAGGGCAGTGGAGTGGTGCTGATGCTGATGCAGGGAGAAAAGGTGGAGAAGGTGGAGTAGTTTAGGTACCTGGGGTCAACAGTGCAAAGCAATGGAGAGTGTGTTAGACAGTGGCTGCCGTGCATTTGGTACTTTGGCTTTCAGTGGGGACTAACCCGACTTACTCCACTTCTTAATACCACCACTATCACGTCACAATTATAGAAACCATCAATACTATACAAAAACACAATATAACAACGCGTGGAATTACAGACAGAGAAAGGCATTTCACATATGGAGAGTGAATACCATTTTACTAAAGCAAGAAACCCAGTAAAGACAACTCCAAACCTCTACACTACAACCGCAACTGTGCACCTACATCATCTGGAGCAGTTCAGAATTAATATTTGTCTAATTACATGACAAAAACATAAAAATTTTAATAAAATACAACCTACTCACCAGAGGTGCATAGTCATAATTTGCACCTCTGCAAATTCATTTTTCATCTAAAAACCTCCATTGCCTAACTTATCTGACAAACAAGTCACTGAGCTGAAACCCAGACACGAACAAAAAAAATGGCAAACCTCCATGACCACATATCATTCCATTCTTCACCTCGAGTGACCTTCAAGCCTCTTAATGGCAGCCTTATTGAAAACCATTTCTTATCACTCATGCTCAAGTTATGCAATGCATCAACCACAAGTCCCAACATGCATATAAAAACAAATCAGATAGACTCAGTAGTCCGCTGTAAAGTAAAGCTCAGTGCATGTTTCCACACAAGCAGATGTCTTACATTAAATTATATTGTTGAGACAATCTGTGTGTACATACAAACAATACAAATACAAATAAATGCTCTTTGCATTAACCAATAAGGGTACAACTAGCTATGGCGTTTATATTTAGACTGCAGTTCATGTACTCTCTCACCCATAATAAAACAGCAAGGCTAATTTAGTTTTCAGGACTATATATGCTGTAAGTATTCCAAAAGTATTAATAATTGGATGCATATATTTATCATATTTGTATATATAAATACTGTATAATAAAAGGCACTCAGTGTCAGCTGAAGTTGCACGATCCTAGCATATGATATTTGGTCTTGTTTTTTGTGCTTCCTCCTATGTTTAGGGTTATATATCTAAGGCATTTGAACATCATGAGAAACATGATGAGATAGCGTGTGTGCCTGCAGCTCCAGCCACCCACCAGGATGAAAAGAAAAATAAGCAGCATCTGCCTACAGAACACACAGAAAAATATCAAACATTTCCCCTATTCAGTTCAGTGCATGTTCTTACATAGGTGTTTTATTGGTCTGCAGAACCATTACCTAGGGTTGTTTTTTCAGTCACTGAAAAATAGGTTAACAAGCTCTCACACACTCCCTGTTTCCTGAAACCAAGATTTACAGAACACTTCTAACAGTGAGTGGCATTAATAAAATAGCTTTCACAGGGCTTGGCATCTGGGCTATGAGCAGTATCTTTGTGCGTGAGAAATGACCTGAGTTGTCACTGTGAGTGCAGTATGTACTGACACATTTTTGCGTGTGAACCTTTGGCACCTGGCCAGGCGTGAGAGCACGCTAGCGGGTGAGGCTCAGTTTACCATAAAGTACACAAGCACTCGAGGTGGGAAACAGAAACTTGCAATGCTTTAATTTCCCAAAATCTTTTAGAAATATTACATGCAGCGATGAATGATGCAATTTTGTGTGTGCCTTTGTTTAGGCAAAATGTGAAATTCAGTTTGTTATTATGTTAAGGGGTGGATAAGCTATACAAATGTTTGTTCACCCCTGACCATCACACTTATTTTTCAATAGCCCATTTCAAAATCAGCATTCCAGGTCATCCCAGAGGTATTCAATGGGTTTGGCATAAGGATTTTGTTCGGACCACTTGACTCTTTCACACCAAGCTTGCCAAATCTTTCATGGAGTTCACCTTGTGCGTAGTGATGTCATAATGCTGAAACAGGTTTGGGCTTTTTAGTTCCAGTGAAGGGAACTTTATTATTATTATTATTATTATTTTATTTTTATTTATTTTTTATTTATTTATTATAATTGGTGTTTTTTTATATTCCTTCTTTTTTTTATATAGTATGTATTTTTAGGAAGTGAACACTTTTCTTTTTTAAATTATCATATTATATTATTATAGAAATATCTTAAGCCATGCCAGACAATGTAAAATGAAATAAAAAGTATGACATAGGAATCCTTGCAGTACAGAAGAAGACAAAAGTCTCAGATCAGATATTCTTTTTAAAAATCCTTTTTTTTCTTCAGTTACATTAAAAAAATAAGCATTTAATTGCAAATATGTGTTGCAGATGGCAACCAGTTAGATTCACTGTCTCTCACTGTTACCCTTTTTCTCCTCTGTCAAAATCCACATATCAGGCTTAAATTTCAATTATCTTGCAGATGGAAACTAAATGCTGCTGCTCTTATAGAGACTGAAAGAAAGCAATATATTGTGGTGCATCAGTGGTGATAAGGTGCATAAATATCAAAGAGGTTTTGTTCGTATTGTACTCTATCCAGGTCTGAATTTAATGGCTTTGCCACCCTCTAGTGGTCAGGCAGCCATTTAATGCAACTCAAATGAGTGCTATATTTCTAATGCTCACTAAGGTGCTCTCTAATTACCTGCAAGAGTTTTAAATCACATGGACCATACACCACCAAAAAGAGAGAAAATGTGGGGAAAAAATTCAATCACAAACGCTGATCTATAGGTCGTGAATACTGCAATAGACACACAGTCCAGAATGTCGTTGTGAACTGATTATGGTTTCACTTAACTGGAACTAAAGTTATGCAGTAAAGGAAAGGAAGGGAAGGGAAAGGGAAGGGAAGAAAGCAAGAAAGAATTGAAAAGAAAGCAAGCAAGCAAGAAAGAGTGTCAATGTAAATTGTAATTTCAATTTGAAATCCTGCAACCATCAAAATTAATGTTAATGCACTGTGTAATTTATTTTAGTACTTTACTTTCCTTCATTATTGAATCTATTTTAATAGTAAGAAAGAAAGAAAAAAAAGATGCTTTATACTTGTCACATGTACCTTACAGCACAATGACATTTTTTCTTTTCTTATCCCAGTGTTATTAGGACCTGTCTCAGTATTACAATTCCCCTTAATACATAGGGAGGTCCAAAAGTACATGGTATAGCAAAGTTGGTTTGGCAAAGACACATTTAACACTTTTTACCTCAATCCCAATAAACACACCCCAAACCAAATGGAATGCCAATGATTTCCCAGCGCTTCACCTGACCTTGCTTATGGCCTTGAACACAAATCCCATCAGCCATGCTCCTAAATCTAGTCAAAAGTACTGTTAAGGGTCCCAAATCCATATTAAAGCCATGTGTTTGGAATGAGATGTTCAGTAAAGCACAATATAGGTGTCCTGGTCTGATGTCTGCAAATTTATGACCATGAATTGTATACATACATATAGTAGTAATATTAACACAAATAATAGCATCTTTTAGGAATATGAAAATGCAATAGCTCACACACACACACACACACACACACACACACACACACAGAGGTGGGAAGTAACGGAGTACAAATACTTCGTTACTGTACTTAAGTAGATTTTTCTGGTATCAGTACTTTACTCCACTATTTTTCACTTTTTACTTTTACTCATTACATTTTTACACAAATATCTGTACTTTTTACTTCCTACATTTTCAAAACAGGCTCGTTACTTAAGTTTTAATTCATTGATTTGGTGAAATATCAAATTTTTCTTTTCACTGCGCGCTGATTTCAGCCGAACAACCGATTTCCTGTTACTGCGCGTCTTTTTCAATCCGCTGGTGTATAAAGTCCTGACTCTCACTCTTTACGAAGATAAGAATCAGCAGGCAGAAGGCAGTAAGAAGTTTGGGGCTAATGTGGATGAGACAGAGGGAGTCAGTGATGAGAACATGACTGAGAACAGACACATTCATGATCATCATCATCTTTTCATGACTGAGAACAGACACATTCATGATCATCATCATCTTTTCTCTGCTTGTGTTCTGTATGTGGATCTTCAGCCTGGATACATTCATTAGGTAACAACATGGGCGTAAATCCCGGGGGGGACGGAGGGGACATGTCCGTCTCAACCCCCCCCTACTCTACACACACGAGTCAGGTGTGTGTCTGCGGCTCAGTAGACCTGGCATAATGTTAACTTAACATTAACGGCCACAATTAGCATATTGTTTATCTGTGCATTTACTAAATGAGCACTGTGCTACTTCCGAACTGACCCCACTGTATTTTTTTGTATAATCAATTTCTATTCTGTTCTTAAGTGTCTTAATTAATTTTAAATAAAATTTTAAACCTTTTTTTAATTCCTTGTTTTGCTTTGTCATTGAACCTGAAAAAAAACTTAAACTTAAAATAACCATAATGACGCAGTCTCCATGCTACAATAATAAAAGCAAAGTTTTTCACTGTGGGGACACTGTGTCATTATAAGTACAATTTGACTGTATTATTTGTGTCCCCTTCAAAAATTGCTCATGAGAAATTTTATATTTATTGTCCCCCCCTACTGTTAAATGAAAATGTAAATACATAAATAAATAACTAAATATAAAAGAGGCGAAATTAAAACCTCCAGCAAAACATACACTTATTCACGACGTCCCTTCTTTACTTAGATATAAAATAAATAAATAAACTCCACCGAAAAATATTTTTAATCAGTAAACTTTTGTTTTATTTCTGCGCCAAGTCTCAAATCAAACACCAAATCCGCCATGATTCACACAATTTACTCTCTGGGTGGCGTTTTGTGGGTTTTTCCCTCATAATGGCAAAACAAACTTAAATTACTGTCTTTATTGATCGTAGAGATAAAAACAATACATCATTCAAATCTGTAAAATGTCTTTGATTATATATATATATATATATATATATATATATATATATATATATAT
>JAAIIK010000018.1:3484157-3496657 GCA_014706435.1 Silurus glanis | reverse complement strand
ATCTGCAGGCATAACCATAGATGACGTTCGGATAAATCACTGGTGTGAGGCCCTACAGGAAGCCGAAGGTATGGATTGTGGCCGTGCTCTGGCCTCAGATTGCTACTACACATGGAAAACCATCCGTCTTCAGGCTCTAGCATTAACTCCTGAAGTTTTCGCCCTGCTGCAAGAGTTAAAGCGCTCATACAAACTGCTGCTGTTGACTAACGGTGAAGCCCAGACACAGCGGGAGAAGTTGGAGGCGGTGAGATGTGAGGGACTCTTTAGTGCTCTGGTGGTGGCAGGAGACTATTCTGAGCAGAAGCCTGCAGTTTCCATTTTCACACACTGCTTCGAGCTACTGGGAGTAAAGCCACAAGACTGCATCATGGTGGGCGATTCACTGGATACCGATATCCAGGGTGGATTTAACGCAGGGGTTCGAGCTACAGTGTGGATTAGCAAGAACGCAGATGCTCTTCCACAGAATTGTGTGACTCCTGATTACACCATTCCCTCAGTGCTCGAGTTGCCTGGTGTTTTAGCGAAGCTGAAATGATATTTTTTAAAGCTACAGTATGGCAGTTATTTAAAATTGAACATAATTTTAAGCACGTGTCATTTTGCATACCTACTTTTACTTATTAAATTTATATATATATATATATATATATATATATATATATATATATATAAATAAAATGTGTAAGTTGTAAGACACTGATTTTTTTTTTCAATACTTTTATTGTAATAATACAGAGATTTGGGTGATGTGACATTTTCATATCATTATATGAGACGTTATAGAGATCAACAAAAATGGCGATGGTAATAGATTAGCAGGTGATTTTGAGGTCTTCTTTTTAATAAAAGAACTTTATTTTTTAACCTAACTTTTTCCTCATAGCAGTCATATTGTGTTGCATATTGTATAATGAGGTACAGTCTTCAAATACACATCATATTTACCATATTAACCACCTGCAATCACATTTCTTAGCAACCAGCAATATACAGCAGGATTTCCAGATAAGTGATTCGGCAAAACCGATGTCCACATGACTCTGGGGTCACTGGCAGGTGCACCTAATGCCATCTTGTAATAGCAGTCTTTTTTCCTATTTCTTTTCTATTTTTGTGCAAAAGGGGGAAAAACAACAACCTCAGGCACTTTGATGTTTTTAAGTTCTGAATGTTAAACAATTCAAGGAAAAAAAAAAAGCATCTTCAACAGTGTCTCTATATAAAAATAACCAACATTGATGAGTACATTGTCTTCTTAAAGCAACGCTCTGAAAATAGGATGCATGAGAATAAGAATCGGTGCTGCATGTTGAAATACAGGTCTACTTCACATCTAGTTTAATTTTAATGTTCATTGCCGCCAGTTCAGCCACGAAATAGCGGAACACATAGGGGACAGCCACCGTTTCAATGGCGTCGCTCTTCTTGCACAGTGTGCAGATAGTGTTCCGATGGCGTGTGGTTGACCAGTGCGGGGGTGGCTTCTCAAGCAGTGGAGACAGCAAACTGCCACAGTGCACACACATCTGAGCCACAGATCGATCCGAGCAGTTAAACAGCCGATCGTGGAGCAGGAAGGACGAACCGTGAGCCAGCAGGGCATCTCGCTCCATCTCTCCGAACCGGATGCCACCTTGCACGTTCCTCCCTCCGAGTGGCTGGTTGGTCACTTTGTCCCTCGCGCCTGTTGTCCTAACCTGGAACTTGTCGGAGACCATGTGGCGCAGGCGCTGGTAATAAACCACACCCACAAAGATATCTGCCTCCAGCTCCAGTCCGCTCAGACCTGAATAAAGGCGCTCGGTGCCGTAATAATTGTAACCTGCCGCCTTCAGCATGGTGCCGAAGTGCTCAAGGGCCGAGTTTTTCTCCGAAAAGGTGAATGGGGTGGCATCGTGGCACAAGCCGTGCAGCGCTGCCGATTTGCCTGCCATGCTTTCGATCAGCATGCCGATGGTCATACGTGATGGAAAACCATGGGGGTTGAACAGGATGTCAGGGGTCATGCCACTCTCGCTGAAAGGCATGTCTTCTGCTGGCCACAGGCGACTTAGGATACCCTTCTGACCATGCCTGCTGGCAAACTTGTCTCCGATGGTGGGGTTGCGTGGTACTCGCATAGTAATGCATACACGCTTAAAGCGCCCTGATCCTGCTTCATTGCTGCATGCTTTGATGTTGTCTATCACACAGCTCTCCTGACTCCTGAGAGAAACAGATAGAAGTAGGGATTAAATCGGTTTTTTAAATGTACATTTTTAAAGCCACTGTACTGGTATTTTGACTGTATAAACGATTTTAATTCAGAGTAATCAGTAGCGAGAACGTACTTATAAAAGATAACATGGCTCTGGCCTGTGTTGAGGTTGATGTAGCTGTAAAAAGGGTCTCCATAATTCAGCTTGGTTCCGATAGGCGGTAATCCATCTGCATCCAACCTGCCAGACACTTTAGGGTCATCTGGTTTAGACCCAAACACCACACCTTCCTCAGCTTTTACCTTTTCCGACAGGTCCACTATCTCAGTCTTATAAACAGAGCCATGGGCAAAACCACGCTCCCAGGACGACTTGTTCACGATCTGGACAAGAAATGGTAATTAACCATGTGGCACACTTATGACATAAGTCATGCTTTCCATGTTTAATAATAAAAGACAAACCAATGCTGACCATGGCATCTTCCATATCGTAGCCAGTATAGGAGATCACGGCAACTATAGCATTTGTTCCAATGGGGTAGTTGTCTATGTTGTAGTGGTCATACATGACAGGACGGACCAGAGGACTCTGGGGGGTCTGTAAGCGGTATAACTTATTATCCGAGCGGTCCCGATAAGAGTGCAGAGGGAAACCCATAGTCTGTTTACCTGCATACCGCAAGCCAAAAGAAAAAAAAAAGTAATTAAATATAGTAAATGTATCTAAAGCATACTTTTCTTTTTTATAATAATAGGGAATGCCTAAAATTAGATAAGTAAATCCAACTTTGGAAGCTGAATCTAGTACACCTGGCATGGTAGAGCAACCTTACCCATCTGGCACTGGTACATATTCCTAGGACTCTGGTTATGGTCCGAGAAGGGGATGAAACTGGCCACCACACTGAGCATGCTGTGAGGGAACAACTCCTGATGGGTGGTGACACCATGCTCTATCTCTTCTTCAAATATACCCACATTAAGGTAGAGCTAAAACACAAAGCAAAAATACTGGCTTAATGCCCCATTCTTCCATTGTAAATGTTATACACTAACACACTAGTTATGTCATAACGCTGTGAAATGCTCCATTCTGATTGGTCAGAAGGCATCAATTTACTTCTTATAACAGAAACCCTGACAAGAGATGGCTACCATACAAAGCACTGGTTTATATAAATGTGCACGTTCTAAAATGTTGCCATTTCTATGATGATCGGCTACATAAAAAGAAACGAAACACAAAAGCGCAACAGATTAAAAATTAATACAGTAAAGCATTATGTAAGGAGATATTTAACATTAAGGAGTCTCCAGCATATCAACGTTTTCTAAAAAGAGAGCATCTTCAAGAGAGTGTACTTTGACAGTTCCAAGTAAACTGACAAGCTGCATTTGTTTTCTAATGAACTTCTGCTAAAGAGCCTCGCTCCAAAGAACTAGCTTGTTTTGTAGACAATAGGTAACAAACAAATTCTATAAATGGATGAAAATTATAAAATCAACTGCTGTGGTTTAAAAAGATTCGGGACATGCCATACACGAACGTGGCAACAGTAATTCCATTTAACATCACACCACCCTGTCATTGATTATCTTCCTATACCAGCACACTCATGTTATTCCTTGCTGATACTTGGTGGATTAACAGTGGTAGTAAAAGTCAGTAATAAATATCATGACATAAAACTGATGATGCATTATAAATCATGCGAGTTTGACAGTATGGTGTTGGACCTGTTCAAAGGTGCCAATAAGCTCCTCTTTCCCAAGGGTGAGGTTGCGGACTGGTCGCATCATCCGGCATGGCGTAGTGAACAGGTACAGGCTTGGGTACAAGCTTGCTTTACCTGTTTGAGGAACTAGAACAATTTCTGTCCAAGGAGGAATCTTTTTCTCCCTCATCACCTGTAAGAGGAGGAAACAATGCGTTTGACAGTAAAATTAGAAAGGTGAACTTACTTAATCTCATCTCAATATTTCAGTCACAATTTTCACAAATGCTGTATTTCCACATGAAATAAGCACTGTATTAAAATGTATGCAATACTTAAGTGATACATTTAAAACTGAATCAAAACGTCGAAGTGCCACCAGGAAAAGCCACATAAACATAAAAAAAAAAAAAAAAATCTAGATTCTATAAAGATGTAAACTGGCCATGCATTCATCCATAAATTTCCATAATGTGTCAAAGACCCCCCCAAAAGATTGATGATAATAGCAATAATAGCAATAATAATAATAATAATAATAATAATAATAATAATAATAATAAAAATGTTTCAGTGAGGAGGATTGTATTGTCAGTGGTTGCAAAAAAAAACTTCGTGCAAGCGGTACAAACCTTGAATTTGCGGAGAGATGCAACCAGCGAGGGTGCAAGATCTTTCTCAACCCAGCCAATCATGTTGCCATCCAGTATGACAGGGTAGCAACAGGAGTATGGCTGACCAGGAGTTCCGTCCACTGGAGTAACACCTGCCAAAGAGAAAAGCTCTTGACGTTTAATGAACTAAAAGAAATTGTACATAATAAGAAAAGGATCTACTCAATCACTTTAATGTTAATGACCTATTACTGTTGATTACCTAGTGAGCAGAGAAGAGCAGGGAGCACAGTTGTGGAGTGAACAGGAGCCACAATCTCGCAATGGACCGTGAGGTGGTTCATCAGACCACATGGTGTTCCGTCAGGTGTATGCACAGGGCACAGGAAGCCCCAGGACTCAGGTAACAACTTTCTCACTGCCGTGGTCCTCATCTTGGCAAATGCTGCTCCTCTGTGCACACACCGGAAGTGGGACAAATAGCGAATGAAGTTGAGCTTGTCAGCCACAACACATAAACCACTGGACTGCAGCATACCCAGACCTGAGAGACAGAGAGACATTTTAATCAGCATAAGGTGTAGCTCAACAAATCCAAGCTTCAGCTTTTGGTTGTTATGCCATGATACCCGTTTTGGAGACGAGGTTGCCTGTAGCTAGCAGGTACTCAAAGGCTCTGGTGAGATCAGTGCCCATATTGAGAACTTTAGTCAGGTTATCGGCAGTCAGTACACCGACTCGCTGGCCCCTTTTATCCAAGGCCAGTTTTATAGACACCAGCCAGGCCGTCAATTTCTCCTGAAAACATACAGAAAAACTTTACTTTATTAGAAGCGTGTACTAGTTTGTAATAGGTAAGAATAATTGCTGAGAGAACAATCATGTCTAATTTGATACAAGCATCCCTACATTGTAGTAATATACGATTTTACATGGGTTTTACACCAGTCAGCCATGAACTAAAAGGCTACACAAGCTGACTAGAAATAAACAGACAAAAATCACACAAAATTCTTAAATGCTGACTTGGCCAGTCGAACACTTTCCACTTTCATGCTGTACTATGATGTTCCTCTTAGTTAGATGACTTTCACTGGAAATTGGCCGAATGTTTTTGTAGATGTCAGAAATTCATTCTGCTCCTACCAGCATGAGTTGCATCATTAATAAAAGTTAGTTAACTTCCATAAGCATCCATGCAAGCTCAAGCTATCACACGACCTCCAGTATGCTGATGAGCTTTCATGCTTTGGATCCTAAACAGATCTCTTCTTTCTCTATAATATTCTATTTTCTTCTTCTTTTTCTTTCGGCTGCTCCCATTAGGGGTCGCCACAGTGGATCATCCGTCTCAATACCACCCTGTCCTCTACATCTGCCTCTTTCACACCAACTACCTGTATGTCTTCCCTCAACACATCCATGAACCTCCTCCTTGGTCTTCCTCTTTTCCTCCTTCCTGGTGGCTCCATCCGCAGCATTCTCCTACCAATATAACTCATGTCCCTCCATTGCACATGTCCAAACCATCTCAATCTCGCCTCCCTCAACTTGTCACCAAAACGTCCTACATGCGCTGTCCCTCTAATAAACATTTCTAATCCTGTCCATCCTCGTCACTCCCAACGAAAACCTTAACATCTTCAGCTCTGCTACCCCCAGCTCCGCCTCCTGTCTTTTACTCAATTCCACTGTCTCTAATCCATAAAACATCGCAGGTCTCACCACAGACCTATAAACTTTCCCTTTCATTCTTGCAGATACCCTACTATCACAAATCACTCCGGTCACTCTTCTCCACCCACTCCACCCTGTCTGCACTCTTTTCTTTACTTCCCAAACACACTCTACATTTCTTTGCACTGTTGACCCCAGGTACCTGAACTCCACCACCTTCTCCACCTCTTCTCCCTGCAACCGCACCACTCCACTGCCCTCCCTCTCATTTACGCACATGTACTGTGTCTTACTCCTACTGACTTTCATTCCCCTTCTCTCCAGTGCGTACCTCCACCTCTCCAGGCTCTTCTCAACCTGCTCACTACTCTCACCACAAATCACAATATCATCCGCAAACATCATAGTCCAGGGAGATTCCTGTCTGACCTCGTCCGTCAACCTGTCCATCACCACTGCAAACAGGAAAGGGCTCAGGGCCAATCCTTGATGCAGTCCAACCTTCACCTTGAACCAGTCTGTCGTTCCTACTGCACACTTCACTGCTGTCACACTGTCCTCATACATGTCCTGCACCACCCTCACATACTTCTCTGACACACCTGACTTCCTCATACAATACCACAACTCCTCTCTTGGCATCCTGTCGTACGCTTTCTCTAAATCCACAAATACACAATGCAATTCCTTCTGTCCTTCTCTATACTTCATCAACATTCTCAAAGCAAATAAGGCATCTGTGGTGCTCTTCCTTGGCATGAAACCATACTGTTGCTCACAGATGGTCACCACTTCTCTCAGCCTGGCTTCCACTACTCTTTCCCATAACTTCATGGTGTGACTGATCAACTTAATTCCCCAGTAGTTACTGCAGGTCTGCACATCTCCCTTATGCTTAAAGATCGGTACCAGCACACTCTTTCTCCATTCCTCAGGCATCCTCTCACCTTTCAGAATCTTGTTAAACAATCTGGTTAAAAACTCCATTGCCATCTCTCCTAAACATCTCCATGCTTCTACCGGTATGTCATCTGGTCCAACCGACTTTCCACTCTTCATCCTCTTAATCGCTGCTCTCACTTCTTCCTTACTAATCCTATCCACTTCCTGCTTCACCAACTCCACATCATCCAACCTTCTCTCTCTCTCATTTTCCTGTTCATCAGCTGCTCAAAATACTCCCTCCACCTTCTCAACACACTCTCCTCACTAGTCAACACATTTCCATCTCCATCCTTTATTGCTCTTACTTGCAACACATCCTTCCCAGCTCGGTCCCTCTGCCTGGCCAATCGGTACAAATCCTTTTCTCCTTCCTTAGTGTTCAACCTCTCATACAGCTCCTCGTATGCCTTTTCCTTGGCTTTCGCCACATCCCTCTTCACCTGCTGTTGCATCTCCTTGTACTCCTGCCTACTTTTCTCATCACCCTGTCGATCCCACTTCTGTTTTGTTAACCTCTTTCTCCTTATGCTCTCCTGCACTTCCTCATTCCACCACCACGTCTCTTTGTCTTCCTTACTATTTCCAGATGCAACACCAAGTACTTTTCTAGCTGCCTCCCTCATCACTCCTGCAGTAGTTACCCAATCATCCAGCACCTCTTTACCACCAACGAGCCTCTGTCTGACCTCTTCCCTGAACCTCACACTACACTCTTCCTCCTTCAGTTTCCACCATCTTATTCTTCTTTCAGTCCTTACTCTCCTCCTCTTCTTCTTCGCCTCCAAAACCATCCTACAGACCACCATCCGATGCTGTCTAGCTACACTGTCCCCTGCCAACACCTTACAGTCTCCAATCTCCTTCAGGTTGCATCTCCTACATGGAACATAATCCACCTGTGTGCACCTTCCTCCACTCTTATAGGTCACCCTATGATCCTCCTTCTTAAAATACATATTCACCACTGCCATTTCCATCCTTATAGCAAAATCTACCACCATCTGCCCTTCTACATTCCTCTCCTTTAGGCCATACCTACCCATCACCTCCTCATCACCTCTGTTCCCTTCACCTACATGTCCATTAAAGTCTGCACCAATCACCAATCGTTCATTCCTAGGTACAGCATCTACCACTTCATCTAATTCACTCCAGAATCTTTCCTTCTCCTCCATCTCACAGCCAACTTGTAGAGCATAGGCACTGATGACATTTATCATCATCCCTTCAACTTCCAGCTTCACGTTCATCACCCTATCAGAAACTCTCTTTACCTCCACTACACTCTTACTGTACTCTTCCTTCAGAATCACCCCTACACCATTTCTCTTTCCATCCACACCATGATAGAACAGTTTAAACCCACCTCCAATGTTCCTGGCCTTACTCCATTTCCACTTGGTCTCCTGAACACACAACATATCTACCTTTCTCCTCTCCATCATATCAGCTATCTCTCTCCCTTTGCCAGTCATAGTACCAACATTTAAAGTACCAACCCTAACCTCTACTCTCCTACACTTCTCCTTTCCCTGCCGTCTCTGTAGACGTCTTCCTCCTCTCCTTCTCCTCCTTCGGCCAACAGTAGCCCAATTTCCACCGGTACCCTGTTGGCTAACAATACCTGTGGCGGTCGTTGGTAACCCGGGCCTCGACCGATCCGGTATGAAATTCTTAATCGTGACCCGCATATTCGATTTGGCACATGTTTTAAGCTGGATGCCCTTCCTAACGCAACCCTCCCCATTTATCCGGGCTTGGGACCGGCACTAAGAGTGTACTGGCTTGTGCCTCCCTAATGGCTGGGTTCTATAATATTCTATTTTATTACCTTTAATTGAGGTAAAAATAAAAAAAACCTTTGAACCTTTGTAGTTCATCTTTGCATTTCTTTGCAAATTGGTTTGCATCTTGTGGTATGACCACTATATTTATAATCGCAAAAATCTCATTCAACTGGTGAATGAGATTTCACCAGTTGAATTTTGATGCCTTCACTCCTGCCCTGTAGAGAATGCGGGAGCAGTCACTGACTTGTTTTTGGAGTTTGTATAACTGTGTATTAAGTTTAAATGATCAATATATTATAATAGCAATCACACCATCTGCAAACACACACCATCTGCTGAACACCATCTGCTGAACACCACTGCTGGGGACCGATCAAGCTCACCTTTAAAAACATTAGATAAAGCTGTCCAGGTGTGAGCACCTCCTGACACATTAGACTGTCTGGATTCTCCTCCATACACTCCTGTTTGGCAAAGGCAAACAGCTTTCGTGTCATCAGACAAAGCATGTAGAACTTCTCAGTGTCAGACTTCAGGTGAATGCACAGACACTCGCTGTGGACAAAAGGGGGAAAAAATGTTTAGACACTACAAATACATGAACTTATAACAATGAAAACAAAAAAAAGCAACTTATCGTCATTGTTTGTTTGCCATGACTAACAATTCAATTCTACAAAAAGAACTTACTCCAGAAGAAATTTAGCACACTGCTCATTTGTGTACCACTCTGGCAAGTTCAGCTTCACCCGAAAGCGTTCTCCCAAATAGTCGAGCACCTTCACTCTGGTAGTGCAGCCCTCCTCCATCACCAAGCGCAGCATCTCCGACACACAGCTCTTGAAGAAGGAGTTTTCCTCTCTGCCCTTTATCAGCTCCTGGTAGATCTGGTAGTCTGAGAAATCCACTAGGGCCTGGACACCATAAATATATTGAACATCATCATAGAAAGAAATAAAGAGGAATCCAATGAGTGGTCACTTTCGGTACTCTCATTACTGAAAATATGACATGGATCCAAGGGAAGTATATTGTAATGCTTACATAACATTCTACTTTATACATTTTTTTCTCCATTTTAAATTTATCTTTATGATTCACATCCATAAAAATGCACCAGAAGCTAAATCAGATCTCTCACTTTGACCTAGTAACGTGAACCTAGCCTATGCTTTATAAGCAGTGTAGCAATCAGCATTACCTTAAGAGCAAAGCCCAGGGGAAGGAAAAACAGCTCTTTATTATAAATGAAGTTGAGCATGACTGTTCCATTGTCCAGGTAGTGAAGGTTCATGTTAATGGATGTATGTTCCTCCCTGACGCAATGCACTGAAATTCCTGAAAACACAGAGATTGCATTTGTGAAATGCAACAGAAAGGTTGAATAAATTGATACATTCAACAACAAAAAACCCAAACAATTTGAAACCAGGTGACACCTTATAGTTATTACAGAAAAATAAGAGAGAATGGAAGGACAAATACAACTGTTAAGAGGATATGGAAGAGTTTTCTGGAAAGACAAAGGATTGGTTATTAAAGAAAATATATCCCATTCAAAAAACTTTACTTAATTTCTTACTATAAATATTTTAGCATTTACAATAGGACCATATTTGCTACTTTAAAGCACCTGTTAAACCACACCCAATGCATTGTGGTATAAATAACATATATGTCATTTGATCAAGGGAACACAAACTATTGCATTCATATCCATGACAGCACATCGTTTCAACTCACCGTACTGAGTGTAGCCTTGACCGCGGCTTTTAAATTTTGGTCTTGACAGGGCGATAGGGTAGTTCCTCCTTGGCATGATGAGCAGGCGGATCACTTTCTCAATACCATTCACTATGAAGTAGCCACCCATTTCCTTCAGGACAGACAAGGAAAAAAGATGAAAGAATCATTAGAAAGAAAATGACATTTTCTCCAGGAACTGCACTACTGATTTTTTTTTTTTTTTTTTTTTTTTTTTTACCTCTGCTTCTTCATGGTGCTCTATTAACTCTTTGGGTGAGAGGCCATGAAGATTACACAGTTTGGACTTCACCATGATGGGCACCTGTCCCATTGACTGCTTAATGATTCCTTTAGGCACCCCATTGACTGACCAACTAACATCTGCCTGTGCACAGAAACACAAAATAAAGTAAAATAAAGAAGGGTTCATATCAACAACACGTTTGCTGAGATATTTGGGTTTATTGTGCAAACGTCAATCCGTCCTACCACTAGCTTTCCTCTGTACGTGCACCTCCTTCCTCTACACTCAGCAGGATACACATAGAGTTCCTTGCAGATTCCTCCTTTGGTCACAGCGGGTTTCTGGATTGTAGCTTCCACAAATGATAGGCTGATTCTGTCTCCCTTGAACAGGAACTCCATAGGAGGAATGGCCTGAAGATAATAAAACATGAAGCAATGTAATGCCATTAATTCAATTCAATTCATTTTTATTTGTATAGCGTTTTTAACAATGAATTGTCTCAAAGCGGCTTTACACATGTGTAATGTGGTGATAAAAATGAAAAAGATGTTCTTTATAAGTGTAAGTTTGTCCCCTATTAACAAAAAATAAATAAAAAGATGCTATAATCTATGTAAACTCTTACTACAGAAATAACATTAGAAAAATGAATTCATCCATAACACTACTGCCAGAGCTGCTGCTACACAACATTAGTTTACACCTTGAGATGCATCTTGTGAACCCAGAATCCAACCTCGTTGTGGTATGTGGTACTTATATTTATTTTTATATCAAGTGTTGTTCAACAATAATACAGCCTCAAGATTTAGCATATGGCCTCATAGCACCAAACACGATTAACTGGAGATCTATTAGTACTTTAGGCTATTAGTAGTTAAAATATGATGCTTTGTTTAGTCCTTTAACAAATCTGACAATATATAGTGGAAATATGATGTAAACATTCAAAGGGCATGCAAACTGTTACTTCATTACTGCATTCAGGAGTTGTGTAGAGCAATATTAGGAAACTTTAAGAAGCCTCAAGGTGCGTTCCAGCACAGATTTGAACATACATTCAGGGTTGAGGATAAACAAACTGTAAAGCAGTACTGTGCGTTTGCGTGTAACTCATTGACTTTCAGGTATAATACAATATGAATATCGTGTCAGGATAAAGCTGGTCATTATGACAGTAATGCTGATGGAACTGCTCCACGTGAGCCTCGGCGAAGAGCACTGACCTGAATCACTCTGCATAGTCCATCAGTAACCGCTTGATCAAACGACTCGATGTGCGCTTTCACCAGATCTTGCACGGCTTCATGCTGTTTCTCTTTTGGGAACCCAAATCCGGCCTCGGTGAGGTGTTTTAGGCTCGGAGCAGTGGCTAAACCACTCCACTTACAAGAGTAATCCATATTCGCATGCTCCTCACATGTGTTACTGAGCGCAATGTGGGAAGTTGGCCCACACGCAACTTCCGCCCGCGTTCACCCATATATTTCAAAATATAAGCTCGAACATTGGCATTACTTTTTTTTGTCAAAAGTATCAGGCAAAATAATAATAATTTAA
>JAAIIK010000018.1:3439357-3454157 GCA_014706435.1 Silurus glanis | reverse complement strand
ACAAACTGCTCATAACACACTTACATCATCATATTCATCACATTATACACACATCACACCAATCAGGATCAGACTCGGGATTAGAATCAGGGATCAGAATCAAAGTCATTCAGTATCGGGATCAGTATATTATCGGGAATGGGATCGGGATTGGGATTGGGAATGAAATAAGGATCAGGATAGGGATCATAATTGGGATCAGGATCAGAATCTGGACCAATCACAATCCAGGATTTGTCATTTAGCAAATCAACAGGTAAATGAAATAAAATCCTAAAACCCAGAAGACATTACTCACTGATCGAGTAGTAAAAGCTTTCCTGAATCGATTGAGCCCCAGTGAGGGAAATGGTGTGTGTGTGTGTGTGTGTGTGTGTGTGTGTGTGTGTGTGTGTGTGTGAAATGGAGACAGTGTGTTTTCATCATTCCGCCTGTCTGAACCCATTATGCTCTCGTTTAAGTGAGAAACACACAGTGGACACGAGCTAAAAGAGTCGGAGTGTCTGACGCTGGTGGTGTGAGACGGACAAAAAACATCATCATCCGCCATGTGACCTCACACACACACTCACACACACACTCACACTCACACTCGCTGTGTTCACATTTAAACTGCTGTTAATGTGTTTATATGAATTGTAGTTCCTTTAGAACAGCAGGTCTCATGGTGGTCTTCATGTGATGGTGGACGTCACCGTGTAGAAAAACATTCTCTGTCTGGTCCGTCCTCCTGAGATGTTACGTGATCTCAGCTCAAAGTTCACGTCATGTTTGCATACATTATGAAAACAAAATTTGGATCAAGATCAAGATGAAGATGACTATCAGAATAGGTTCAGTATAGGATTAGGATTAGGTTTAGAATTAGGTTTAAACTCAGGATCAGTATTAAGTTCAAGCTGAAGATCCACATAAGGATAAGAATCGGAATTAGTAATAGGATCAAGATTTGGTTTGAAATCAGGTTTGGACTCAGAATCACAATCAAGTAAAAAATTGGGACTAATATCAGGATCACAAT
Source organism: Silurus glanis (assembly GCA_014706435.1). Lineage (NCBI taxonomy): Eukaryota > Metazoa > Chordata > Actinopteri > Siluriformes > Siluridae > Silurus > Silurus glanis. Next base: position 3,453,136 of record JAAIIK010000018.1, on the reverse strand, counting down.
ACGTATTAGGATCAGGTTTAGATTCAGGTTTAGACCCAATATCAGGATCAGTATGTGGATCAAGCTCAAGTTCAGAATCAGGATGAGAATCGGAATTGTTAATATGATCAAGATCTGGTCTAGAGTCAGGATCAGAATCAGGATCAGAATCAGGATCAGAATCAGGGTAAGAATCTGAAATGGAAATGTTGATGTACAGAGACTCGACTGTGTCTGAGTTTAAACTGATTTTTATTGTATTTCTGACTCATAATTGATTATATTGACAGATAAAGTGATTTTTGTGAGAAGAATGAGAGGAGATTATTTTCTCTGCTGATTACGAGCGTCTCTCAGGTCACTTTACTGCTGCATGATTAATAATCAATAAAATGCAGAGCAAAAGCACAAGAAACACAACGATCACTAATGTGAGCTGAAGAAAGATACTGCTGAAGACAAGGAGGAGGATGAAGATGAGAAGATATAAGATTGATGTGACCCTAAAACACTTGCAGGCCGTTTGAAGAGATCTACACAGAGATAAGACACACTGGATTATTATGGAGATGATTAAAGCAGGAGACACACACACACACACACACAGACACACACACACAGTTCGGAATTTGCTGTAAATCAGTGCTGAATGATTGGATTCGGTTCTAAATATTTCTGTTCTGAGCATTCATGGAGCTTTAATAGAGCGTTTGCAGAATGTTTTTAAAGCGTTTGTGGAGCGTTCAATGAAAATTGAAAATCAAAATTGAAGTTCAGGTTCGTTTCATAAAGAAAATAGCACTCCAAAGTGTAAAAAAGAATAATCCACCACTTCACCTTGGATGGCATTTTGTGTGTGTGTGTGTGTGTGTGTGTGTGTGTGTGTGTGTGAGTGTGAGTGAGTGCTCTCAGATGACGTGGCTGAAGGTGGCGGAACGCCGCTGTGGCCGTGTTTCTCAGTTCATCGCACTTTCAGCGCCGCGCCACACCATTGGCTAAAAGTCTCCATGTGAGAGTTTTCAGCCAATCAAAGGCGAGTGCGGTGATTCCTCAAAAAAACACTTGACGACATATCCGCACAGAGCATCCTGAGACGACCACTGTCATAGAACCAGGAAGAAGGAAGGTGGGATAGCTTCAAAGGGCTAATATCCCGAAACGATCGATAAACTTTCCTTGAAAATGATGAAGTCGTCCAGGTGGAAGTGTGCAGCGCTCCTCTTATTGCCTGTTATAAGTTTATTTTTGCCCGCTCGGGCGGATGAACATGAGCACACGGTAAGAAAAATGATTTCGGCCTTATGAGAAGCCTTATGCGGTGTGCCTTTAGCCCCGACAGGGTGAATGATCAGCGTATCGGATTGGGCTTTCACAAAGGAACACGAATTAATCCGGTGTGCAGAATGTGTATAGGACAGAAAAGCAACCGAAAGGTCCAAATGTCACGTTAATGTAATTCAGTTAGGTTGCATAGTACTTCATTCTTTTCCTGATGCTAATGCTAAATCCAATGGCGAGCTAATTAGCTTGCTAGCGCAGCCGTAGCTACGTGGTCTAGAGGGCCGAGTCCCAAATAAATCTTTTTTTTGTCTTTTTTTTTATATTATGGTGTATCAGCCTTTCTATACAGTACTGTTAGTACACTTCTATAGACATTAACTGGGTTTTTGGGATCATCCCCAGGTTGATTGGTGTATGCTGGATAAATAGCTGTCAGTTGTATATCCGTGTGCACAAAAGGCACATTATGTGCATTTGAATGAGTAGTGTGTAGTTTGTGAGTAGAATCACTGAAGTGGACTAATCATATTGGGCTAGTTTAAGATTAGCATGCTGGTTAATGTATCCGGCTATGTACAGCCGTATCCGGTTGCTGCAGACCTGTCATACAGGACATCAGTTTTCACAACAGTCCCTGTCATGTACCACTGTCTCAATGTCTCTTTATTGGGTGAACAGGCAGCCAGTCAACCGTAGTTATTGACTATCAAACTTTGATAGAGTCCAGTCAGAGCTGTTAGAAGCTATTAAAGGTGATTTACACACAGTAGAAACAAAGAGGAAAAGTCTGTCCGTTTCTAATAAACCATTATGATATTTTTTTTTACTTGTATCTTCATTTCTTGAGGTTGAGTGTCTTTTCGTGGCGAACGTTCCCATCCTGAGGTCCCTTCTCCCCGCTGAACACTGGGTGTTCAACCAACTATACAATTGCTTCTATTAAACCTTCAATTAAATTTCATAATGAATGTCATTAGGATATAAAATGCACCAAAAAAAATTTACACGCAAATCTGAGTGTACTGTATCCCATCAGTTAGAAGTTTATGGTTACACCCTGACAACTGAATGTGTCCTTGCTGCTGCTGCTTCGTATTCGTCAGTATTTTCTTGCAGATTCAAGATAGCAGTAACTTAATTTGCTTATCACGTTTGCATCAGAATCAACTTTATTTTGTGGGGGTAAAGTTTAGCTTTAGACAGCCAGATTGTTCAGCTCAAATTGATCACCTACATATCATTGTGACTAAACTGTTTGAGTTTCAATACTTAACCATAACTAGTAATAGTTCGTGGCTGTAAATAAGATTCACAGTTGAAAGGCGATCAAGTTTTGATGCTTCAAGCTACCACGTTTAAATATAGTTAAAAAAAATACACACATCACCTGTGTTAGAAGGAACGTCGTTTTCTACACGTTTGAGTGAAATTGGATTCTGAGTGGATCTGAAGGATGGGGATCCAGTTCATTACAGAGCATCATTCGCACACTCGTTTACATCTATGGGTCATTTAGCATCAGCAGTTCACTTATTTTAATGTTTATGGGGGATGATGAAAGAAGAGAACCCACCAGAAACCACCAGGGACAATGTGTGAAACTACACGGAGAGAGTCGTACAGAAACCAGAGCTTCAGTTGTAGAATCCAGTAGTGTTTACGGATGCCTTGTTTAATAAAAAAAACTTCTCGTCCTTTGACTTTAGAGCCCAGATGTGTTTCTGTGTTTCTGAGTCTCTCTCAGGGCTGAAGTGTGCTATGACTTATAGGGAAAAAAAACTGGAATTATTTGTTTCTGCTCTCTAGTGTTGTCTAGAGGCTAATTGTTTGAAAACACTATGCCCACAAGTGACCTTATTCTGGATATCTAAAGGTATTGGATGGTCGAACGCAACCAGTTATCCTTGAGATGATGTTCTGTAGTGTTTCATTGACCTTGTATTTATCTAGAAGATTAGAGTTGACTTCCTGGTATTGGGTGTGTTACGAGGTGCTGAGGTGCTTAAATAAGTGACCTGGTTGAAGGTGGAATATCCAGAGATGTCCTGCAAGCTGTTTCCTATCTATAGGATGTATGTTATTATTTCGTCTCTCTTTTAATCATGTTTTGACACTTGTCATCTGTGGGTATAAGTTGTCTATCAATTTTCATAGTTTGGATGTCCATGAATAGCATTTGGTGATCTAAAATGTCATGTCCATGGATGAACCAAGTGAAAGATTTCAACTTTACCTAGTTATAATGTGGGAGGTGGTAGATTATTGGTTTAGCATTGGACTTTGGATCTGAAAATCGTTAGTTTAAATCCTAGCCACACCAAGCTGCCATTCCTGGGCCCCTGAGCAAGGCCCTAAACCCCATAGTTGCTCAGTTGTATGAATGAGATCAATTGTAAGTCGCTCTGGATAAGAGCATCTGCCAAATGCCATAAATGTATAATGTCTTGCTAGATTGACCAGTATATAATGTGCAAAATAAAAAAAAAAAGTAAATATTTTCATTAATAATGTTTAGGAAGTCTTCTTGACGCATTATTGCCACAGCGAACTGAGCATGTGTTAGCAAGCACCATGTTTAGATTTTGATTCCAGGCATTTGTCAGACATCCTAGAGCTTCTTACAATTATCTCATTTATACACGGCGCAGTTGAGGGTTACAGAATTTGTTCAAAGGCCCAGCAGTGGCAGCTTGGTGGTGCTTGGATTCGAATTCACGACCTTCCGTTTAGAAGTTCAACGTATTAACCACTGAGTTGCCACGTTCCTGTTAGTTTAGAAATGCAACTTTAGAAATGTTACATTTATATGTGTAATGAAATAAAATGACTCTATCAGCAGCTTTCTCTCTGTAGCGCCTCATCTTCAGTGATTCAGTTCCATACAACCTGCTGCTATAAGTTTGCTCGATGATTGGAGTTTCTATCAAACTTCAGCATTGTGAGACAGCTGGGCACAGACAGCTGGTTCTTTGCTGTGGTTAGGAGAGATCGTTTATCGCACAGTTAGAAAGCGGCCCATTTACTATAGTTCAGACAACTGTTTATAATCATGCACTGTAACTGTAATTAAGCACTGTTTTTTTTTTTTTGACAGTTAATGTTTTGTTTGAAGGGATTCATTTTGGCATTGCATGTAGCTACATGGCCTGCATGTAGCAATCCTGTCAGCCATATGAGGATGGGTTTGGTGCCTCTCAAGTTTTCTTTATATCCTCCTTATTATTATTATAATAATAATAATAATAATAATAATAATAATTATTATTATTATTATTATTATTATTATTATTATTATTATTATTCTCATCAGGGAAAAATTAAACATTTAAAATTGATTTCCAAAATGTGTTATATTTCTTTCGAACTGCTTTGCGACCATGTCTATTGGTAGCAGTGCTCTTCATGTAAATGTGAGCATGATCTGACAGAAGGGTTGAGATTGTTTGTAGCGTTACCATAAATAGTTAGAATATTAACTGTATTATTAAAGCGGCTTGTACTCCTGTTGGACATCTAATGCACATCAAAGTGTACCAAAAGCTTTTTGTTGAAGTAGACAACATTTTTGATGTGACAACATAATTGATGTTCACTGCTGAGATGAAAAAAATAAAAAAAATAGCTGCAAAATGCTATCCGGGCCCGTGAGCACAACAGTAGTTAATTTGTTAGTTTCTTAGTGAAAGGAAGCCTGCAGGTTGTGGTTGAGTGCAGCATGGGTATATTTCAGGATCAGTGATGAATGATTGGATTAAGGATGAATGATGCTAATATTAACTTTTCGGAAGGACTGGAAAAAATCGTCATACTTTCTACACTGATGTGTATATACTGTGATCTATAAAACTACATTGCAATCTTTGAAACGAATAAATGTCTCAGGCTGCATGGGTTAGGGTTAAGCTTAGATAAAAATGTAACAGGTAAACAGCTAATAAATGGAATCCTTTAAAATTGTACAATACATATGCAGGACATACACCTAACCCAGGCCTGACTGAGTAATGTTCAGGAAGCTGTACAGGCTTTAATAACGTGCAAAATTTATGCGATCAAGTAACTTTGTAGACCTTTAGTAGTCACGGTATGTGCAGGATATGTTTATGTACAATCTAATCTAAATAACGTCCCAATTTCCATGGCAAAATGCAAAATTGATAGTCCAGAATTTACAAAGAACTTTGTCTTTTCGTCAATTTCAAATTGTAATACCAAGCATGAACGATAGTTTTAAGATTGATAGGTGTGAATCTCTGATCCAATCCATCACATCCTCTCTTCATTTAATAAATATGTGCAGGCAGTCAGACTTGTACTAATCCCTTATAATTCTGTCTGCCATTATCCATAATGCAGGTTAAGCTGTTGGGTCAAGTTAGGTCAATATTGGTTGGGGGCTACCAGCAATACTTGCTACGTGCCATTATTAATTTTTAAATACGTTTTTACATTATATTCATTTTTTTAATGATTCCCTTCGCTGTGATGCTGTGGTACAGTAGACCAGGTTTGGCTGCTTTTAAATTTTTTTTTAAACATTGTTCTTTCACTTTGTGTAGTCTACATACGATCTGTATTTTGCATGATGATTTGGAATTATGTAAAAATGCTGTGTAGGGTTAAAGTACCTCTTTTCCGCGCGGATTTAAATAATTCACGGTAAAATGTGTTGAAAAATATTTTCATCGAGGCATGTTCTTGATTGTTGTGCTATATCGTATATATATGCCCTCAGTTACGCAGTTTAGTCTCTGTGGTCAAACTGGTTGGAAGAAAAAGGAACCTTATAAGTTCACCTGTATTAAGGTGATCATGCGGCGTAAAGTGTATATAAAAATTATTCTTTCCTCTATTAAAAAAGGTTTATACAATTGTTGTTTTGTCCAGATTTATCCTAATTTGTGTGATATTTAAGGGTGGTGCTGCAACAAAAGAATTTAAAACTTATAATGCTTCTTCTTCTTCTTTCGGCTTCTCCCATTTTGGGTCGCCACAGCGGATAATCCGTCTCCATACTCCCCTGTCCTCTACATCTGTCTCTTTGAACCCAACTACCTGCATGTCTTCCCTCACCACCTCCATAAACCTCCTTCTTGGCCTTCCTCTTTTCCTCCTTCCTGGTGGCTCCATCCTCAGCATTCTCCTACTAATATACCCCATGTCCCTCCTCTGCACATGTCCAAACCATCTCAATCACGCCTCCCTCAAATGCTAACAAAAGAAAATCAAAGAGGCAAACCTCTTTATACATAAACACTTCCAGTTTTAATTATAATTCCTATCTTCCCTGCTTGACCAATCAGATTGGTGGCATCTCTCTTAACTGTTCATTTGCTGAGTTTTCTAAAATGCATTGTTTCTTGTTGTAGATCTTGACAAGCAGCAATCCTTGTCATTGTATATCCTGCACTACACTACCAGTGTGACCGGTTTGAATTTTGTGACAAAACCTGAAAGGCCGTCTTTCACTATTGTTCTTTTATTCTTTCTAGTCACAATGCAGCGTTGCTTAAAGGGTGTATATAAAGTTAGCTTCTTTTTCTGTCTATCTGTGGCAAAGTTTCTGCTTTCAAAACAATAATGTGAGTTGTCCTAAATTGTGTAGTCTTGGCTACCAGTTTCTTTTTATTTTCTTTTTTTTCTTTTTCTTTTTTTTTGCAGAAGGCAATTGAGATTTGTCATTTTATTGAAACTAAACTCCTTTCTAACAGGGTTTTTACCAAGAGCATGCACATGTCATTGAAGATTAGGCTGCATTTTGACTTCAGTAAAATGATCAGGAAAACTAACCCCAGGCAATGTACAGTATCTCATGTTAATGGTTGTAAAGATTCCTTTCTTTCCAGAGGGAATAGTGGGGAGTTTTTGCCCTTTTCCTGCAGTGTAAAGACACACCAGGAAACACTCGCTCTTTTCTATTGTCTTCTGCTCAAACCAAAAAGGAAACCAAGCATTGTTCAATTTTAGATGATCTGTCACTTTTTCTGAGAAGTGACAGTTCTGGAAGTATTTAGGATAAGTCTTTGGTTCCTAGTAGAGGAAAAGCCTACATATACACAGCTGAAGGTATGTGGACACACATCGGGTGTTTTATCCTGTTTCTAATCTGTGCGTTAGTTCAAGCACATAGCCAGGCAATCTCCATGGACAGACATTGGCAGTAGAATGGGTTATTCTAAAGAACTGAGTAACATTTATTGTGGCACTGTCCTAAGATGCCACCTTACCGCAAGTCAGTTTAAACTTCTGGCCTCCTGGATCTGTGCCATTTAAAGTTATTATTTCTGAGATATGGAAGCATCTAGGAGTATGAACAGGTCAGCAACACATGGAAACTCAGATACACTTGAAATTCATCTATCCTTTTTTGCATCACCCACTATTGCATTTCTCACTGCCTCTGGAAGCAACATCAGTACAAAAACTGTGCAACAGGAGCACCATGAAATGGGTTTTCATTGCCAAGCAGCTGCACACAACCAAAACCAAGTATGAGCTGCAAAGGTGTGCACACTGAGCACATAGAACAGTGGAAATGTGTTCTCTGGAGTGATAAGTAATTCTCTATCTGGCAGTCTGATGGATAAATTTGGGTTTGGTGTATACCAGAAGAATGCTACCTATCATAATTAAATTGGTGGAGGACTGTCTTGGACTCTTTTTCCTCTCCCACTTTTCATCCATGTTTTAGACCTCAAGTTTGAGTGTCCACATACGTTTGATTATATAGTGAATGCAATTAGCATGTAACCTATTTAAGAAAGAAACATAGAGCAGTAAGGTTTTTAAGTGGGGTGTGTAAAACTTGTTAAACAACCATTTAAACATTTCATATCTTGCAAATCTTTCACAGTAATTATAGATTTTCTTACAGCAAACTTTAGACCCTTTCTGGAAATCTGCCCTGGTCTGAAAGTACTATAGTACAATCCTCTGACCTGTCTGTTTTAGCATGAGGCTATTTTGATGGACACTAAAAATCATGTCTGTAAGTCTCCCTGGATAAGAGAGTTTTCTGTTAAATGTCTTCTTCTTCTTTTTCTTTCGGCTTCTCCCATTAGGGGTCGCCACAGCAGATCATCCGTCTCCATACCCCCTTATCCTCTACATCTGCCTCTTTCAAACCATAAACCTTCATGTCTTCCATCACCACGTCCATAAACCTGTTCCTTGGTCTTCCTCCTTCCTGGTGGCTCCATCCTCAGCATTCTCCTACCGATATACCCCATGTCCCTCCTCTGCACATGTCCAAACCATCTCAATTTTGCCTCTCTCTACCTCTCTAAAATTCAATTCCATTGTTCTTGACAGTGGGATGGTGAGTGATAAGTAAAGCCATGGAAATTTAATAGAAATGTGCTACACAGTCTTATCTGGGCAAGAGAATTAAAGTCAGTGATAGACAAGTCATTTAACCGTTGTAGGTGTGACGGTCTGACGCACTTGTGTTTGACATTCTTCTTGAGCTGTTTGTCTAAGGGGTGTTACTGGTTATTGCATTTGGGAGAATAAAATACTCAAGGTCTTGAAAGCAGTCCGACAGTGCTTTCTCCAGAAGTTTTTCACAGTGTGTGTGTGTGTGTGTGTGTGTGTGTGTGTGTGTGTGTGTGTACTTGTCTGAGAGAGTGTGTTTGAATTTAGTGGCTTGGCTTAACCGATTTTAGAAGCAGATTCATGCTACCTTTTAACCCTCTAATGTAAAGTGCTCTGACAAATAGAAAGGGGGCCAATAGGATTTGTTAAAAATTGCTTAAATAGAATAATTCAATGACTAAATGTAGTTTAAATGTGATTTGTGTTAATGGTACATTATTACTGATAGTGTGATTGTGTGAATGTTGTTACCACGTTAAGGGACATTACACTCATGTCAGTGTGAATGCAGCAAATGAACTAAGGTTAGGAAACTAATTACTTTGCTGTTCTTTTTTTTTTCTTTCTTTCAGTACAATGACAAAGAGGAGGTAGTTCTATGGATGAACACAGTGGGGCCGTATCACAACAGGCAGGAGACATATAAATACTTCTCCTTGCCTTTCTGTGTGGGTTCAAAGAAGACCATTAGCCACTACCATGAGACGCTGGGAGAAGCTCTGCAGGGAGTTGAACTGGAGTTCAGCGGCCTTGACATCAAGTTCAAAGGTAACTGAAGACTTCTTGTGTAAATGCATCCGCCATGTTTACTTTTACATAAGCAGGTGGCAACTTAGTTTAATCTGTAGTCATGATGCACTATAGTGCATCCGGTAAGTACAGTAAAACCCCGTTGTACGAGCATAATTCGTTCTTGAAAATTGCTCGTAGGTCCATTTGCTCGTACGTTCGAACTGATTTTCCCCATAAGAATAAATGTCAAAGCGATTTAATCCGCTCCGAGACCTCATTCGATCGCTTATTTCTGCACTTAAAAAGTATTTGTAGCCAATTTTAACAAACAAATACATCGCAAATTACCGTAATGTCAACATAATTTAACATTTACTCATGTGGTAGTGGTTGATTGCGAGTGTAAGACGCGCACCACGCTCGTAACCTCCTCGGTTTCCATGGTAATTCTATTTACTTTCTTTTTCACAGCACCATCACTGATTTTCTTGGGAGACATTTTTCAAGATTTCTAGTGAAATAAAAATATAAAACTAAAAAAAGTTAGTTTTTGCTGCACTGAACAACGAGAGCGACCGAGTGATACATCATCAACTAAGCGACTGATGCGACCCTCTGCCGAAAACGGGGAACCGGCAGCGTGGGTTTGCTCGTGCCTTCGAAATTTGCTTGTGAAATAGGGTAAAATTTTGCGAGCAAGGTCGCTCGTATCTCCGTTTGCTCGTACTATAGGTTGCTCGTACAATGGGGTTTTACTGCATTCATAGCGCTTCAATTTTTCCACATTTTATGTTATGAAAAAAGTTTTTTTTTTTTTTTTTATCTGCAAATTTACTAAAAAATAAAAAGCAAATCAAATGTACACAAGTTTTTACAGCATTTGCCATGACATTAATTGAGCTCAGGTGCATCCTGTTTCCACCGATCATCATTGAGATGTTTCTACAACTTGATTGGAGTCCACCTGTGGTAAATCCAGTTGATTGGACATGATTTAAAAGGGCACACACCTGTCTATAAAAGGTCCCACAGTTAACAGTGCATGTCAGAGCACCTACCAAGCCATGAAGTCAAAGGAATTGTCTGTAGACCTCCAAAACAGGATTGTATCATGGCACAAATCTAGGGAAGGGTACAGAAATATTTCTGCAGCATTGAAGGTCCCAATTAGCACAGTGGCCTCCATCATGAAACCACCAGGACTCTTTCTAGAGCGGATAGCCTGGCTTTAGTCAGGGAGGTGACCACGAACCCGATGGTCATTCTAAAAGAGCTCTAGCATTTCTCTGTGGGGAGAGGAGCACTTTCCAGAAGAAAAAACATCTCTGCAGCACTCCACTAATCAGGCCTGTATGGTAGGTAGAGTGACCAGACAGAAGCCACTCTTCAGTAAAAGGTACATGACCGCCTGCCTGGAGTTTGCTTATGCTACAGGGTATGCTTATGACACATAATACAGGGGATGGTGTTGTTGGAGTCATTTTTTAGCATTTCTCTGCCTCCAAACACAGCGAGTTAAGTTGATGCCAAAGAGCTACATTTTGGTCTAATCCGACCACATTACATTCTCCCAAGCCTTCTCTGAATCATTCAGCTGTTCATTTGCAAACTTCAGATGGGAATGTTAATGTGCATTCTTAAGCAGAGAGATCTTGGTGTGGTACCAATGATTTTCTTGGTGACTGTGGTCCCAGCTCTCTTGAGATCATTAACAAGCTCCTCCCATGTAACTTATTTTTTTCTTCTGGATTTTTTTTTTCTGTTAAAATAGACCTACCATAAAAATTCTCGACTGTTCATTTCTTTGTAAATTTACAAAATCAGCAGGGGATCAAATAATTATTTCCTCTGCTGTACTCAAAAAGACTTGAGGCTATAATTGGTGCCAAAGGTGCTTTAACAAAGTATTGAGCAAAGGCTGTAAATACTTATGTACATGTGATTTTTATTTTTATTTTTCATTTTTAATAAATTTGCAACGATTTCAAACACACTTCTTTCACCTTGTCATTATGGGGTATTGTATGTAGATTTTTGAGGAATATAATGAATTGAATCCATTTTAGAATAAGGCTGTAACATAAAAAGTGGGAAAAGTGAAGCGCTGTGAATACTTTCCGGATGCACTGTATATTTGGTTTAAATCCTAATGATGACTATAAAAGACCTCAAGTTCAAGAGCACAAAACTGACCTTGCATAAAGTCATTTAGCATAAACAGAAAAAATGTTACCCTGACTATAAATGAATTCAATCTATCAGCCAAAGCAATACAAACCAGTCATGGGCATATTTGAGCTCATCTATGTGGATGAAGGTTTCTACCTTGGAAAGCCAGCATCTTCAAGAAATATTTATAACAAAGGGACAAGCAAACCCAGTATTAGTGTAGATTTCTTAATATAGTGCTCTGCGAGTGTAAAAAAAAGATTGAACAACCTTTGATATTTATTCTCATTGTCATGTGACCAAATTTGGATCCGGCAACAAGGCAGAAGAAAAAAAAGGATGAATATTCAAAACAAACACGGCTAAGTTGAAACTTGTTGTTGCAAATCTCAATAATTGTTTTTGCACTTCTTACTGTGCCACAAGAAGTGTTTTTTATATTTATTTGTTTATTTTTTTATATGGACTGAACTTCAAATGTGGTCTGAGATATATTTATTTTAGGTCAAAGGGTATAAGCTCATTTTTAAAGTGCTACTATTCAGAATTTTTCAGTGTAACGGCTGTTCAATGGAGTGCAATGGAGAAAAAGCTTCAATTAAACAATTGAGTGAAATGAATACATTTGTGTTGCTTTAGTTCATGTAAAAAAAAAAAACTCATGAGGTTTTCTCATTTTTCAGATGAAGTGATGCAGACGACATACTGTGAAATCGAGCTGGACAAAGCTAAAAGAGATGCCTTTGTCTACGCAATCAAAAACCACTACTGGTACCAAATGTACATCGATGACCTGCCAATCTGGGGTGAGTAGTCCAGGAATTCTGTGCCTTGTGAAAATGCTTGGGATGCAATGCCACTAAATTCTGAAAGGTTTGTTAGACCTCACTATTTTTATTTGTGTTAAAAGTCTATGATTGAAATATTTCTAATATTTCTTTTTCTAGACTTATTTTACTGTAATTCCGTCAAACATATTTGCATATATGGACATGCACAGTTAATTTGACACTATTTTAATGTTTCAATAATTTAGTAACTGTATAAGCCTCGAAAATACGTTACATCCTGAGAGTAAAATCACTTTGCTGATTGCAACTCAGGGATTGTTGGGGAGGCAGACGAGAACGGTGAAGACCATTATCTCTGGACTTATAAAAAGCTTGAAATCGGCTTCAATGGTAACAGAATCGTGGATGTAAACTTGACCAGCGAGGGCAAAGTCAAGCTTGTGCCGAACACAAGAATTGCTATGTCTTACTCGGTGTGTACTTTTACACCACTCCTCACAATGCTCTCAATACTGCATCTTTAGCACTGTTACAATTTTTAGACTGTACATTACCTGTAATTTATATAGTCATGTCAGTCATTGTCCCAATGTTGATACACTTATTATGTCCTTTATTCGTAACTGTAGGTGAAGTGGAAAAAGTCTGATGTGAAATTTGAAGACCGTTTTGACAAATACCTGGATCCATCCTTCTTTCAACACAGGGTAAGCTGTTTATTCTGTGCAAATAAATATAATTCACTGAAAGTTTAATTCCTAAATAATTTTTTTTTTTAAGTTGTGTAACCAGTACTATGGTGCATAATGAAGATTTTATTTATATATATAAATATATTATTCATTCATTTTCTATTTTCACAGATTCACTGGTTCTCTATATTTAACTCGTTCATGATGGTGATCTTCCTGGTGGGTTTGGTGTCTATGATCTTAATGAGGACACTGAGGAAAGACTATGCCAGATACAGCAAAGAGGAGGAAATGGATGATATGGTGAGTGCAAATAAACTACACTCATTATACTCCTTATCTAATGGGAGAAAAAGGTTTGATGGATGAAATCATTAATGTGAGAGATTATTAAGGAGGTTAAACGCAGCATTATTATTTTTTTTTTACATGGTGGTGTGACTTCAAAGCTTATGATTTGAGGACCGTAATGCTACCACATGTGCTACCACATCCAAAGACAGCATATACAATTGTGTGCCATTGTGTTTCCAACTTTGTGGAAAACCACATGTGGCTGGAAAAGACTATAATTGAAGTATTTGTTAATATGAGAAAAATGGCATGTTTTTGAGCAGACTGAAGTAGTTGTACAATGTGTATATGCTTAACATTAATTCTCTCTCATTCTCATTCTCTCTCATTCTCATTCTCTCTCATTCTCTCTCGCTCACCCTCTCTCTCTCTCTCTCTCTCTCTCTCTCTCTCTCTCTCTCTCTCTC
>JAAIIK010000018.1:3423155-3439347 GCA_014706435.1 Silurus glanis | reverse complement strand
TCTCTCTCTCTCTCTCTCTCTCTCTCTCTCTCTCTCTCTCTCTCTCTGTATATGTGTATGTATGCAGGACCGAGATCTTGGGGATGAGTACGGCTGGAAGCAAGTCCATGGAGATGTGTTCAGACCCTCTAGTCACCCTCTGATCTTCTCTTCACTGATTGGCTCTGGTTGCCAGATCTTCTCTGTGTCCCTCATTGTTATCATTGTGGCCATGCTTGAAGATTTGTACACAGAGTAAGTCTTAAACTTTTTTTTTTTTTTTTTTTATTTAAAAAGGCAAAATGTTTCTGATGAGGGTTTTTTTTTTTTTTTTTTTTTTTTTTCTTCTTCTTGTAGGAGAGGGTCGATGCTGAGCACGGCCATATTTGTGTACGCAGCCACTTCCCCAGTAAATGGTTACTTTGGGGGAAGCCTGTATGCAAAACAAGGGGGTAAGAAAATCTTAAATATATTTGGAAGTTAATATATTTTCCTTTCATTTTGTTACCACGTTATTCGTTACATAGGCATGGAAAGCATAGCGTATTCAATGTCACACGCAAAATCACTGCGTGTTTCATAATTTGAAGACTAAAGCCATTTTAAAACTCATAACTGCTCAGCTGTGTGCCTGTTTGGTGTGTTTAAGTAGGAAGGAGATGGATAAAGCAGATGTTTATCGGAGCATTCCTGATCCCAGCTATGGTTTGTGGAACAGCTTTCTTCATCAACTTCATTGCTATCTACTACCATGCCTCCAGAGCCATTCCATTTGGCACCATGGTGAGTGATTAATCACCTCTGTGCATGTTTTTACCAACAGTTCACTACGTTTTTAACAGAAATGATATTTTGCCCAGTCAGGTGCTTGTGTAAACTATAGTAAACATTCACAAAGTAGAAGTCAGAATTATCTTTCAACTTGCGACTGAGATATTGATTGATGTCTGCCACTATTAGATGTGTTTCAGTACTTAATGGTCTTGGAAGAATTAAGGAGAGAGGAAGCTTCCAGAGCTTGTCTTCTTTCCTTTATATTCATATATTATATGACTTATTAACAATGTAATAAAAAAAGGTCAAATACATAATAAATGGTGAGTAAATACAGAAGAAATGGGATCAAATAAAACTTTGGATCAAAGTGTGTTAAAATGTGGTTTGGTTCTCTAAAACATGTCAGCATTAGAAGTCTGTTCATGATGAGTCCTAAATGGGATCGAATATCAACATGTAAGAATGCAAGCTAGTGTGAATCC
This sequence comes from Silurus glanis, assembly GCA_014706435.1. Taxonomy (NCBI): domain Eukaryota; kingdom Metazoa; phylum Chordata; class Actinopteri; order Siluriformes; family Siluridae; genus Silurus; species Silurus glanis. The sequence goes on along the minus strand of JAAIIK010000018.1, from coordinate 3,438,109 downwards.
AGTTCATCAGTCATTGTCTGTATAGGCAGATGCTTTATGATAACTGAGGGTTACTAAAGTGTTTTAAGGTTACTTATTGATTTATTTTGCGTTAAGCACGCTTAAAGATAAATGTTAAATTGTTAAACATTTACAGACAGATGCTTTCTTTTATCTTCCCACAACAATTGAGTGTCATAAAGGCATCATATAGTAAACTTTCTGAGTAAATGATTTTATTTTTTTTTTTCCGGTTGTATTTTCCTTGTTGTATACGCCGCATCATTTACAATTCGTTATGCCGGTTTTGAACAGAGTAGAAGAGTCTGAATATGCGTTCTCTGTGTTTGGTTTCTTTTATCAGGTTGCAGTGTGCTGCATCTGCTTCTTTGTTATCCTGCCTCTAAACCTGGTAGGGACGATCCTGGGTCGGAATCTTTCAGGGCAGCCCAATTTTCCCTGCAGAGTCAACGCCGTACCCAGGCCCATCCCTGAGAAAAAATGGTACGCCCTCGAAGTACCCTACTTTTCTTATTAAACATCAGTATTGTGTGAGGATAGAATGTACCTTATTAATTATGGGCTGTACTTAAGTAAATTTGTAGTATTGATTGATTGATTTTTCCTTTTGCTTATCAGGTTCATGGAACCTGCAGTCATTGTGTGCCTGGGTGGCATCCTGCCATTTGGTTCTATATTCATTGAGATGTAAGTAATGCCTCCAAGCTCCATTTTTCTTAGTACATGTTGGATGCACAATTCCAATAATTCCACTTGATTTACCTGCTTTTTCTTTTTAGGTACTTTATTTTCACGTCATTCTGGGCGTATAAGATTTATTACGTGTACGGATTCATGATGCTCGTGCTGGTGATCTTGTGCATTGTGACCGTGTGCGTGACCATCGTTTGCACCTACTTCCTCCTTAATGCTGAAGATTACAGATGGTGAGGGGGATTATTTACTGTATTTGAGATGACTTTTCAATATGATAGATTTGTTAGTTTGAATGAGAACCCTTACTAGAGGTGACAACATTTTTATTTTAGCTTCAGTATGGCGTATTTTTTTGCTAGGGAATTATAGGGAATACCTGGAAACTGTGTTTAACAACTTTTCCTTAGTTAAAAATTCACTAGGTTTTTTTTTTTTTTTTTTTTTTTTATTGGTGTAGAAAGGATGTTTTACAGGTGGTTGTTTGGAAATTTTCCCATTTCTTATCTAGTATAGTTCCCTGCTAATTCAAATTCAATTGCCAGCTTAACGTTATCATACAACAGCTACCTGTCAGGGAAGCTAACATCTTGTCTACTTAAAAACCATGAAGATGAAGTTTTTATCAGTGAACAGTTGATGACTTCAGAAATAGAATTCAGATGAAAAATTATATTTTCAGGTTAAACAATTGCACTTTTGGGTCATATAGGACTTAGAAGCAAATATCTTTATAATTGCACTTCAAGTGTAGTTACACTTCAAGTCTTTGAGGCACAAATATCCACAAACATATTTTACAATCTGGTGAAACATCTTCCAAGAGATTGGAGGTTATTATAATAGCAAACACAAACGTTTGTCCATGTAATGTAGATAGAACGATTGAGCAGAAGGGTTTTTTTTCTTTGTAATATTGGCACCTTTTAGGGATGCATGGTATACCGTTACTGGAAAAATATGTTTCAAACGGTAAGATAACATAATTTTGCTGAATTCGGTATTTCATATGCTGCTGTTTCAAAATGTACCTGTAGATGGCAGTACTTCCTAAATTGCTGCGAAACCTTTAAACGTGACTAAGATAAGATGTGAATATATTTTCACATATTTTCACTTATGGTATCGATATCTAGGTATTACATTCTGGTGTCGTACAGAAGCCAAAATTATGGTATCGAGCCATCCCTAGCACCTTTGCACCATCTACAGCTCAGTAAACAAATAAGAATTAGATTCGTCCTGAAGTAGAAAATGTAAATCTGACTGTATTTTCTCATTCTTTTACAGGCAGTGGACAAGCTTTCTTTCTGCTGCTTCCACTGCAGTTTATGTTTACATGTATTCCTTTTACTACTATTTCTTCAAAACAAAGTAAGTTTAACTTCATTTCACTTCAGCTCAATGGTTGCTAGCTCCTAAAAACTAAAATTTGATTTTAAAAAAATAAATAAATAAACATCGTGATGTGGTGATAATCATACTTCCAGCATAAACAGCCATTTAATTGATGAACGTTGTCTTTCTTTCCTCTGCAGGATGTATGGTTTGTTTCAAACATCGTTCTATTTCGGCTACATGGCTGTGTTCAGTACCGCTCTGGGTATAATGTGTGGTGTGTATTACTATCCAATTGTTTCGACGATTTTTCATCTTTTAGCTGTTTTATTTTTTCTATTTATTTGAATTATGTCCTTTGTTCTTTCAGGAGCTGTCGGTTACATGGGAACAAGTGCCTTTGTGAGAAAGATCTACACAAACGTGAAGATTGACTAGCGACTCTCCGGTGCAATCGGCTGACGTTTCCCAGCGAACACGAGTCTTTGTTCCTTTTTTTTTGTTGCAAGAAGAGATTGTGATCTTATCTTGTATAAATCTAGTTTTCCATTTTCTCAACAAATTCAAGGTTGCAAGATTGTGTACACACACAGGTATATAATGGAAGATTAAATAAACACGTTTTATTTTTATTTTTTATTTTTAATTAACTGTTTCATTTCTTTCCTCTGGAGCAAACGCGTAGACTTTTTTTAATTTGCCGTGTAAAAAGAAAATTTGGGTTCTCCTCCAATAATTCTATCCCATCCAGCATGAGTGAAAATAGACCTTTATCGATGGAGTAGTCTAGCTCTCTTCAGTGAAGAGGCCGAAGTGTATGGAGAGCCTTTGTTCTGTTGTAGGAGAATGTTGGAGGGTTGCGATTGTGTCCATGCTCCTACTGTTAGTTTTGTATTGTCGAGTTGAGCGATGTTGTGTTGTTTTAAACGTTTTGTTTGCAATCAACCAGGGCATAGTTTAACTTTTTCACTCGATTGAGGAGGAAAAAAAAATGTTGGTTACTAGCTTTTCTGCCACCAGACTTAACAAACCACCATTTTTCACTTTACACTGCATAGTTCCAGTTCTTATACAGGATAGAAATGAGATCTTGATTCACATCTTGGATTCGCATACAGTCCGGTCATATGTGACAAGTGCGGATGTTTTTAAATTAGGTTGTTTCAGAGTGGGGTTTTTTTGTTTCCAGGTTAGTCTTACTTTTTAATGTTGGGATTTAAATGAAGTCTGAGTGTGAAGATAAATGGATGGGGGTAAACCTGTATATAACCTTAATAATGTAACTGTAGAAGTAGTTTTCAAAATGTATTTTGGTTGTACAGATTTATTACAGGTTTTGTTTTTTTGTTTTTCGTTTGTTTTTGTTTTTTAAGACAAAAAGTTGAATGAATTTTTGTCTTTTTCCACCTTTTTATTTAGTGAGCTTGGAGTGGGTGGCACTGTTACATCTTGCCTGTTGGTGCATGACTCTTCATCTTGCTGCATAAACCAATTCTGTTTATCTGCTTTCTTTGCCTTTTTTTTCCCTTTGCTCTGTGATTCCTGACACATCCTCGGTTTTGTAGAACCGTACAAAGAAAGAAAGAAAAAACACCACCTGGAGTGCTTCACTGACTTTTTAGCTGCTTGTAGAGGAAATAATCCATCATAAACATTTTTTATATTTATGATTTAAAGCTTTAAGCAGCTCTCCGTGTGCTGAACAGCCACCTCCCTCATGCTAATTTCCCCATCCATTACCAGAAGCAGCATTGTGAATGTCGGACACATGCGGAGTATCTGCAAGCATACTGTAAAGGGTGACGTTCTTGTACTTTTTTTTTAATGTTTTTCCTAACTACAGGAAGTGCCCCAGGAGCACTCCGGCAAAGCTCGTGTTTTTTCGTTCTGCTGTATACAGTATGTAACTAAAGATGTCTGAGATGTGGCAAAGCCTTTTTTTTTTCTAATCCCCCTCTGATGCCAGATACTTTCTGGCCCCTCATGTCATGAACCTTGTGATGTCTGAAAAGACATTTTAAACATGCTATACTTGTTGTAAAAAGGAGAAGAAAAAAAATAAACGATGTTTATGTACAGAGGTTATATAAGCATGGTTTGAATTCTGAACGTGAAGTCTTGCTATGGTTAAGGAACCAAATTTAAAAAATGGCATACATCCTCTGCTCTACTTTAGAATGATTCACAAACACTGTCAACTTGCATTCAGTTAATCACTGCGTATATTCCAGCTAATACAGGTCATGGGTTTTGGCTAATGCTCAAAACAAACATCAGAATTTTGGGCCAAATGTGATCTAGGCAAGCTCTTTGACACTGGCTTGGTTGCTGGTATCTAAAGGGCTGCTTTGGGTTTCAGAAACTCCAGATATAAACTTTTGCTTGGCAGAATCATCTTGTTAATGAAAGGTTAGATGAGAGTGACCAGACTGGTTCAGACTGACAGAGGTCAAAACTCTCTACAGTTGCGATTAGCACAAAAACCTGTGGTGGCTACTACAGCACAACAGGTTATCACTCCGGTCACCTCAAAAATGTAATTTAAAGCTAATGCTCTGAAGAACTGGACAGTTCAAAATTGGCAATATGGCATATAGGGTTTATTTTAGTGTCTTCTGACTAGAAGGTATAACAAAGTATTCCAAAGAGGAAAGTATCACTAGCAAAAAGCCTTTGAAATTTTTTTCTGACAGGCTTTGAGTATGCCTTTGACAAAAGAGCAGCATGTGGAAATCACTGCCAAGGTTGGATCAGGAAGCAGACAAGATTGCGATGGAATTTAGCAGGAAACATATCCTCAATCTTGTTAAGTTACATTTTGCCAAATAGTGTTAATTTCTTCTGTCTGGAGACTTTTGGGACATACTGTACAAGAACCCATTATTTGGTGTTAAAAAATAAATACAAAAAGTAGTAGTGGCTCACAAACACCACACAGCATCATGTTTATTTAGTATACACAGAAACACAAACAAATGAGCATTACTTTTTTTTTTTTTTTTTAACAGATCACTGAAATTATTTTCTGTTGAAACATCTGGGTAGTGCAATTCCACATCGACCTAAAAATGATGTGCATTGTTTTGTGCGATCTACTAGAAGCAAATTTAACATATTAGTTAATTTTAATTCACTTTTTGAAAGTATTCCTTGGACCCTTCTGGAGTCGGCTTGATCTGAAATACAAAAATATATATATTACACATATATAAAACACATTTCAGGAGCAATTGAAAAAAACTTGACAGTTTTGATATTTAATATAAAATGTTTACCGTAGGTGATTTTGGGGTCCAGCTGGCCGGGCAAACCTCTCCATGGCTCTCCACAAACTGGAAAGCCTTAACAAGGCGCAGCGTCTCTTCAACAGAGCGGCCTACTGGAAGGTCGTTAATGCTCATGTGTTTGATGACACCATTGGGATCGATAATAAACAGCCCCCTACATGAGGATAGATGCAGTTACTGAAGAAGCACTGCAATTTAAAAAAACATTTGAAGTTTTTAGCAACTTTTTTTTTTCTTTTCTTAAAAAAAATTGTGACAATTCTATAAAAGAACAATGAAATTTGAAACAATGCAGATTAAAGTAATTTTTTCACTCCTTAACAGCCAAAAGCAACTTGGGGATCACTACATACTTTTTTTGTTCATATTTTGTTTAGTTAAATGATATTTTTTGTGTACAGTAAACATGGATATATGTACTGAAAACACTGTATGGACATCACATTTTGTGTTCCCTTTTGCTCTTATAAGAACCTCCACTCCTCTGCGATGATCCACCAGATTTTGGAGTGTGCTTGTGGAGATTTGTGCTCATTCAGCCACATGGGTGTTAGTAAAGTCAAGGATTAATGTCAAGTTTATCTTTGTACGTTGTGAAAAGCACTATTGTCTCAAAGCAGCTTTACAGAATTAAAGAGTTAAGGTGAGCACTGGTATTTATCCATGATGAGCAACCTGGGGTGACTGTGGCAAGGAAAAACTTCCTTAGATGTTATGAGGAAGAAAGCTTGAGAGGAACCAGACTCAAAAGGGGAACCCATCCTCATTTGGGTGATATCAAGAGAGTAATTATAAATCTTAAAACAATACAGAACACCGGAGAGTGAGAACTAACATGAGCACTGGAATGTATGATTATGAGTAATGTTCTTTCTTCAGTCTTATACAGTCATTTGAGGTTATGGAACCAGAAGCTACTGAGCAACTCATAAAATAGCTCAACAATTGAGACACCAGCTTCTCTATGCCAGAGCCTTTAAACCCTAATGTAAGGTGAGGGTTCAATCAGCTATCACATTCATCTCAAAAGGTCTTCATTTGGGAGTCAGAGATCTATAGCAGGCCACTCAAAATCTTTCACTTCAACCCATGCTAATTATATATCTTCTGCTTGATTTGTACAAGGGGGCATGGTCATGCTGGAACATGTTCAGGTCTCCTAGTTAAAGTGAAGGAAAAGATTTATGCTACCACATCCGAAGACATTCTATACAATTGTGTGCTTCCAACTCTGTGGTAAAGGTTCAGGGAGAACTACATATGGATGAAAAAAAATCAGGTGTTCCAATATTTATGTCCTTATACTGCATTTAAATAACAAAAAAAAAAAAATAAATTCTTGTTACTTTCACTGTATTCTGTAAAATATGGACTATAAAATACCTCAGTGCTATTCCAGGCCCCTCCAGTAGGACTCCATAGTCTCTGGAAACCTGCTTGTTGAGATCAGCCAGCAAGGGGAAGTGGATTTTTCCCAATCCTCCACTCTACAGGCAAAAAAGAACACCAAAGTTTAACCTGAAGATCATCAATTGGCTCTGCTAGTTCTCTCCTACAGCCCATTTAACACGAGACAAGTGTTCATATGAAAAGTGCACTATTCACGATTAGTGAATGTTTTTACCTTTCGAGGGGTGTTGATCCAGGCCAGGTGAGTAAAGTGCGAGTCCACAGACACGCCCACCACCTCGCAATTGATATCATGGAATTCATTAGCCTTGTCACTGAACGCGATGATTTCTGTAGGGCAGACAAATGTACTGCAAAAAAAAGAAGAATGAACACATTGTTATGTGTGCCCATTTGCTAATGAAATTCCCCCATTCTTCTACAGAGAACACAGACAGGAGTTCTGCCTTGATAATGAAAACAAGACACTAAAGTACATGGAAATTTAGAAAAAATAAAATAAAATAAATGAGTGCTAAAATTATTACTACTCATTAACACATTGAATTATAATGCACATTTACTTATCGACTACACATAGCTGGTGATTTCTTGATTCAGATACATCAGAAGGTTTTATTCTTTGACAGCACGGTTCTGACTGTAGTTTGCAGTTTTGTATGAAAATCACAATATGTTCGAATCTCTATGGTAATAACTAAAAATGTTTTAGGTACTCTAACATTTTGCATCATTATCAACCACAAACAAGGTAAAACGTGCACTCGGAAAGTATTCATGGCGCTTCACTTTTTGTTCAGTTACAGCCTTGTTTCAAAATGGATTAAATTAATTATTTTCCGCAAAATTTTACATACAAAACCCCATAATGACATGAAAGAATTGTGTTTAAAATCTTATATATATATATATATATATATATATATCTCAGATGTACATAAGTATTCACAGCCTTTGTGTAATACTTATTTGAAGCACCTTTGGGACCAATTACCGCCTTAAGTCTTTTTGAGTATGATGCTACAAGCTTGGCATACCTATTTCTGGGCAGATCTCCCTTTCTTCTTTGCAGAACATCTCCAGCTCCATTAAGTTGGATGAGTAATGAGCACAGCTATTTTCAGATTTCTCCAGAGATGTTCTTCCAGGGTCAAGTCTGGGCTCTGGCTGGGCCACTCAAGGATATTCACAGAGTTGTCCCGTAGCCATTCCTTTGTTATCCTGGCTGTGTGCTGAGCGCTCTGGAGCAGGTTTTCATCAAGGATGTCTCTGTACATTGCTGCATTCACCTTTCCCTCGATCCTGACGAGTCTCCCAGTTCCTGCCGCTGCAAAACATCCCCACAGCATGATGCTGCCACCACCATGCTTCACTGTAGGGATGGTATTTGCTAGGTGATTAGGTGGTGCCTGGTTTCCTCCAGACATGACGCTTGGCATTCAAAACCAAAGAGTTCAACTTTTGTTTGTCATGGTCTGAGAGTCCTTCAGGTGCCTTTTGGCAAACTATAGGCGGAGGACGTCATGTGCATTTTACTGAGGAGTGGCTTCCGTCTGGCCACTCTACCATACAGGCCTGATTAATGAAGAGCTGCAGAGATGGTTGTTCTTCTGAAGGGTTCTCCTCTCTCCACAGAGAAATGCTAGAGCTCTTTCAGAGTGACCACCAGGTTCTTGGTCACCTCCCTGACTAAGGCTGGGTGACCTGCTCTAGGAAAAGTCCTGGTGGTTTCAAACTTCTCCCATTTACAAATGATGGAGGCTCTGTGCTCTTTGGGACCTTCAATGCTGCAGAATTTTTTCTGTACCCTTCCCCAGATCTGTGCCATGATACAATCCTGTCTCTGAGGTCTACAGACAATTCCTTTGACTTCATGGCTTGGTAGGTGCTCTGACATGCACTGTTAACTGTGGGACCTTTTTAAATCATGTCCAATTAACTGGATTTACCACGGGTGGACTCCAATCAAGTTGTAGAAACATCTCAAGGATGATCAGTTTAAACAGGATGCACACATGAGCTCAATTTTGAGTGTCACGGCAAAGGCTGTGCAAACTTATGTACTGTACATTTGATTTTTTATTTTTTTTTGTTTTTAATAAATTTGCAAAGATTTCAAATAAACCTCTTTCACATTGTCATTATGGGGTATGGTTTGTAGAATTTTACCATATTTGAACTAACCCATATTTGATTTTTTTTCTTACTTGACTCTTAGTTAGTCAATAATGCATAAAATCACACAGTAATACAAAATAGCATAAAGAAAATCATTCACATATTTAACACTGTTTATACCGGGGTCTGAACAATGCAACACAAAACTTCACAAACCTTCAAATAACACTTAAAGATGACTGCTATAATCAAATAGGAACTAAAACCGACAATCAACAAGACTACTATTTTTACCAATTCACTTACAAATCAAGCGGGTAGAAAAACAGAACCAGATATTTGCCGTTGTAGTTGTCAAGGCTGATCTCTTTGAATTCTCCATTATGGACAGCGGTACCCTTGAAGTGTGGGGCATGCTGGGTAACCGCTGGAGCCCATTTAGAAGTACCTGGAGTTTGAAGTACATAAAACAGCTAACATTATATGTATTTTAGTTCTTCGAAAAGTGTGTGCACAAAATATCTTTTCACGTACTGATAGAAAAGCAGGCTCTCGGTGCAGCAGCTCGGATGCCAGACGGAGTTCCACTCCTCAGTGTGCTCACTGCTGCTCTGGCTGCCTGCAGAAAAAAATCAAGGAAAGACTGAGCTGATCTCCATGCTGAACTCCAAACAAACAAGGTGCAAAGTTCAGTGATTAGGAAGGGGGGAAAACACTGAAAAATCTGTACCTTTTCTAGACAGTAGCAAGATTGTTTTTTTACTGTTTTTACTGTACATTTCTATTTTAGGAAACCTTTCTTTACTACATTTTAATGTGTAATCTCTAAATGAAGTGAATGCATAAAATTTAACATTGGACGGCATGAATAATTTTAATATAGTTTTTAGCAGTACTTTTACTTGATACTTTTGTGCATCCAATGGCATGTACTTTTGGCAGTAATTTTTTAAGCAGTGGATTTGCACTATTACTCAAGCACAAGAATGTGACTCCACTCACCACTGTCAAGTTCAGTTCATGTATATATGCCACATGAAAACGTTGAAAGATTCAATGCCTGGTCATTGAGATTTTGGGTAAATCTGATCCTAGATGTGTCATCATTGACCCTCAACAGCACCTCAGCTTTATCTGTGTTTGCATTCAAGGGCGTAACTTACTGGAGGGGTGGGAGGTATTATGTCATTATGACTTGCAAAATGTCTTCAAATGCCTTCAAATTTAACAGCAAAGAGCCAGTTTGACATTCAGTTAAAAATTTAATATCCAAATAAAGTAGATTTTTACTATGTCTGCCTATTTCTTTTTTAAAGTTTGGATTTTAATTATTGAGGAAAGTCTAGTATTATATTTTTGTGGATTCTGAGGACATCTGAGTAATGCTTAATTGAACCTTGGCATTGTTTAGTCTTCTTGTACTGAAGTGTGACATGAAAAAAATATTTGAATAGGGTTAAAGTTTAAGTATATACATTTATAATTACGCCATGTCAAGAAATAACCTGTAGGTCCAAGCACCAGTTACGATTCTTTAAACAATCTTACAATAAATCAGGATCTTGGGATTTTTGTGTGTGTTTAATTACTAGCAAATGCAATCAAGAATTAAAGAAAATAATTATTTATTGTTTCTAATTTGATCATATCATTTAATGCATTTATCTAAGATTAAAAATGTTTAAGAAATGTGTTTAAAACCTTAAGAATAATATGATTTATAATATGCTTTACTATTTAAGAGTCCAATCACTTACTATATATACTCAGATGTAAAATTGAAGAAATGTTAAATGACTGTAAATCTGAATCATGGTAAAAGAAAGGAGATTTTGGAAAATCATGCAAGATATAAACGTCGTGTATTTAAAATATATAAGTACTTAGTAAGGTTTTTTTAATCATAGTAAATCGGGAGTTTTATTTAAATCTACGATTAACCCACATGGTTTTTATAGCAACTGCCCTGAATTTCTATATACATCATAGTGAAATTTAATCCGCATTCTTCGCTAGATCATTCTCCCTCAATACGAATCGGAAGCAGCCAAAGCTGTGGTCATTCTCTTAAAACTCCGATAAAAAGGAAAAAAATAAATCTAGCGATGTAATAAATACAAAGGCCACCTGTTATAATTATAATGAACTGATTGCGCAGTTGACAGAAAGCGCTGCTGCAGTGACAGAGGAAGGTTAAACTTCAGCCGAGTCCTGCGATTGACATCATCCTTAACTATGTCATATAAAACTGCACTAATAATGAGATCATACTGAAAATGCAGAAATATCGCAAACGATTCGAGTGCAAATTATGCAAGCGGTCTAAACAAGCTAATTTTTTGCCAAAATGAACACTCACAGAAGTCCGGAAAAGTCTTCCAATGGTGGCGGCCATGTTGAAAGTGTGCGAAAGTGCGCTGCAGTTTGAGCGTCAAAAGTGCGCGCTGGCTGCGCAGTCCTGCTGGCGCGTCGCGTCACGTGACACACTCACGGAAGTCTTTAGCGCTCTCCCACTGGATGTAGAAATGTGTAGCCTGAATGACCTCCATCGATATATGGTTTCGACTTTTTACGTTTTTCTACTGCAGGCAGTTTGGTTTTAAGCGTAAAATAAATCAGTAACGTTGTTCAAAAAAATGGACCCAAATTTAGAATACTGGCATCACAACGGGAAGGTGATTTACATGTGCATACAGCGATATTATGGACTGTATTATAACTTGCATACGATTGTTTTGTAACTTATGTGCAATCATGCAATATTTTGCAGTCTTTCCTAAGCAGACTGCGCATCTGGTTGAATATTCTTGACCCCAGCTCTCTCCTGTCCTCTGATGTGAGTATAGGATCCACTCAGTGTCTGCTTTTGAACATATGACAACTTCTAACTGGCATATATATATATATATATATATATAGATATATATACATATATATATATATATATATATATATATATATATATATAGATAGATAGAGAGAGAGAGAGAGAGAGAGAGAGAGAGAGAGAGAGAGAGAGAGAGAGAAGTTTTTCAATTCAAAACAAAAATCAGACCCATCCACCATTCTTTCACAATTTAAATTGTTATCCCAGAATCCCATTTAGGTCTAGTCAGGTAGGATTTTAATCGTTGTCTCATCGATGTGCATTTGTACAGTGGAATAAAATGTATTTCTTGTGTATTAAAGTGTACAACACTTTACAATCAGTGTTCTGTGTTTCCCAAATAAAACCAGCACACAATTAATATAGAATGAATAGTGAAGAATTCATCAATACACCAACTGAGTCTCACTTCAGGTGTGAGCCCACAATCAGGGAAGGCGTAGCTCATTCATAGTGAGGTGTAAACCATTTAAATTTCTCAAAGGTTGCAAAATAATGACTATTTTTGTGAATGAATTGTATAGCAAGGGTGTAACCGCATTTCTCCGTAGTAGGTGAGGAAGAAGGTGAATCTCTATGACCTTGAGCACAGGAATGCTCACTGATTGAATCATCATATAAGAACAGAGATTAAAAATGTAATACAGAGGGGGAAAAAATCCCCCAAAAACACATAGCACACTCAACAACTAATGTACTGTACACTGATCAGTTTTCTAGATTAAACAGATGACATGTCATGTTGGCAGCAAATACAAAAATAACATGTTTAAGGACATGTGTACAATCCTAGATCTTGGAAAAAGTCCACAAAGCACAGTCTACAGAGATCAACTTGACTTGACCCTAGATCTTCCTTATTCCTGTTGATCTCTGTAGACTGTGCTTTGTGAACTTTTCCAGTACAGCCGTGTTGTAAAAAGGCTTTTGTGTTACACTTTTCAAAACGTATAATGTCTAGAATAATGCATGCAAGATATTGGATATTGGAGATATTTATATGGGTAAATTGCTTGATATTCAGAATGTCAGAACTGGTACTGATGATTTTGTTGCTTTGAAATGCCACATGTGTAGGTTTAAAAATTGTAATTCTCTATAAAGCTGCTTTGGGCTATTGATCTGAAAATTGTAAGTTTTAATTCCAGCAAAACTCCAAGGTTTGACCCTTGTGCAAGACCATAAACCTGCAGAACCATAAAGCTGCATTGGATAAAAATCTCTGACAAATGTTGAACTACAAATAATTGACTATAATCAAAATGTGAAGTATTATACATCCAACTGTTTTACACGTGTTTTTGCTCTTAGGCTGAAATTCAAAACGCTCGTTCTCTGATCAAAGGAGAAGGGAATCAGCAGAAAAATGAAAAGGTATGTATAGCCTTTTTGGTATAGGAATTCAGTAATATTATTCTACTCTTCTTGATTATTTTTTTTTTTTTGTTTAGTTTTTTTTACATGATTTTTCTTTGTCTGTTTTCTAGGTCTCCAGTGCCTTAAAGCTTTCTCTTGTAAGTGGCTGTAGCAGTGCTATACTACCATAATGTTAGTAATCTCTTACAGACGTCAAGTATTGGTGAAGAATTGCAATTGTTTTATAAAAAAAAAAAAAAAGAAATACTGATATATGTTGTCCTCTCTAGAGCTCTGTGCATGCTGATACTGGAAAACCAATTTCCGTTGTGTTTCGTCCACAAGGTAACAGTTACTCTTACTTGTTAGTAATACTTTGCGCTGTAAATGATCCACCAGAAGAAATTCTTTTATTTATATTCTAAACTGTTTTTGTATCTTTCCTGAATCTCACTCATGATCTTATGATAACAGTCATATTGTTTTGCAGCTTTTCTGCCTGTAGCAGCACCTTTGGTGAGTAATGATACACAGTACTGTTAATATAAATTTTCTGAAATGACCACTAAACTGGTTGAATGTATCACTTAAGTGGTATCTCTTTCATCAGGGAAAATTAAAACTAACTTGTCACATAACATGTTCTGTTTAATGTCACTTTTCTCTGTTAACATATTATTCAATGAATAATTCTTGCTTTCTTTTCCTAACCTGTAGGTCATAGCAAGCTTTTTGCCACATAAAGGAGTGACACCTGCCTTGTTTTGGCAGGTAATGCAATTTCATTACTTACTGTCCATGATTATTTGAAGATTTTTTTTTTTTTTTTTTGTAACTGAGAATATTTTCTAATTCTCCATTTGCAGTTTATGCTACAGAGCTACTGTGCAGGTTTCAACCAGGCTAACAGAAATGCAACAGCCTCGCCGGTAATCCAGAATGTTTTTTCTCTGCGTCAATCACTATCACTATAATCTATAATAATCATTATATCTATTACATACCTAAACTACATTTTGGTCAGGTCTTTCAGAATACATTGGAATGACTTCTTTGGCCATTGAACATATAGAGCAAAAACATAATGAGTCTTTTGATTTTGTTAAGGACAATAAGCCCTCAATGAAACAGGCTCTTCTGATCACTGGAACAGTGGCGTATTCAACACTTGCAGGGGTGAGACTTTCTTTATTTATTAAATTGAGACATTTTACAATATAATCTGTTTTAACAGTCCCAAAAACTCTACCCTCTGATTCATACGTGAACAGTATTTTAATGGTATCTTGGTAGGCTCTTCCTCAAATTTTAATCCAGCGCCTGGCAGTCAGCAGTCGTTCAGCTCAGGCCTTCTGTAGGTCAGTGCTGCCTGTTCCTCTGTCAGGTCAGTAAAGCAGTCTGATGTGCTTTCTTCATTTTCTGTGTTATACTAACACTTAATCATGGTGGTTTCTAATTTTCATCTTCTGTGAAACTCATTTTGTTCTAAATTACCTATTAACCATTAATAATATACATTCATTGACCATGGTCAGTCAGTTTTCCTTCATACTGATGTTTTATGTAAACCTTTATTTGTATTTTTATTTACATGTATCTGCATAATTGAACCTATTGTGCTGCTGTAACATGATTGGCAGATTGCACAATTGCATGAATAATTGCAGGTGTTCTTATTAAAGTGGCCTGTGAGTGTATTTAAATCCAAACCCCATAGTGCGTCCATTATTTTATTTCAGCAGTTTAACAGATCAATGGCCATGTAAACATTATACCATGTTATGTCATTATATTGCATTGAATCAAGGTTGGCAATGAATGTTAAGAGGCCCTATATATATATATATATATATATATTAGAAAAT
>JAAIIK010000018.1:3374849-3422755 GCA_014706435.1 Silurus glanis | reverse complement strand
GTTTATTTTCTAATATATATATATATATATATATTAGAAAATAAACAATTTAATTCTTTTTCGTTTTATTTTTTGTTCATCTGATTGGGTGAATATAAAAACATGACATTCAGTTTTTAAATGTAAGCATCCTGTTAAAACATTCATAAGGTATTTATAACAAATTGATTTTTCTTTCTTTCTAGCTTGTTTGGCTGCCTTTAGTGTCTTCGTGGTGAGAAGTGAGGAATCAGAGAATGGTATAAAAGTCTATGACTGCAATGGAAATGCAGTTGGAATCTCAAAGGAAGCTGGATTTAAGGTGGGAATATTGTAATCAGGAATTACATGTTTTTTTTAAGTATATAAATTAAAATAGTGAGTGAACTTCACTGTTTGACTTGGCCTATAAAAAACACTCTCAGGCATACATAATACCGCTAACTAGAAGTGTCTGACTGAAAATCTTACTGTGCACACTACTGTTATTTTCCCACTTTCCTCTGCCTCAGGCCATAAAGGAGACAGCTATATCTCGAGCAACTCTTTTTGGTACCACTGCAGTTGTTCCTAATCTACTTGTCCTCATTCTCAAGAGGTGATGATCACTTCAATACTTTTATTTCAGTCATTACACGATATGGCCATAAACATATGTGCACCATTAGTTTTCATCTCATTCAGCCACAAGAGCATATATGAGGTCTGGTACCGATGATCGGCAAGGGGATCTGGTTTGTAGTCCCCGTTTATCTCATAGGTGTTCAGTGGTTGTCAAGGTGCAGGCTGCTCAAGTTCTTTCACATTAGATTTATCAAACAATCTCTTATCTAACTTGCTCTAGTGCACATGGTCATGGTCATGCTGGAACTGCTTTAAGCCTCTTCGTTAAAGTAAAAGGAGATAGAAATGTTACAACATACAAAAACATCACATGTAAGTGCAGTGGTCAGGTGTCCACAAAATTTTGCCCATGTAGTGTATTTTATTCGTCACTCGTTTACTCTCTGTCCTGGGGCAATCTGTGTGAATACATGTTTGTTTTGTCTCAGGACAAAGTTGGCCCAGAGAAACACACTGATGCTTGCTCCAGTTAGACACATCAGCACTGCAGTTGTCCTTGGCTTGATGATCCCGGCGTCTTTCAGTCTGTTTCCACAACTTGGCAAGGTAAAGTACATGACAGTTGTTACACCATTCTGCATTTTTTATCCCAAATTAATTTAGATTAATCACAAACCAGATTAACAACTGGGTTAACAGATATCCTAACGAACCTAAAATATTTCCCAAAATAACAACTAATTGGTCTTTTAAACCCTTGATGACCCTAATCAGGATCAGAAAACCGCCTTTATGCTCTTTGTTACCTGACCTCTGGTGCCCACACGATCCTAGTCACAATTGTAGTACTTTAGAATAACAATTACAATAGTAATTACTGTTTTTGTTTTCTGTGTGTTGAATGTCATATTTTGTTTCTGCTGTTTTTAGATTAAAAAGGAGCACGTAGAAAAAGAGCTGCAAAGCTTAACAGACGATGGGGAGCTGTTTTACCACAGAGGACTCTAACTGACCTTAAAGACCAGCACTCACATCATTTATCATATCAAGTGTTCATCAAGGATTATTAGATTCCTAATGAACTTCTGGAAACCTGACTGAAAAAGAAACTGTGTGGTAGAAGTCCACCAGAGGGACAAACACATACTATTTTGAAAGTAGTACTGATTACACCGAGTACTGATACTGATTGCTGCCTTTGCACATGCAGTTCATCTGAACATATTTAACACCCCACTACACTTTCAGTGGTGTATACCAAGTTTAGTGGAATTGCTGAAAGCACAGCAGTTTTTATCAGGACTGCGCTGGTAGTTTGGTCTGCACTGTTCTCAGCACTGCAGATGAACTGCGATCACTAATGCAGCAATGCTCGTCTACAGCCATATTCTTTATTAATGTCAAACAAGCAGTACATAATAAAACCATAACTTTTGGGAAATGGTACAGATTCATGTTTGAATTTAATAGCATTTTAGACAGAATGGGTTTTTACAAAATATTGCTATTGGTACATTGTTAATTTTACACTGAAATATCTTTAGAGAACTTTACACTGGGCCTTCATTTTAATGCCATTAGAACATTCATTGTTTGAAAAGACATTATCATTTAAGAAAACAATTACATATATGGAAAGTGCATATGGAATATTTTTGGCACAAGTGCTCTTTTAGGCAGATGTCGGGCAAGAAAAAAAAAAAAAAGGTTTTGGGTAAAAATAAAGAGCTTGTCAAGGCTGTGAGAAACAGATGATCGCTATTATCTTTATCTTATTATTAGCTTCCTGGTACCTTTTTTTTTATATTTAAAAACAATTGTATTGGCATAAAAATCGATATAAACTATTTAATGAAGTGCTACCACAAAATACTCTCCGTGTAGAACGTGTTCAAGTTTAGATTGACCCTGTAAAAATGTGTATGTACATGTACATTGTACAACCATGATCTTGGTCACTGAATGTGAATAGAACATCGTAAAATCGCTATAAAACTTGTTTTGCGAATTCATCCTTACAAGCGTTTACAAGTCATATGATCACATGGTGATTTCCTTCATTAGGCTTGCCTCGATCTCGTCGGTTCATAGGGAACTGGATTATTTAGATCTTCAGGAGCTGCTCAGCTGCAGCTAAGTGGAAGAGGAAGTTCTCGGTCGCTGGAGGAAAATGACGTCGCTTCAGCGAGTCCAACGTGAGCTTTGTGTCGCCCCCTTCCTCAGCGAGGGACACCAAGTTGTTAAGGATCTCCTTTGTCTTTACAGAGATATCCTAATGTCAAAGACAGAATGACTTAATATTGAATAACTACCAGTTTCTTTCCCCTTAGTGTTCTCTCTAAATCCAAATTTACCTTGGTAACTTGAGCGTCTGTGCGATCAGCATCTTCTGCAGACTGGACAATCAAGTGGCCAATTTCCTTATGCAGTTTCCCCATAGCCATGGCCTCTAAAAATAAAAGGGGGGGGAAATAATTTAGTGTAACAAAGAGCATTTCAATTGCCCTTTTATTTCATATTGGAATTAATTCAACAGTATATGTCATTAGTAGCAGGCTCATTTTTTAAGGTCTTACCTTTTGCATGTTGAGCTACGGTGATTTCGCTGTCTGGAAGACTCACAAAAACATCAAAGAGATTTGATCTGTTGATGACCTCAGGATCAACAAAGCCTGCCACATATCCTGAAAGCATATAAAGAAACAGGAGGAAAGAGATTATTGGATTGTCTCAGCAACTTTACAGAACGTAAGAATCAAAAAAATCTTTATATTAGTGAATTATGTGCGTTTGTCCCTGATGAGCAGCCTGGGGCGACTGGTGAAAAAAAACTTATGAGGAAGAAACCTTGAGAGGAACCAGACTTAAAAGGTGAACCCATCCTCATTTGGATGATAACAAAGAGTGTGATTATAACTACCATGAGCATTGGAGGGTATGAAAAATACGTGAAAGATACGTCAAACATTTTTCTGTTGTGAGGTTTTTCCATATCTTACCTGTACATGATCTGAGGTTGTCCAACTCTCTGTCCTCCAGATGGACATAAGGGTGGAGAATAGACCAGTCTTTCCGATGCCATGTCAGGGTTGGAAGTGCTCTGGTGTTAAAAAGTACAAATATAAACTATATATTACACCACAGAGAAGAGGAACAACTTCTCTCTAGTCGGTACTTCATGGCCCTCTGCATATCTGTAGGCACACGAATCTTGAATCTCATGTAAATGTTAAGTATACTGCAGTTTCACACACCCTCAAACAAGAACTATTTTTTGCCAAACACCCTCATTTTGCTGCATACTGGATATTGCCGTTTCTTTTCCAAAAAGCAGAATCAATTCTAAATAACTAATATCACTAAACATCACAAATTAATCCTTGGATGATGATATGACGTAGGGGTGTAACTTTCGGCTTCTCCCATTAGGGGTCACCACAGCGGATCATCCGCATGTTTGATTTGGCATGTTTTTACGCTGGATGCCCTTCCTAACGCAACCCTCCCCATTTATCCGGGCTTGGGACCGGCACTAAGAGTGGCTGGGGTTGGTTCCCTGACCGGGGATCGAACCCGGGCCGCAGCGGTGAGAGCACCGCATCCTAACCACTAGACCACCAGGGGATGATGATATGATGTAGGGGTTTAACAATATACAAAATCCACGGTTTCGCTAGGTACCTCGGTTTTTAAGTCACAGTTTGGTTTAATTTCGGTACAGTGAGGGGGGAAGAAATGCAAAACATAAAATTGCTAGTCATTTTTTTTTTTTATTAAAGTTGTTTTTATTATTAACATTTGTGAACATTAACAGTTTTTTAAAGCAATTTTAAATAAAAATCCCTGCTTTGTTTAAAAAAATATATAAAAATCTAATTCAATAAATCAAATTATTGATTAATTTTAATTTTTTTAATAATATTGATTTAATTGAGAATAAATATCCATACCACAAGACAGGGACACTGCGCTACTTGGTCCTTACCGGAAACACAATTTTTCTGCGCGTGTGCGAGAACTCAAAAAATTCCTGTCATTGGCAAAGTTTTTACGACTGTCTAGCGATATATTATATATATTAAATAAAATTAATCAAATTTTATAAACGGCATTGCATTAATTCGATTTATTCTATTTTATATATTTTATTTTTGCAAGTGCAAAGTGGAGGCTAAAAAACTTGCCACTTAATATGTTTGCGAGGGAACTTTTTTTTTACAATGTTTTAACAATGTTCTGCCTGTAAAACAAGAATCGAACTCGATCTCACACACACACACACACACACACACACACACACACACACACACACACACACACACACACACACCCGGATGTCCTGTACTGAAATGGTTCAATATGAACAAGTGTACTGTTACACCCCTATTATGTGATTTCAACACAATATACATTTAATTTAGAATGAAATGTAGCCAAATCATCATAATGAGCACCTTGTAAACTCTAGCAGAGCCTCGACACGAGGATGGTAGATCACAATCCTTTTCTTCAGCATCAGCGCTGTGTACAGGATAATGGTCTCCATTCCAAACTGAGACACAACATCTAGACACAAAACAACTAATCATTTCTCTGACTTTAACACATTATTCTAAACCTTATCTTGCATGTTCTGAATGAATAATTGTGGTGTAAATCTAATCTACATTTAGAGTCTTATAAATCATAAGAGAAGAGAATAATGAGAATATGTAATAATAGTAATGTGGTATACTTTGACTAAACGACAGAAGGTGGAGCTGGAGGTAGCAGAGCTGAAGATGCTGAGATTTTTATTGGGAGTGATGAGGATGGACAGGATTAGAAATGAGTTTATTAGAGGGAAAGCGCATGTAGGATGTTTTGGAGACAAGGTGAGGGAGGCAAGATTGAGATGGTTTGGACATGTGCAAAGGAGGGATATATGGGATGCATGGGGTATATCAGTAGGAGAATGCTGAGGATGGAGCCGCCAGGAAGGAGGAAAAGAGGAAGGACAAGGAGGCTTGTGGATGTGGTGAGGATGACATGCAGTTGGGTTGAAAGAGGCAGATGTAGAGGACAGGGGGGTATGGAGATGGATGATCCGATGTGGAGACCCCTAATGGGAGAAGTCGAAAGAAGAAGTAGTAATGTGGTATACTTCAAAAGTACTAGATTTCCTATTAGGTTGAGATGTGCTCATATCTACCTTTAATGGATCCAGCCAAATAGGCTTTCCTAACATCATAGTCCTTGATGAGGAAGGAGCCGTTCTCATCGCTCTGACAAATGCCCTTTGTTAGAACTGCAATGTAGCCTTCCATCATCTTCACTGGAGTGCCATGCTTCATGTAAACCCTGATGAATGTATATGTTTTGCAAACGAATGTGATTGGCAAAATATTACTAACCAAATTTGTGTAAGTATATTTTAAATAATTGTTTTATCCAAATCATACAGCTTACCTACGCAGAACTCGGCTAAATGCAGCATACTTTTCTGGGTTAAAATCCTTTGCTGTAATAACTATACAGAAATGTGTAACCTATGGCAAAAACAAAATCATATTTAATACATCAGTACAATCAAAAGCCTGTCAAAAGTTTGGAAACACCTAGTATTTTATAGGTTGTTTGTTTTTGTAGACACATGCATTTTCCATTTGCTTATATGCAACAAATTAGGTAAAAGGCAAAAACACAAATGAGTCTTTAGCTCTAACAAAAAGAGATTATGTAAGACCGATGTAAGACGTCAGCAGAGTGACTCACATCCACAGTCAAACATGGAGGTGAAAACTTAAATATTTTGGGGTTGCTTTAGAACAGGGAAGGTTAGAGACGGATTAAAAACCATGCAATTCCATATTCAACACCATGCAATTCCCCATGAAATGCAGCCAATACTTCACCATACAGCAAGACAATGACCTGATGCATGTTTCAAAGCCCTGTAAGCATTATTTAGAGAGTAAACAGAAGCCTGGACTGTTATCTATTATGTAATGGCCTGCCCAGCCCTAAATCCTTGCTAAATTGATTGGTAGCAATCCTGATCAATAGAAGCATGTAGATTTGAAAGCTGTTCTTTTGAAAATGCTGATCTCCTGGATTTTTTACACAGCAGTCTCTACAGTTTACAAGCAATGTTGTGGAAAACAAAGAGCAATAAGTGAGCATCGGTTATTTAAGTGGAAATACTTCAATGATGAGGAAAATAATAGGAGAATTGCATGAATGGTTGACAGAGACATGACTACTATACTTATTGAAAAGCAGTGTTGGGGGTAACGCGTTACAAGTAACGTGCGTTACGTAATATTACTTTTCTGGAGTAACGAGTAAAGTAGCGCGTTACTTTATAAATTTACACACTAATATCTGAGTTACTTTTTTAAAAAAGTAATGCGAGTTACTTTTCAGTTAAATTATTTTGCATAAAAAAATAAATACCGAATTAAAATGAACGTAGTCACGTAGAATCGCGCACTCATACGTGCGAGCAGCGGGAACAGAAGCTGGTCAGAAGCGGAGATGGCAAACTAGGGATTACATTACTGTGATGGAAGTATTCTTATTATTTTGAAATAGTCGAGGAAAAGGAGAAAGGAATAATGGTTAAGTGTAGATTATGTGTTGGTGAAAAGCTCTTGTCAACTGCAAAAAATACCACTTCAAAAAAAAAAAACATCTGCATGCAAAGCACAGCACTACAGATGTGTGCGTGTGTGTGTGTGTGTGTGTGTGTGTGTGCGCGTGTGTGTATAATGTTGAATATATGTAACATTATGCAATGTTGCATATATGTAAATGGAGACAGAAATATAGAAAACTTTTGCCGACTTTCCACCACTGCAGATCTATAGACTGCTCAGAATAAAAGTTTTCCGTGGGAGACACATGTACGATGCCATCGCAGCGGAGATAGAGAGCAAATTCACAGCTCGTTTGCTCTTTGTGGGAAGATAAACTGCCACGGTCACTGATAATAGCGCGAACTTTGTAAAAGCGTTCAGAATGTTTCAAGCTGATGATGAAGCAGATAATGATGTAGACGAGGACGAGGTCATATTTACGGAATTGCACGAAGTTTTACGTGATGACGGCGAAAGGTATGTTCTCCCTCCACATCACCGGTGTGCAGCCCACACCCTTAACCTTATATACACGAACGATAGTTACATTCCTGATGGCGAAGGCAGATTGAAAAGCAGTGTACAGAAGTGTGACTGGAAGGTGTTCAGCCTTGTGGTCAAAAGTTAGTCGATCATCTTATTGTTCTCTAAGAAGTTATTAAACATTTTAAATGTTTAAGACATGTCTTTTGCCCTAATATAACTTATTTCTTAATGGCAATTATCTATATTACACCTGTTACACCTGTAAGGCGTGAAAGAGATACAAGTAAGGCAAAAGTAACGCAAAAGTAATATAACGCATTACTTTCCATAAAAAGTAACTAAGTAACGTAATTAGTTACTTTTTTGGGGAGTAACTCAATATTGTAATGCATTACTTTTAAAAGTAACGTTGCCCAACACTGTTGAAAAGTATGCACTTTTCACAACTTTGGTGAAAAGAAACATCTCAGAATGCACAACAAATACATCCTTGAGGTAAATTTGCTTCAACATTGGGTACCCAAACAGAAATCTAAAGCTACAATGGGTTTAAACTCACCAATCCTTGACAAGACACCTACTCTGCTTAGGCATCATTTGAATCACACAACCCATGAGAGTGGTAATATTTATTGTAGTTGGGCACATTCTCACAAAAATAATAAAATAAACAGGACCCTCTGAATGCAGCCAAGCATTCGGAACTTTAATATTTCACAAACAAATTTAACTGCTACTCTCATAAGCACACTGTATTTAATAAAAAGACGTTCGACTCATTCGAATCGATTCAATTGAAGAGTCGTACGAATGGTATCGATTCATCTTTACCTCTGCGGCTATTTGCATTTTCTGCAATAACATCTCAATCACGCTGTATTTAAATACAGACGAAATGCACTCTGTGCATGTCCAAATAGAATTTATCACTACAGAAAAGGGAAAAAGGGAGAAGTTCGACTCTTTCGAATCGAGTCAACTAAAGAGTCGTGCGAATGGTATCGATTCATCCCCACCTCTGCGGCTATTTGCATTTTCTGCAATAACATCTCAAACACGCTGTATTTAAATACAGACAAAATGCACTCCGTGCATGTCCAAATATAATTTATCACTACAGAAAAGGGAAAAGGAGAGAAGTTCGACTCTTTCGAATCGATTCAACTGAAGAGTTGGACGAATGGAATCAATTCATCGGTACTGACGCGGCTTTGTGCAACAAATTTACGGTCTTGTATAGTGCGACATTTTCGTGTAACTCGGAACAGGCTGCCGTAAAGTGAATTCTATACCTTATTAAGGGCGGTGGGCCCCTGGACCTCGGTGGAGGTGAGGTAGTACCAGGTGCCCTGGTACTGCCCGAACACGAAAGCGTGCAGCTCCTCGGAGTCACGCGACAAACAGCACTTCCGCATCAGCAGATCCCGGAGCTCGGTGCTGACTGCTGGGAAACACCAAACCCACAGCGTGTCTGCGTTCACGTCCTTCTCTGAGGAAGAGGCAATCAGTCAATCATCAGATAGAACTGTGCAATCTATCCGTTTGTATTATAGAGAAACTGCTTCTCACCGATCAACCCTACGCTCAACATCAGCTGAGTGTCAGACGCCATGTCCGGTGTCCGCTTCAGGTCTCAACCAGGGGAAAGCTAAAGATGATCAACTGCACACTCATTCATTAATTACTAATTAGCCACGGCCTTATTAAAGCCACGGCCCCATGCTGACTTCCCCTTTCTCTCAACTCGCGCCCGGGGTAAAAGAATCTAAATAGTAAATATAATTACAAAGTAATTACAAAATATTTTAGTTATACTACTTATAACACCGTTATAGCTACCTAATTGACTCGACGGCCGCGTCTGAGATATTTCTTATATGGAAATTCACAAAAAATGAAAAAACAAAACATAAGTCTGTATCTTTCGCCATAAACGCCTCCTAAAGCGCCACCGTACTGCCAAAGCATTTATACAGAAATCAAAGGTACAATCTCAATTTAGCATGTAGTGCACTAGATATGCCGTAAAAATCTATTCCTCTTACACTCTAAGTAGTGCACTTATATAAGAGATTTGTAGTTATTGAAAAATGATCCAATGGAATTTTACGTCTTCTTCTTCGTTTTCTAACTAGTTGGTGTTGCGCCGTTGGTTCCCCCTAATGGGCCGCTGGTGCTATTGTGTAATGTGCGCCTTCTGTCTTAGTTGTTTCCTTTCTATAACTTTTGACCATAAACAATTATTCAGTAAAGTTTTGGTCCACTTTCACTTCCATAACTCTGGACTTCTAGTAGTTCCTAGAATAGGAAAGTCCACTAAAAGTGGTGGAGCATTCTCACATTTAGCTCCTAAACTTTGGAATAGTCTCTCTGACAGTGTTTATGGCTCAGACACACTCTCCCAGTTTAAGTGCAGATTAAAATCGTATCTTTGAAGCATAACATTCATCACATCATAACCTTGTGCTTCATTACATCTGATCACGTGCGCTTTATCAACTTGTGCTTGTTAAAATCATGAACAGCAGCTACGCTAATTCCTCTCCACTGCTTCTCTTTCTTTACCCATCCTGAGGCATTCTGAGGTTGCTCCAGCTCCAGTCACATCCCACCTCATGAAGATTGTGGACCTTTAAAGAAGTAGATGCCGACCCCGCAAACATCCCGAACCATCTAGAGACGTACCAGTGCCATTTGGATCCCACTTCATGTGGAGTTTGGACATTGGACCTCTTTGAGTGTTTAAAGGCTCTGGCATGGAGAAGCTGGTGTTGGATCTTTGATGGTCGCAAATGTTGAGCTATTTTATGAGTTGCTCAGTAGCTCCTAGTTCCATAACCTCAAATGACTGTATAAGACTGTACTCACAATCTTACATTCTGGTGTTAGTTCTCACTCTCCAGTGTTCTGTATTGTTTTAAAGACTATAATCACACTCTTGATGTCACCCAAATGAGGATGGGTTTCCCATTTGAGTCTGGTTCCTCTCAAGGTTTCTTCCTCATAACATCTAAGGGAGTTTTTCCTTGCCACAGTCGCCATGGCTTGCTCATCAGGGAGAAACACCTTAACTCTTAAATTCTATAAAGCTGCTTTAAGACAATGTCCGTTATGAAAAGCGCTATAGAAATAAACTTGACTTGACATATAGGGAAAATGTCTGTCCAGCAAAAATCCCTTTAATTATTGCTTATATATATATATATTTTACGTTATTACTACACATATTGCTGAGTATACAGTTTATATATGGTTTGAGGCATCAACCAGGAAATAGTGGAAGAGGACTATCCAGGACCCCAGGTTGAATGGGGACCTGAACAGACATGAACTAGAGGATCTGTATTTTTAATATTTTATGAAGAGATCCTATAGAGAATGCATTTGCACAAAGCCTAGACGTTTGTAAAACAGCCTGTATGTGATGTTGAGTAATTACTCATTCAGTAAATAATTAAAAGGGCGTATTGATGACGATGTTGTTCAAGTACATGGCTCAAGTATTTTTCAGCAGTCTGGTAATAACTGTGATGATTAGCAGTGTTAAATCGGTTTATTTTTAAGTTTAGTTTGTACACTCAGCATATATATATATATATATATATATATATATATATATATATATATATATTTTTTTTTTTTTTTTTTTTTTTTTTTATAAAACATAGTTATTTTAGCACCAGCTTTGTAGAAATGTCAAAAACAAAAGAACATTCCCAAGTACGGACTATAAAACAATAACGGACTATAAAACACCATCTTCTAGAATGGTGAATGCGGACGCTTCTCTGGCAGACGAGCTAAACACCTTTTACGCTCGTTTCGAGGCTGCAGCTAACCACGCTAGCGGCGCTAGCGGCACAACCAGCGTGCACGCCGAGAGAGCCGGAGAGGTAAACACGTTCACCATCTCAGAGCATGACGTGAGGAGGGCATTCAAGAGAGTGAATACCAGGAAGGCAGCAGGACCAGACGGCATCACAGGTCGGGTTCTGAAAGCCTGCGCTGACCAGCTAGCACCGGTGTTCACTGAGATATTCAACCTCTCACTGGAACAGTCTGTTGTCCCCTCATGTTTTAAACAGTCCACCATTGTTCCTGTCCCGAAGAAACCCCAGCCCGCCTGCCTTGTAGCCTTGACCTCAGTAGTGATGAAGTGCTTCGAGAGACTGGTCAGAGACTTCATGACTGCATCACTACCAGACACACTGGACCCATTACAGTTTGCGTATCGTCAGAACCGCTCTACTGAGGACGCCATTGCTCATCTCCTCCACACCACGATGAGCCACCTGGACCAAGGAAACGGGAATTATGCAAAGATGTTGTTCGTGGACTACAGTTCAGCGTTTAACACCATAATTCCCTCCACACCCACCTCTAAGTTGGAGGTCCTGGGACTCAGCCAGCCGCTGTGTCAATGGATCTCTAACTTCCTGACAGACAGACCACAAGCCGTACGGGTGGGAAAACACACCTCATCCACCCTCACCCTCAGCACTGGCGCCCCCCCAGGGTTGTGTTCTGAGCCCCCTGCTTTACTCAATGTACACACATGACTGTGTGGCCACATCCAACTCCACCACCATCATCAAGTTTGCTGACGACACTGTTGTGGTGGGTCTGATCTCCAACAACGATGAGGCGGCCTACCTACAGGAGGTTAAAAACCTGGAGAGATGGTGCCAGGAGAACAACCTTCTCCTGAACGTCAGCAAGACTAAGGAGTTGATCGTGGACTTCAGCACAAAGCGGGAGCGGTCATACCAACCTATAAACATCAGCGGGACCCCAGTGGAGAGAGTGGACAGTTTCCGGTACCTGGGTGTTCACATCACACAGGATCTGTCTTGGTCCTGTCACACCAACACCCTGGTGAAGAAGGCCCGGCAGCGTCTGTACCATCTGAGACGCTTAAGGGACTTTAAACTTCCCTCTCAGGTGCTTAAGACTTTCTACACCTGCACCATTGAGAGCGTTCTGACGGGTAGCATCACTTCCTGGTTCGGGAACAGCACCATGCAGGACAGACGAGCCCTCCAGAGGGTGGTGCGTTCAGCTGAACGTACCATCCACACTGAGCTCCCTAACCTGCAGGACATCTACAGCACGCGGTGCCGGACCAGAGCTAGGAAGATTATGAAGGACCTCAGCCATCCCAACAATGGACTCTTTTCTCTGTTGCGTTCGGGGAAACGCTTCCGCTCCCTGAAAGCGAACACAGAGAGAATGAGGAGGAGCTTCTTCCCGCAGAATATTCGGAGTTTAAACCAGGAAACACCCAGGATCTAAAAAACTGGCCCACTCTCTCCATCATCACACTTCTTCTCTGTACATATCTCACCTTTCGCACCACGACACTTTAAACTCTGGACTTGCACAGCACAGTGCGCTTTATATATATATTTTTTTATACCACACCATACTGCACATGGACACTTTACGGACCTTAACACCACACCATACCGCACACGGACACTTTATGGACAACCCACCACTAAAATTGTCTATTGTTTACACTTATTACACATTGTTTACTGCAATAAGGATTTTTTTGTATATACATCTTTTTCTCTTTGTTCATATACATACATATATCTTTATATATCTTTTATATCTTTATATTCTTATTTTATTTTATTTATTTTATTTTATTTTATATAGTTTTTTATACTTTATACTTTATTTATCTGCCTTCTTTTCTTTTTCTCCATCCTATTCCCTCATGCCGGACCGTCGTATAAAGCATTTCACTGCATGTCGTACCCTGTATGTATGTGTATGTGATGAATAAAATTTGATTTGATTGATTTGATTGTAATAAAAGCTTACTGGAGAAAAAAAACATGCTGTGATACTATAATGCTCCATGGCTGGGTCATGTGACTCAGCGTGACTCTGTTGCGATCCCAAATTAGATTATTTATATGGTTTAAACTGATCATTTAAATTGCAGCTCATAAT
Source organism: Silurus glanis (assembly GCA_014706435.1). Classification (NCBI taxonomy): domain Eukaryota; kingdom Metazoa; phylum Chordata; class Actinopteri; order Siluriformes; family Siluridae; genus Silurus; species Silurus glanis. The sequence continues at coordinate 3,409,145 of JAAIIK010000018.1, read as the reverse complement.
TTATTATACAACCACATGCTAGACATTTTATTTGTGGTACACTAACATAGATATTTTAATGTTGATGTCATTTTGGTAGAGCATATGCTAAATACATCAGTTATAACAGATATAAACAGTCTTTAGAAACCACTCTTTTTTCATTTGTGAGTTTATAAGACAAAAAAATGCATCTTGACTAAAAAACAGACATACATTTTATATATTTTATATGGAGTATCCACTATACAGGTTTCTCTGTAAGTTGATAATTTAAACACAGTGACATTTGAAAGACACCATCATCCACAGGGTCTTATAATTGTCTCATTTATCCACTGAGCAGTTGAGGGTTCAGGGTCTTGCTCAAGGGCCAGGAGTAGCAGCATGGTGGTGTTCGAATTTGATCTCACAACCTTCCAAGCAGAAGTCCAAAATCATTAGACACTGATCCACCACTTCCCCAAACACACTGAACTACTGCCAGAGCACTCTCCAAAATCCCCTATATATTAAATGCTATTTGCTTGGGATTTTGGTTTTGTTTGCTTATTACAAATATTGCTATTGTTCTCTAACTTGTCTTCTAATGCATATATGGAGACAGGCTTCCTTTCTCCATCCAGCTATTTGAACACCTGTGAGTGTGTTTGCTTTGGATTTACAATACAATCATGAGTTTTGGCTCGTCAGTCAAATAAGCCGTGTTATTATAGCTCATGATAATGTCACGGCAGGTGAGTTTAGTCTACTGTCAGCTACCTGCTCTGTGGAGACAGAAATGAAAGCACATGTCATTTGTCTCGATTTGGTTTTTAGATCAGTTTATAGTAGGAAATGCTATTGATTATATAAAGAATAAACATACAGGACATGATACTAAGGCAAAATAATACATTTTAGCCATTATTTTAATGTTTGTGTGTAATAGACCACTGAGTAACACAAAGCTGCAGTTTAAACAATATATTTATTTTATATTTATTTATATTTATTTTATAAATATAGAATAAATATATTGTTTAAACTGCAGCTTTGTGTTATTTATATTTATTTTTCCCCTCCTTGAACTGCCACCTTAACGTGGTGGAGGGGTTTGAGTACCCGAATGACCCTAGGAGCTATGTTGTCCGGGGCTATATGCCCCTGGTAGGGTCTCCCAAGGCAAACAGGTCCTAGGCGACGGGTCAGACTAAGAGCGGTTCAAAAAACCCTTACGAGAAAAAATAAATCAAGGACCGTGACGTTGCCCGGTATGGCGCAGCCGGGGCCCCACCCTGACGGGGTCCGGCCGGGCTCAGCCCGAAGGAGCGACGTGGGGCCGCCTTCCCGTGGGCTCACCACCTGCAGGAGGGACCGTAAGGGACCGGTGCTGAGAGGATTGGGCAGCAGTCGAAGGCGGGGGCCTTGACAACCCGATCCCTGGACATGGAGAAGTGTCTAGGGAATCTGCTAAGACTGCTGCCCCCGCGACCCGAATTCGGATAAGCGGGAGAAGATGAATGAATGAATGAATGTATATTTATTTTATTTATATATTTATATAATTATTTGTTTATTTATTTATTAATATTATATTTTAATTATATTTAATCGTCTTTATTGTAACTATTTTAATTATGCTTGTTTTAATTTTATTGTGCGAGTTAAAAACATCTCTTTCTTTCTTTCTTTCTTTCTTTCTTTAATTCATTTCTTTCTTTCTTTCTTTTTTCTTTCTTTTGTTTTCTTTCTTTCTTTCTTTCTTTCTTTCTTTCTTTCTATTTCAATAATACAGTGAAGCTCAGGTATACATTTATCTCAACCAAAAATGAAAGTGAAATGAGGAGTTCATATAATGCACTTTCAATGGAAATAAGATATTTATTATCAAATTTACTGAGAATTTATTTTTTACAAAACAATAATAATAGATAAGTGAGATTCTGTTGCTCCGCTCTGCGCCTGGGCGACACCTTCAGCCACCCGGTCTGATTGGTTAAAAAGGTGGACGCCCAAATGAAGTCCAAAGTGCACTTTGTCTGTTTTAACACCCTACGTAGTGCCCTCGGCTCGGGAGCGGACACCTGTTTGGGATTGAGCAGACACAACATGGCGGCTGGACGGTGGTACGTATGCGTTTTTGTTATCGGGTGCTGAAGCTATGCTACGATGTATTAGCGAGGCGACACGCGTAACTACACGCCTCGCGGTTTTAACAGACGTTTTAGATTCTCACACGCGGTCCAGGTGAGTCGGGAATCCTCGTAGTCTGGTTTTATTTCTATTTTTCGCTCCGGTAGCGTTGTGACAGTCGCGGTACTCGGACCGGCTGCTAAGCGGCTCTCTTGACTGCGCGAGCACGCTAAAACCGGCTAGGCTTGTTTGCTAGCTCGCTAGTTCATTTTGTTTCGACCGTTCGCTGTATATAATTATTTAGCTGATTTCGTTAAAAAATACACACAACTGTACGCCTTTAAATACTAATAACTCTATTTTGGTACTTATCTATGAAAGTTTTGTTCGTTAGTTGTTGCTCCTCGGTCGGTTAGCTAGGTACGTGACTTAGCTATTAGACTGAGCCGAATGCTGAATACCGGCTCCAGACGCGGCCGTGAAACGCTTCTGAATCTCTGCTGAGTCCTTCAAAAACGTGAACATGGATACCCCAAAGTTTTTTAGACACTGATAAATCTTCCCGTAGTCAGACATTTTGAATCAAAATATAAGCCAACGTGGTTCTACAGTGATGCAAATTACTGTTAAATTCTGTGCCACCGAGAGGGGGGGCCAAAACTTTTGCTTAAAATGTCAGCTGGCCGTACACATTGCTTTTAGATGTCTTGAAGAGACATGCAGTGAGGACTCACCTTTTAGTCTAATAAATGTCTTTTTTTTTTTTTTTTTTTTACAAAAAAATCTTTTTTTTCCACACACACACAACTATATATTTATTTATTTATATATATATATATATATATATATATAATTATTATTATTTTTTTTTTTATCAAAACCTTTTTTTCTGATCTGATTTTGATCCTTTTTATTGACAAAATTGCTGATTTGCAGAAGCCGAGCTTTCTGCCTCACCTCGGATTCTGAATCTGAACCGAAGCATGGTGAATAAACGTGTATCTGTGTCTATTTGTGTGAATATCGCAAGTATACTAGCTAGTTTATTTCCGATTTTTCACATATCAGTGTGTTTCTTTGGGGTTTGTTTATGTGTAAACCTGGCTCCGTCTGTCCAGTGCCTCATTTGCTATTAACTTCACTGCACGTCACTGGTTTTTACCACTACAGTAACTACAGAACTTCTTTAAACACTTTGTGCAACATGGTTCATGTGCTAAACTCGTTCTTATGCTTTTGGCAAACTCAAAAGTAATCTGGATAAGGTGTGTCATCAGGAAATGTTGCTCAACTGATACTACAGTGTCTGAGATTCCACAGTGTTATGGGTGCAGTCATTAATTCCCTGCTGTGCTTTCACAAGGTTTTCTATTCGCTAATTTCAACACTGTATTGAGTGATTTTTTTTTATTTTTTTTTGCTGTTATGGCTGAGCTTGATTAAATATTATAGTGAAGCACTAATCAGTTATTCAGTGGAAGCCTTTGGCAGCTTCTAGCTGGCTAAAATTGATGTCCAGGATTTAGTGCATGTTTGCACAGCAGGGAATTTGACAATGCTATAAATATAAATGAATGCCTTGCTGCTGATACATCCTTTGGTATGTAACATGTTATGCAAACACTGTGCTGATGTCTTGTTTTTCCAGAGTATTGACAAACCTCAGAATGAATGATCCAGCAGTGAAGAGGGTGGTGAGCGACATTATTCGCTCTCCAGAAGACAAGCGGGAATACAGGGGACTGGAGTTCACTAATGGCCTCAAAGCCATTCTGATCAGTGATCCCACTACAGACAAGTCATCAGCAGCACTCGATGTCCACATAGGTAAAGGAGAGTCTTCTCATCTTACTGATGGCACTGAGATGCAAATTTAGTTTTGTTTACTGTTGGTCGTGTACAGAGAATAGAAAGAGGGTGTCCATTTGCTTTCATTACAAAACCTTTTTTTTTTTTTTTTTTTTGGGTATGTTGCATTATTGCATTAAAGATAACTGCGTTGACACTGACTCATAGATTGCCATAAAACCCGAGTATTTTCTCTATTATCTGGTTCTGTAATTACAATGCTAAAACACTACTGTATAATGTCCATTAAAGGCAACTTTGACAATGTAAGAGTGCTGAAAAAAGCAGAAACGTTTTGTTTTTCTTTACCTTCCCCTTTCCTCTTTACCTATCCTTTTGCATCTTCCATTAAAAACAAACACGTCTTATGTACATTGACGTTTGAACAGTTTGGCTAGAAGTCTATTTAAAAATGTACATCAGATTTATGTACCCTTGTTACTACTGGTACAAGCCTTTCTGCTAATGTATTCTTTTTGCGCACATGTCTTTATAACTATACCAGGTTCATTGTCGGATCCTTCAAACATTGCTGGTTTGGCTCATTTTTGTGAGCACATGCTGTTTTTGGGCACAAAAAAATATCCCAAAGAGAACGAGTACAGTCAGTTCCTGAGCGAACATGCCGGGAGCTCCAACGCTTTCACCAGTGGCGAGCACACCAACTACTACTTTGACGTATCCCATGAGCATCTGCAAGGAGCGTTGGACAGGTAAGAGTATGGAAGTGTGAAAAAGATGCTCTGTTTGTCAAAGTACTCTGGTGAAATCATTGAGTTTATGTCTTGCATTACATATTCCTGTCTGTAGATCGCTCTTAGAAGGACAGTTTATTTCAGTAAAGCTTATGATCCCACTGTTTTGTGGAGCAAGAGAAGTAAAAGTTTTACTGTTTGCTTCTACTTATGTCATTCTACCTTTTAGTTTAGGAAAATGTATCATCTGCCATATGTGCAAGTATAAAATGGTACAGAAAGATATTTGAGCTTGTTTTTTTTTTTTACAGACCCCAGGTGTGAATCTAATCCTCTTGTGAATTGAATTTTGGGATCAGGTGTCTTTGGCTGGTGGTGTGTGAATACTTGTTCCAGGGAGAATCATGTTGCTGTCTGAGTAGAATAAATTAAAAATAAATGTTATTTATTAATAGATCTACAGCTTTGAATAAATACACCAAGTGGAGCTTTATCGTGATTATCACATGAATTAGTTCGGACCCCTTTTGGTGATCTCTGGCAAATCATTGGCCACTTAAGGGAGAGGCAGTTCTAGCAATTTAATTAACACACTAATGGAACCCATGTACATAGTAATAATTACACCTGTGGACACATTATTTAAACTCAATGTTTATTACAGGGTTCTTCAGATGTCTTAAACATTACAACAGCGATGCATTAAATTGTTTTAAAGTTGCATTCATGCAATATGCATCTGTTATTTGCATTTACTTGCCATATAGTCACCTGCTTGGCTGTTTTTTTCCCCACTGACTTTGTCATTTCAACAGTTGTTCTAGCATTTGCATGGCAGTTGGATTTCAATCTTTTTGCACAACTTAATTTGCATATATTTGAACTGCACATGAGTGCTTGTAAAATCACAATTCGAGGTTACATACAACCAGAATGAGCTGTGATATTGATTTATTCTTATGCATTACATGTACGTTTTATTGAATGATTAAGTCGTTTCATTATATCACAAAATGGATACAAAATTGCTAGTCCTTACCTTCTGCTTTTTAAACGCATAAACTAAACCACATATAGAATATATAATAAGTTATAGAAATTAAGATTTTTGAGGGTTTAAAGCAAAGACTGTCGCAATATATGCCAATGTTGCAGAGTAGGCAAATATGACTTCCAAATGGAACACACTAACATTTAAATAAACTCGATGAAGCAGTTGTCTCCATTCACTTTTCCTTAGAGTAAAGTTGAAGGTCTCAAAAGGAGCTTCCACAATCCCTAAGAGAAAGTGCATGTTGTAAACAGAGACAATACAAAAACACAGTGCAGCTCTTTTTTGTATCTCATAAATAGAATTAAATTTATGAGATACAATTTTATTTTATTAATTTAATTTTTCAATCATCTGTTACGCATAGACAATATTAAATTAAAATTGTGTTCTAGATTTTATGTTCTGTGCAGCTTTAACCTGTATAGTATACAAATTAAAATATTTTGGCTGTTGCCGTTAGGAGTCGCCACAGCAGATCATCCGTCTCCATATCACTCTGTCCTACATGCCTGTCCTCTGTCTATTTCAACCCAATCACCTGCATGATTTCACACACCACATTTATCAACCTCTTCCTTGGTCGTCGTCTTTTCCTTCTGCCTGGTCACTCCATCCTCAGCATTCTTCTGATATACCCTATGTCCCTCCTCTGCACTTGACCAAAGCATCTCAATTGCACCTCTCTTATGTTGTCTCTAAAAAAAAAAAAAAACATCCTCCCTGCACGGTTCCTCTAATAAACGCCTTTGTTACTCCCAATAACAAAAAAAGAGGAGACCAGGTGAAGATGGATGGCGAGCAGACCGACACTGAACTGGCAGCCAAATAAAAACTATATGGCGATATTTTAGCTTTAACATTACCAACACTGAGCAGAGAGAGGAACTGTGCAAGATTTGCTAAAATAAAGTTGCTACATCATGTGGCAATATATGACAAATCTGTAACAGATCTCACTGGTTCCCTGGTTGGAAGAAAGAGACGACAGGCGATGGTTCAACAGAAAGAGCTCTTTCTTTTACTTTTCATTCACTTTTGCTCCGCTGCTTTCCTTTTCCTCGTACTCACGCCGGGACACACACGTACTCGCGGTAATGCACATCTTTTCTCAACGCCAACGCTTCACCCACAGACAGTCGTGGATTGGCGTGTCTTCACCTGGCATCCTCCACTTTCCCACACACAGTCAGCTCTGCCCTGTATCTCTCTCTCGCTCTCCGGTGTCTGTTTCATCCTGTGTAAACGGGGCCATTTCTAGCCTTTTGGAACACTGAGCAAGATTCCTATTGTCACCCCCACCATGGCTCTGTGCTCCCACCAGAATGCTCCATTCCAACACCATACAAATAATTAGCAATCCTCCATAAAGAAGGTTAAACACATTCAATAATAATTGCAAATTGCCGAATTTCAAATATGTAAACATTCAGTATATTTTGAACTTTTAAATAATTTAAAAGGGGGCAGGGCAACAGAAGGGCATTCCCCTTTTTGGTTTGTTTAGACAGAAATGTTTCAGATATCTTACTTTTGTAAAAAAAAAAAAAAAAAAAATTTTGTTTTATTAAATTCAGCTGTACCTTGGAGAAAATTTTTACATTAATGTAAATGTTACTTAATTTTGTGGGGGGAAAAAAATACATTTTGAAACCATAGTTTACATACATTTTTTTTAGCATTATCACTGTGTGCAATTTCCTTTGATAACCAATCAGTATGGACTCATGAAACCATTTAATATCGCAATCGATATGACATTTGACACATTTTTCCCAAATCGTGCAGCCCTAGCCCCCAGGTATTTAAACCTATCCACTTTCACCACCTTTATTCCTTGCAACTGCACCATTCCACTTCCCCTTCTCTCATTCATGCACATGCACTCCATCTTGCACCTACTGATTTTCATTCCCCTTCTCTCAAGCACATACCTCCACCTCTTCTGCCTGCTTCTTAGTCCCACCACAGATCACAATATCATCCATGAACATCATATTCCACGGAGATTCCTGTCTGACTTCCTCAGTCAACCTGTCCATCGCCACTGCAAACAGGAAAGGGCTCAGAGCCGATCCTTGATGCAGTCCAACCTCCACCTTGAACTAGTTTTTCGTTCCTACTGCACACTTCACTGCTGTCACACTGTCCTCATACATGTCCTGCACCACCCTCACATACTTCTCTGCCACACCTGACTTCCTTATACTGTACCACAACTCCTCTCTTGGCACCCTGTCGTACGCTTTCTCTAAATCCACAAACACACCATCCAACCTCCTCTCTCTTTCTTCATTCATCAGCTGCTCAAAATACTCCAGCCTTCTCAACACAGTCGCCTCGCTTGTCAACACAAAATGTTAAATCGTCAAACTAATGGTTAAAATATTTTATACATAAACTGTCTACATACTTTTGTTTCTGTGGTCTGCTTTTTGTGCTTTTGCTCATTACACCTTTTCTGTTTAGGTTTGCCCAGTTCTTTCTGTGTCCTTTGTTTGATGAGAGCTGTAAAGACCGCGAAGTCAACGCTGTGGCCTCGGAGCACGAGAAGAACTTGATGAACGATGCATGGAGATTATTTCAGCTGGAGAAGGCCACTGGGAACCCTGATCATCCTTTTAGCAAGTTTGGAACAGGTATCATGTTGACTTGAGATCATGCACTAAACCTATGATATGAAATTGTCAAGTAAAGTCATGATAAAACTGATACATTTGTTTTGTATGATAGCACAATATTATTTATGTTTACAAGAAAAGCAAATTAGTTATAAAGGAGATTTCTCCCCCCACCTTATTATGTCAATCATTTTAACGTTTAATTCAAATTCTTTTTCGGCAACATTATTAAGAGAATGTTTGATGGTAAATTTTGCCATATATTATGATGTAACAAATGAGTGTCATCACAACTCTTACTGCTGTCTGAAATTCATCTTAAATAAACTAGAATTCCTTACATACCATAAGCAACTATTCATAGAAGAGATCAGAGTTCACATGTATTTGGTGGTTTATGGTAATTGCTCTTTTATGGCTATGTAAAGAGGTCCTTACTGTCATAATTGCAGTTATTATTAGGGTTTCTTGAGAACTGCTTGTACACAATTGAGTTCCGAAGGTTAGAAATGGAGGTTAAATGCTTTTAGGGGCCCTAAAGCATTTGTATTTGGTGGAAATACAAGTATACATTATGGATGAATAATGTCAAAGTGAGGAATATGCCAAAATGTTGAGCAGTTTTTTTGTAAACGATGTGTTTCTAAAAGTCGTGGAATGAAATAAACAATTTAATGTTGAAAATAAATGATCCACCACCCTAAATAAGCCAGATGGTGGCAGTCTTGAGCTTTACTTGTTGGAAAAGCTTTTCAGGTGCAGAGTAATGACCTTAAGAAAAATTATGCCCTTGCCTAAGCTTGAAGAAAGACCACTAAACTGCTTATTTTGCATCTGTGTGTATGCATTAATCTGTTTGTCCTGTCTATTTTTGGAGATAAGTAAATGACAATGTTCTCACCCTTTTTTTTTTTTTTTTTTTTGTAGGCAATAAGCTGACCTTGGAAACGCGACCATCCCAGAAAGGCACTGACATTCGCCAGGAGCTGCTGAAATTCCATTCAACATTTTATTCTTCCAACCTGATGGGACTTTGTGTTTTGGGAAGAGGTGAGCCAGTTTACAGTTATTCCAGTAGAGAATGCAGACTCTTTATTCACGCCATCCTTATATTGTGACGTATTTATTCATTTCAAGGGTTTGGTCTTACAAGATTTTGTTAAATTACTGGGTAACAGCAAACCTGTCCCTTTTTTTCCTAAGGACTTGAAATTCTGTTGGAGACAAACAGAAAATTAAAGCATTGAGTTGAGCAAATTGCATTGTGGTGTGGGTGCCTGACCAGCACATCCATTTCTTGGTTCTTCAAGTTGTAGCTACAAAGACTCTTTGTATGGTCACGTCGCAAAGCAATTATTCTGTCCCTCCAGAAAGTCAGTGTCAGTATGCACCAAACAATGCCCATGAACTCATGGTATATAAGAGCTCTTGTGTCCTGCATAGAACTTTTGTGTCCTGCCAGCTGTATCCCAGGCCTTCTCACCTGACCTTCATATCTGACAAAATGCTCTTGTGATATAAAGAACACAAATCCCCTTAAGCAAAATATAGGTAGAGTCTTCTAAGAAGAATAGAGGTGATGTAATTGGTATTGATTGTTATTTGAAAGACAAATTGTACATTTGCAAAACATGGTATTTTGAACAAGATATGATTTGTCCCACGGTTGAGTGCATATTGTGACGCTTGGTGCACATTGTACATTTTCAGTTGTTCCCCAATCCCTCAATGTACAATAACCATCATACCTCCTCTGTTAGCCCTTTGTCATTCATCTCTCCTTTGGAGCACTGCCTCCCCCTTGATGTGCCTGTACTATTTGCGTTACAATTTAAGATCTGCTTTCAAGCACACTTTTTAAAATGTTTCTTTTACATTGCACAAGTGAGTTTGCCTGCTTCAGAGAGTTTTCTTAATTAATCTGCACTTAATGACAATTTCATGTGTTACAGATGCTGTAAAAAAAATCTGTATTAACTTAAGATTCTTGCAAATATTGCTGTTTTTGTTGTCATGATTACGTGTTCTTGTCACCTCTTTTGATTTTTGAAGGTATGACCTCATTATGAATGCCTCTACTGCTTTTCTTTGCACTGAGTCAGTGCAATCTTTTTTTATTGTTGAAAAGAAAGTACTAAAACAGACAAATTTAGCCAGAAGTGACCTTTTAAATGTTAACAACACTACCCTTGGATTTAGTCATTTGTTCATATGTTGTTGCAGATATTTTCACTGGTTTTTGAATGATTGTGTGGGAACAGCAAGATATAAAAATAAAAACATTAAAATTATTTCCTCATCATATAATTAGGCATGTGATTTTTTATAAATGTGCAAAAATGATCATATTTAAAAATTATATATTTGTGTGAATGTAATATGAGCAATCACAAATAAAGATTGAGTGGTCCAATATTTATTTTCTGTCTCTTTTGTCAGAAACTCTAGATGATTTGACATCTATGGTGATTCAACTATTTGGAGAGGTTGAGAACAAATCTGTGCCTATCCCAGAATTCCCACAGCATCCCTTCCAGGAAGAGCATCTTAGGGTAAGACCAAACACAGACAAGGTCACATTTTAGCGCAATTTTAACACGTTTCTTTAGATTAACATTGTTTTACCACAAATGACAAAAACCCATTCAGAATAAGCTTCTTTTAAAGATTTTTATCGCAAGTTCAATTTTATTTCTATAGCGCTTTTCACAATGGACACTGTCTCAAAGCAGCTTAACAGAACTTAACTTTGTATATTGTCTTTTCTAGCAATTCTACAAGGTTGTGCCCATTAAGGACATCCGGAACCTGTATGTGACTTTCCCTATACCCGACCTACAGAAGTACTACAAGTCAAACCCTGGCCATTATTTAGGCCACTTAATAGGGCATGAGGGTCCAGGGAGCCTGCTATCTGAGCTAAAATCTAAAGGTGAGAATGGATATAACTGATACATCTGCATAGAATGTACCCTCTACTGGCAAATACTATCTGCTGTAGTATTATTATTATTATTGCTACTCATACTGTCATTCAGTATATTATTTGTCTATTTTTGTAATGAAATATCTGCTTGTTTAGATCACATAAATATATAGTTTATAGATGCTCTACATGAGTTCATATCTTTGTTTCAGGTTGGGTAAATACTTTGGTTGGAGGTCAAAAAGAAGGAGCCAAAGGATTCATGTTCTTCATCATTAATGTGGATTTAACAGAAGAAGGACTATGTAAGCACTGGGAGTAATGGGTGATATATTCCTAGAATATTTAAAATCATATTGTTATCCGAAATTTTATGGCTGCGTATACGTTTTAATGGTGTTGGTTTACATTTCTAGCATACTGAAACCCATTAATTAACCTTGTCAGGGATCAGAATGGTTGTGTTGGTTTGAGTGCCCCTTATTGTTAATATCTTTTTATTTCAGTGCACGTAGAGGACATTATCCATCACATGTTCCAGTATATTCAAAAGCTACGCACAGAGGGCCCACAGGAGTGGGTTTTCCAGGAATGTAAGGTAAGCCAGAAAGCTGTTATCAGTTTGTGTCCATTTGATTGAGAGACTAATCAATACTTGGATTGTAAACATATTGAAGTAAGAACTGTAGGAACAAAACCTGAGCAGAAATGATTTAGGCATTACTATGCACTTTCTCTTGGTTTTCTCTTCACTTAGTGGCATGAGTGTGTCTTTTAATACAAACACCTTTTCTGTTACTTCTAAGGTTTTTTGTAGGGATGGAAATGGACCAATATTTACACGTGTAATGGTAGTTCTGTTCTTTTGCTCCTCCCCTAAGGTTAATAGCACAGGTATCACTGGTGAAGCATTTGCATACACATTAATAGCAAATAAAAGCCACAGACAGTTTAACTGTAATGAAAGCTTTTTATTATTATTTAGCATTTACAATGACCAAAAAAATGCGTATTAATGTGCATTTTAAAAATGGTTATTACGTTAATTACAGCTATAAAATAAAGCACTCTGTTAGGTGGAGCTAGAACTGTGCTGTTACCCACAAAACCACAGTCAATAAGGAGCAGAATGTATGTGGGATTATCCAAGAAAAATAAAGCTGTACCCTTTTTAATTCTTTCTTTCTTCAGGATAAAAAAAAAGTGGTTGAGTAACTTATGATAAAAGTAAGGGTAGTGATGCAAATTACAAAATTTCTAAGTGTGCAATTTTTATTTCTTTGCAGGATTTGAATGCTGTGGCCTTCAGATTTAAGGATAAAGAACGCCCACGTGGATACACATCCAAAGTAGCTGGACTTTTGCACGTAGGTTCTCTCTGCAGCCCTCCAACTTTAAGTGTTAAATGCCATAACCATTATGTCCTGTTCAGCTGCTGTATTTCTGTTATTCAGTTTTATTCATGTCTCGAATTTTATGCGAATGGCGGTACTCTACATTTAATTATTTGGATAACAGATCTTATAATAAAACACCTGGCCTTACAGTTAATTCATGCTTTCCACTTTTTTCCTTGCTTACTGTCAGCCGTCTCTCATTAACAACTAAAAAACATGACTTCATTCCCATGTGATAAGCATTTTTAAATTGAGGGGACATATGTATTCAGTTTCCTTGTGTAACCAAAACAGCTTATGAGCTCAGCAGTATTTCTCAGTGCTCTAACTATGTCTTAATGATCTGTCATAACTGGATCAATGTGGGTTTTATTTTATTTATTTATTTATTTTTCTTTGTGGAATAATGCCTTCTATTCTAAGGGGCCACATCTTTAATTGTCTGCTTAGAAGTTGCAATTGTGCAACTTGAAGCTGGTATGGTGCTAGGCCCTGTAAAATGATTAATGCATTTTATGATTGAGTAGTGTTACCATAATTAATATTGTAAATTGGTAGTTATTTACATATTTCTTTCAGTATTATCCATTGGAGGAAATCCTTGCTGCAGAATACATGTTGGAGGACTTCAGACCAGACCTCATAGAGATGGTGCTGGATAAATTGAGACCAGAGAATGTGAGGTGAGTCAAAGATTGCTCTGTACACTTAACCATTTGTTGTCTGTTAAATATGTTTCTTGGGTTTTGGGCCAGTATGTCCTTATAAGATTAGGTCAACCCTGCTAAAATCTTGACCCTCAGCCCTTGTTTTGGAAACAAGCTTAGTACGGTTTATGTGAAAAATATAAGATTTATTTCTTGGGCACAATTCATGGCTTTAAAAGTAGGTCAGTCAAAATTGCTTCTGCTTCTCAGGGGTGATTGAGTTTGCCCAGACTTTGGACAAATGCCTTGCCTTACTTCAAAGAAGAATCTCCTCATTTGAACTTTTCTTTTTTTTCATTTTGAATGTTGGTGAACTGTGTTTCTTCTTCCCATGATGCTTTGGGGCAAAACAATACTGTGTCTGGTTATTGCCTTGAATTTGCTACAGCGTGTGTTTGAAAAGGAAATGTTTTTTCTTATCAAACTTTTTTGACATGGCAGAGCCTTGTGAATTTCTCTGAAGTCTTAAAATAGATCTGTTCAATAGTGAGAATCAAAATATGGCATCTTTTTTTCTTTATTGGATGCATATCTAAAATTATTTTTATAATTTTTGATTTGAGTGAGCGTTATGAAGTTTAGTTACAAGACAGAAGCTGAGAAAAATTTAACTTTGAAATGGTTTAGCAGCCATATTTGGTGATCAGTCTTTGTGATTTGTTCTTTATAGTTCTTGTTGTGCAGTGGTGAAAATCCATGCCATAAACAGCCATTGAGCCATATATGTATATAAAAATAGGCTGTCAATTAATTAAAATATTTAATTGCGATTAATTGCATGATTGCCCTGAGTTAGCACGTGATCAATCGCAAATTTGAGTGCATACGTTAAATACTTTTCAAGTTTTTAATACTCAAATCAACATTGACACAAACAAATAAGGATTCTTTATGCAAATGTATGTTTATTGTTAGTGTAACCATACTCAACATAGAGCATTAAGACAAAATATTCTTGTAAATGTTTCAAAGTAATTATGGTGTTTTAAATTATGTAAATCATCAGGACACCAAACTGAACTTTTATGTTTCCACATATCAGTGTATCAGTAAAACAAATGTTTAATAATATAAAAAAATATTGTGGTGGAGTTTTTTTTTATTTTATTTTTTTATATCCGAGTAAAGAAAGGATGTTGTGAATAAATGTTCCGTTGAAGGTTATAATTTTGACTTCTTATAATTGATTAAATAATGAATTAATTAAATGTTAATAAAATTTGTGCCATTAAAATGTATTTTTAACACATTAATTTTGACAGCCCCATTTTATGTGTTTATTTATTTATATATATATATATATATATATATATATATATATATATATATATATAATATGCTTATGCTTACATAACTTATACATATGCTTATATACTTATACATATGCTTATTGTTAATCACGACTGACATTTAAAAATCACAAGACTGAATTCCAATCTTTTACTTTTTTTTTTTTAAGTAGAGGGGCTTTGAGGGCTTTTGATTATACTTTGTTTTACATACTCTTTGCTCAGGTCTGTAGACATTGACTATTTTGGGTTCTGCTTATGCAAATGATTGATGGTGACTCAGAATAGAGGGTCATTGTTCTGAAAGTCCGCCATCGATCAGAGCAGCACCAATTGCCCTGGTGCATTTCTGTCTAGATGCATAGCCATCGATCCATGTCTTGGTACTCCAGATTGAAGGTTCACTGGAAACTTAAGCTTCCCACATGTAATGCAATAATCCTGATACTGAGAGCCGCTTACTATGGAGCAGATTTGCTAAAAGCTGAAATCTGCTGCTCGGCTCCCGTAGAGATGCTGTAAGAGATGGGAAGTGTCAGTCTCTGTAAAGTGAGAGTGGCCTGATTGTAGCACAGGTATTTATGTTTGTCTATTCCTGTTCCTTTTCAGGGTTGCTGTGGTTTCCAAGTCATTTGAAGGACAGACTGATAAGACAGAAGAGTGGTATGGAACACAGTACATGCAGGAATCTATATCTGATGAGGTCATTAAGGTGAGATGCTCTTGGATTGCAAATGGGATCAGTTAAAGTAACTGGCTAATATGATTTTCAATCATTTTTATCATTCTTTAGAGACGCATGCATATCTCTCAAACATTTGACAGGCTCTGTGTAAAATGAATGCGTACATTGCAGCTACTTATCAGATTTTAATACTTTAATTCTAAGGTTGCGTTTTTTGTTTGTGTTGAATTTTTTGAATGACTTATTTTGAATTTATATAAACAATAATGTAAGGATCTGTGAATGGAGTTATTAAACCTTACTCTGTAATAATTTGCCCCAGTTGTCTTGTTTTGCATCACCCTTGTTCTGTGCAAGTTTTAAACCAGATGAATAATATAATTCATTTTATTTTAGAACTGGCGAAATGCAGACCTCAATGGTAAGTTCAAACTGCCAATGAAGAATGAGTTCATCCCCACCAACTTTGAAATTTACCCCCTCGAGAAGGACTCCCCATCTAATCCCACTTTGATCAAGGTGTGTGTCTAGCTCACTACTGCCCTGCTTACCAAAATCTTTGTATTTATAGAACTGATGGTTTCACATTCTTCTATTCCAATTAAATCCAGACTCTAGTTTTAGATGCAAAAAGATTTGGGAGATAGCCAGTGTATGTTTGTGTGCTTGTGTCTTTTATTCACAGTGCTACCTCTACTGAACATGTTTTCTTTTTATAGGATACTGCTATAAGTAAAGTATGGTTCAAGCAGGATGATAAATTTTTCCTGCCCAAGGCCTGTCTCAACTTTGAATTCTTTAGGTAAGTTATTATAGTCTTCACACTTTCCAATTTGAAAACGTTTTTGGTGTGTTATGGTATTTTCTATAATTTCTGAAAGGAATACAGTCATCGCATTTTAATTTCATGTGTATCACCCTAATTATCCAATGTATCTGTTGGAGGAGGTGGAAACTAACCTGGCTTCTGTAATGGTGTCAATACATTAGATAATTCCTTTATTAATGGCATTGTAATTGGGCTTTTTGTAATACTATTCTAATTCTTTAAATTAGTATTTTTTTTTCTATTTTAAATGCCTTCATTTATATGTTGTGATTTGCACCTTTTTATTAACCCTTTCCATCTTTGTTCAGCTTCTTGAGCTGCAGGGGCTGCAGAATAAAAATAGTTCTGTTGAAATGCAAACTGCTTTAAGTCACACCGTTGATTGAGTGTATCTGTGCCTCACATGCCCTAAGATGCAAAGCTATGATGTTTGGATTGATCACTTCTGTTGTCTCCACAGCCCCTTTGCGTATGTGGACCCGTTGCACTGTAACATGGCATATTTGTACCTTGAACTTCTTAAGGACTCTCTCAACGAGTATGCATATGCAGCCGAGCTAGCTGGCTTGAGCTATGATCTCCAAAACACCATCTATGGGATGTATGTAAGTATCCAAAAAAAAAATCCCTCGTTGCTCTCATTTTGCATCCCACTTCATGACCATCATACCACCATTACATTACCCAGCTTTGCAATGCGATTTGTTCCTTCTTTTCTCCCACAAAACACTGGCTAGGAGGCCAGATGGTGGTTTGAAGTTTTGACCACATTTAACCACTTAACCCGTGTGCTAAGTTAGCTAACTTGACCCATTTTTAATGATTTAACAAAACAAACTGTCTAGCTGCCCCAAATGCCAGACCTTTTCAAAGTGCATACTATTGTATGTAGACACGTTCAAATTAATCAGTATTGCCTGTCATGCTTGCCCAAGTACTCGATTAGTTAAATTGTGTGTGCGTGTCTAGCAGGGAAAACTTGAAAGTATGCGGGACAGGGAATGCTCTAGGACCAGTGTTGGGAAGCAGTGTAATAGATGGTAGATTCTGCATTACCCCTTTTTGGCTCTGCCAGTGTTGCGGCTGCATATACATACTCTTAGAGACACCTTTATTTATTTATTTTTCCTCCCTTCTTCCTGTCTTGTTTTTACCTGTTTTACCTTTCTATCTGTCATTCATGTCCTTTTGTTTTGACAGTTTTGAGTCATCCTTTTCCAACAAACGTCTTATTTTTTCTATTTCTTTGTTAGTCGCTACTTATATACAGATCCCCTGCACTGCAACTTGACATACCTGTTTCTCAGGTTGTTGAAGGATGATTTAAAAGAGTATTCATATGCAGCCCGCCTGGCAGGGCTGAACTATGGCATAGCTTCAGGAAAGAATGCCATCCGTGTAAGTATGGCACGTCAGCTAATCCAAAACGTGTGGCAGGGCAAAGGTGTAGGGATGCTTGGTAGTGTGTGCTTGATTGGTTTCCCAAATCCTTTTCTTATGTTTGTGTCTGTGCTTAAAAGTTAAGTAGCGAAGCCCTAACCACCTGCACATCTGTGGACATGGCCAACCCTGCTTAATGATGACTGCTCCTCTGCCTGTAGGCTTCTGTTCTTCTTTATTAAGTGACCTTGTAACATAGTTTGACATGCTGATGTATAGCGTCCTTGTTTAAAGACATCTTGTAGGGACAAACATTTTCATTCCATTACTCATTTTCTAAAACGCACCCATCAGTACAATCTCTCTGGCCAGAGAAGGTTCATTTATTTGCGTGTTACCTGCTGACTGGAGTCTTGCCATATTGGCTGCAGTTTTCTTGTGTTTACTCTGTTAAAAGACATCTGGACTTTTAGAGTAGGTTATGGATAGTAGTCATTCGATCACAATAGTTGTGTAGTGTCTGTAAAATTGCAATTCATTTGCGTGCATGAAGTACACCCCCCCAAGATGTGTTTTTGGGGGCAGACCATAATTCAAGGCTTTTAGGTTTGCACTCAATGAGCAGATTTTTTAGAAAGGATTCTGCTTTCTTTGTACTTCTTGTTTATAGGGGATTTGTGTTTTTTATTTTTTATTATTATTTTTTTTTTAATAATATAAATTTTTTTTGGCGCTTGGTCTTTTTTAGTAATAAATGCTATAGAATATGATAAATAGAATGATAAACAGCCAGTTAGTAGAAGTTTTGCAAGTGAATATCGACTTGAGTTGTCAGGATGCAGGCTTCCCTTTATTTCAAACCCAGATGAGCGATTTGTCTAATCTTATGTCCAGCTGTGGTGAGCCTGTACCTACTTTTGCCTCAGATTCTTGTTCTTGCCTGAGAAGTTGCAATCTGAGGAGTGAAACCTGATGCCATGTTCTGCTGTTGTAGCCTTCTCTGACTTTAGAATCAACCTGTGCTTCATTAAAAGCTTTTCTATTCCCTATGGTTGTAAGGTTACAGCAGTCGTCCTTTCAGCTTTTTTTAACATAAAAAATGAGTACCGTATTTTTCGGACTATGAGCCGCTACTTTTTTCCTACGTTTTGAACCCCGCGGCTTAAACAACAAAGCGGCTAATTTATGAATTTTTCCTGGGTTTTTCCCGGTTTCACAAACTTCAAGCCAAAAAACTGAGCGACATAAAATTAGACCAATGAAATTTCCGAACGGAAATGAAAAAAACGCACCTCACCTGTGTTCTGAGCTGCAAAAACTTTTTTTTTTAAACACTTTTTTAAACGATGCCAAAAGATAAACTCCCGAGAGAAATAGTTGTGAAAGGAAGGAGGAAGACAGCGAACAATGACTTTCTTGGTAGGCTACTGTTTAGATACAAGCCGTTGTAGCACGTTGAGGCAGGGTGAAGGGAGCGCTCGCTAACTCCAGTTGCAACAGAAATCATATAAGCACAGAGAGGTTTCCAAAACTCGTGCTTTTTTTTATTTTTCTTGGCAACAGCGTTACGGGTTAGTCAAAGAAACTTCGAAATGAGCATCAGAAAATAATAAGGACATAATCCTCGTCTTTGACACACACAGTAATACCGGAAAAATGCTGTGCCGGTCTTTTCCCAAAATACCGCTATGCTCCTAAAGGAAGCGCAACATATTTCACCCGTTACACCGTGTGTAACGTGTCTTTCGTTAAAGCCTGTGTAAAGTACATTAGTGTACAGTCCCTGACAAAAGTCTTGTCGCTTGTGTACAAATTAACCTGAAGTATAAATATAGATATATAGATAAATATATTTCTAATCAAGATTTTTTTTACAAGAAGTGGCTCATTTTAATCCCAACAGCTTTTGTAATAATGTTTCAGTGCAAAACGAAACTGTCAAAAAGTATTCTAATATTCACAGCTTGGTAAAGCCCATTGAGTAAATTTTTGCAAAGACATAAGTGTTGTCGCCTTGTCATGAGCTTCACCTGTGACTAATAATGGATCAATTAGGTCTCAGGTGTGTATAAAAAGAACCCCAGTACACTAGACCTTCACATCAACTGCAACTAAACATGCCTAAGATTCACCCTGAGACTAAAGTTTTGATTGTCAAGAGGCTGAAGACCAGAGCCACTGCTGATGTGGCAGACACCTTCAATGTGTCTCAGCGTCAAGTACAGAGGATAAAAAAAAAGATTTGAAGAGACTGAAGACGTTTTTGACAAGCCCAGGTCAGGCAGACCCCGCAAGACAACTGCTCGAGAGGACCGTTTGTTGGCTCGAAAATCCAAGGCCAGCCCATTTTCCACTGCAGCAGAGCTCCACGAGACCTGGTCACCTGAAGTCCCTGTGTCAACCAGAACAGTTTGTCGGATTCTGTCTCGAAATTGCCTCCATGGTCGAATCAGTGCCCAGAAGCCAGCACTAAACAAAAGACAATTAAAAAACCGTGTGGCATTTTCCAAGGGCCACAGCCTGCTAAAAGGATGTACGCTGGAAAAGTGGCAGAAGGTGGATTTTTCAGATGAATCTTCTGTTGAACTACACCACAGTCGCTGGAAATATTGCAGGAGACCTACTGGAGCACGCATGGATCCGAGATTCACCCAGACAACAGTGAAGTTTGGTGGCGGAAAAATCATGGTCTGGGGTTACATCCAGTATGGGGGTGTGCGAGAGACCTGCAGGGTGGAAGGCAACATCAATAGTCTAAAATACCAAGAAATCTTAGCTACCTCTTATATTCCCAACCATAAAAGAGGCCAAATTCTCCAGCAGGATGGTGCTCCATCGCATACTTCCATCTCCACATCAAAGTTCCTCAAGGCGAAGAAGATCAAGATGCTCCAGGATTGGCCAGCCCAGTCACCAGACATGAACATCATTGAGCATATGTGGGGTAGGATGAAAGAGGAAGCATGGAAGACGAAACCAAAGAATATTGATGAACTCTGGGAGGCATGCAAGACTGCTTTCTTTGCTATTCCTGATGACTTCATCAATAAATTGTATGAATCCTTGCCAAACCGCATGGATGCAGTCCTTCAAGCTCATGGAAGTCATACAAGATATTAAATTTGGATCTTACAGCACCACTATTTAATTTGCTGACATATTTTTGTATTTGCAGTAAATTTGTTAAATTTCTGTATAGACGACAAAATTTTGTCTTGCCAAAATTTGACCTTTCTGTGTTGATTAAATGATAAATCTTTTTTCAGTGAAACTAATTTATTTCAGTGCATTAAACATCATTTGGGAGGGTTTTAGCTTTTCATATGAGCTATTTCTAACACCACTTGATTAATTAAAAGTCAGGTTAATAGCAGGTGTTTCTACAAAATAGATTAGCGACAAGACTTTTGTCAGGGACTGTAGACACCTGCGGCTTATAGACAGGTGCGGCTTATTTATGTTAAAAATAAAAATTTGTTTTTTTATGTTTCTTATATATGGGTGCGCTTTATAGTCCGGAAATTACGGTAATCACTTCTTTTTAGTGGTCATTCATTGGGTTTATTAAACTGTTGCAGAGTTGCTTATGCATCATACATTACACTTGAATTTACCTTAGATCCACTTGCTTTATTAACCCTTTCATATTTCATATGTGCTCATTGTGGCTCACTCTTTACCAAACTGTAGAAGAAAATTGTGTTTCAGTGAGATGTCTTCTTGATTAACTTGCCAGTCTAACACATTAACACTGCACTTGTAACTGCACATGTAGACCATATTATTAACACTGCACTTGTAACTGCACATGTAGACCATATTATTATAATTGCAGCAGTGTTTGGGCATAATAAATCTATTTGCATAGTGCCAATGTGGCAGCTTTGTGATTTTGTTAGTTTAGCAAACAGTCTATAAATTGTTTGCAGTTTTATGGTTATCTGAAGTATGGTTTAAGGCAAGCCAGTCCAGTGCAGGCGAAGAGAGACTTTACTTTTTTTTGGCTGCTTTTCTTTCACTCTCTTGAATATTACTTTTCTCAGTAGTGGCATTGTGTTACTAATTGTATGGCCCCATTTCTTAGCAGTTAGTTGGGGCCAAGTCAGTTAATTCTGTGTGTAATCTTTTTGGGTGCACGGTGTATCGAACAGTTGACATTTTGCTAAACACAATTATTCTTTTCTGGCCACGTGCCAGTCTGGAACTTGTTAATGCTGTGGGCAGCTAGTGGTCAGCTTTCCTATATTGTCCCCTGTATACACATGCCCACACATTATTTAAGCAATACCTGTCTTAATATTTTGCTTTTCAATGTCAGCTCTCAGTAAAGGGCTACAATGACAAGCAGCACATCCTGCTGAAGAAGATCATCGAGAAAATGGCCACATTTGAGATTGACGAGAAACGTTTCGACATCATCAAGGAGGCGGTGAGCAGTGCACACATCTTCCAAATAAAACCCTTCCCAGTCAATACATAACATTAAATGCGTTGTGGTCCATGATCCCACTGAGAACCAAACAATAATACACATTGGTGCCGTTCATGTAAGTGTGACTTATTAGCATCAAATCTATGGTTTATAAACCATTAGAAAATTGTCTAGTCCAAATTAGCCAAGAAGAGGGTTTCCCACCAGTATAATTTATGCCACAATTCCCCATTTCATTTTAGTGAGCAAAATCAATGTGTGAGCTGTAATGACATTTATCCCAGCTGGAAAATCAAACCTATTTCATCATTTTCTTATTTTATTAGTGGAAGCATTTCATTCAGCCATGGATTTGGATCCATGGATTACACATTTCAGAAATGTAAAAAATGTAAAAACAAAAATCAGGCTCTAGTAAATAGACAAAATATTATGGAAAGGCTGTCAAGAGTTCCTTGTTTCAAAAACAAGATTTATTAGATTACATTTTTTCTGACAAGATTTTTGCAAGTGTTGTGGCTTTGCTGTATATTATATAGACTCTTTTTTGGTTTTGCAGTATATGAGGTCTCTGAATAATTTCCGGGCAGAGCAGCCTCACCAGCATGCCATGTATTACTTGCGTCTCCTGATGACTGAGGTGGCTTGGACCAAAGACGAGCTCAAAGAAGCACTGGATGGTGAGTTAAATGCGAGTACACACTTGTATAGTTGCAAAAGTATGCTTGCACGTATGAGTCATTGATATGAACACTGAGATGGATTGAGATGTTAAAATGCAACATAACAGTACTAAAGCATAACCCAGAATGTGGCTAATTATGCAACTAATAATTTTAATGTATTATTAGTTAATTATACTTATTAGTAGAGTTATTAATTAATCAGTGTCTTAATCAGATGGGTTTTTCTAAAGATATGACACAATTACTTGCTTTCGGCTGCCACAGGAAAATTGTTCTCACAAACGCTGAACTGTCGAATGCCCAGTGAAAGCCGATGGTCATTTTTGCATACAGAAATAGATGCTTCACTAATCATTGATTATGATTGTTCTAAATTTCTTTCCTCTGTTCCGTTTTGCCAAGTGCAGTCATGATGTCTTTAGCTGTTACTCAAGATCAGATTTCTGCAATTCTATCTTTCCTTGTCAATCTTTTTTTTTTTATTTAAAATTTTTTTTTGCCCTTGGGTTATTACTACTATCCATTTATGTTTTCTAATTTGTCCTTCCTCACTTTCTTCCCTGGTTTTATACGAGCTTGTTCTGTCTCTTGTCGATTGCTCTTGTCATGCTACTCCGGTCGCTCGTCTCTGTCTGAATCTGGGTCAGACGCTGTCTGAATTTAGAGTGGTCATTTTATACCGCATGTGTGTGATGCTGTGAATTATTTCGTGTGGAGGAAAAAGTTTTTTTTTCTTCTGAAAAGCATATATTAAGGCATCTGCTGTCTTTTGTCTGTGTACTAAGTACCAACCCCCAGTTTTGCTGCTGTTAGATAATGTCTGAGAATGGCACATTTATTGATCTCATATGTCTGAATCTGTTTTAGATGTCACACTGCACCGCCTCAAGGCCTTCATACCTCAGCTGTTGTCACGGTTACATATAGAAGCCCTGCTGCACGGCAACATTACCAAACAGGTGGGTTTGAAACGTGTGAAGGTTGATTGTGTGAGGTGTGTGTATGAGTGAGCAGAGGTAAGATTGAGGCAGCTTTTCACTGCATTGCAGAATGTCTCCTTAAATGTGACTGACATGAACTCAACCCGTGATCTAGATTAATACAAAAATGCAACTCTTAGTGAATAAATGCAATTTTGTTTTGTATTTAGAAATATTACAGAAAGCACTAAATATTTTAATATTTTGACCATTATTCCCATATGTGCATTTTGACCATCTCATTCCCCTTCATACTTCAGGAAGTGTAATCATTAGATTTTGGAGTGTGGCTTTGGGGATTTGTTAGTGGCATTTAACCACACCAGCTTCAACAAACCATATCTTAATAGAGCTTTTTCATGCATATGAGCAGTCATTTTGAAACAGTTTGTACAGTTGTGTGTTTACACTTGTGGCAACATTTGGGGATGTGCCACACATTGATATGATGGTCTGGTGTCCAAAAAGATCTCGCCATGTAGCGTATGTGATGAATGGGAGCTGATTTGCTAGCAGTTAGCCAGGCATCTAACAATTGTGTAATGGTAGCGCACAATTTCTAATTTGCATATTGATATATTTTATGTAAGAGAAGTTTATGGTTTATAGAAAAGATGATTTGAAATGGTATATACACAATTCATAGATTTATGGATCCTTTGTTTTAGTTATTTGTGAAAAAAGCTGATGGTTAAATCCAAATGCTGATTTTGATAGAGGCCAGTAATTTGATCAGTTACTCTGTCTGTCCATCTATCGTTATATTTTTGCACAAAGATAGATTGAGATGGACACTGATGCATCTGCTTATGATCAGCTTGTGAAATAATTATTTCCATCTGGTCCTGTTTCTGTAGTCTGCGCTCAGTATGATGCAGATGCTGGAGGACACGCTAATTGAGCATGCTCACACTAAGCCCCTCCTTCCAAGCCAGCTGATTCGCTACAGGGAGGTGCAGGTGCCAGATGGTAAGTGCCGGAATGTCTATTTCCACACGCACATCACACACACTTTTTGTATAACCGCACAGCAGGACACATGCAAACCTTGCCTAAATTTCTAACATTACTATCTAATGCTTGTGTAACATATCCTGCAGCTGTGTAACCCCCCCTAAGAGAGAAACGTTACACAATCCAAGTCAACATCAGCTGGACCACACGCAATTCTTTTTCTTTTGCACACACAGTCAAAAATGCCCATTTTCTTGTGTGGAATGGTTTGTTTGAAGAAAACCATTTTTGCATTAAATTCTCAGTGGACACCCAGCTGAAATGCTGCTCTCTCTGTGAACACATTGATGTTATTAGTGTTGTCTCTTACTCACTGCTAAATCCTGTAGAAACACTTTCTGCTTTGATATTGAATTTGTGAGGCTGGTTCTAAACTGCAGAATTCACTGAAACATTAGATAATTAGCGCTCAAGACCCAAGCAATAGTGCAGTTGGACTCTAATGGAAAGTTGGCTTTTTCCAGTGCGAGATGTTTCTCAATTGTTCAAAGCTTTTGTTTAACTGGATCTATCATTGTTGTCTTGAGAATTCACTGATTTTGTGTAAAATGTGTACAAAAGGTCTATGATTGTGTGTTTTGTATGTGTGTGTATATATATGTGTGTGTTTGTCATGACTCCTTGTCTAAGTCCAGTTCTCTGTGGTTATCAGGTTGTTGGTATGTGTACCAGCAGAGGAATGAGGTCCATAATAACTGTGGCATAGAGATTTACTACCAGACGGACATGCAGGCTACACATGACAACATGCTGTTGGAGCTCTTCTGTCAGATCATCAATGAGCCCTGCTTCAATACACTGCGCACCAAGGAACAGCTGGGTATGTTTCACACAATAGAAACCAGTGTATTTTGGGAGAGTTGGAACTTATTTCACTAACACACAATGTGAAATTTATTATTTGTGTATAGAAAATATGAATAAAAAAATGATCGGTAACTCTGTTAGATGGACATTTTGTTGATCTTAGTAGTCTATTACTATTGTTTGTAATAATTTCTTTGCTGCTGGTTTAGACTTTCTATTAGAGTTTAAAATTCCATTATGCCTTTAAGCCCAGTCTCTCTGTTTCTTCAGGCTACATTGTGTTCAGTGGCCCACGTAGGGCTAACGGCGTTCAGGGGCTTCGTTTTATCATCCAGTCTGAGAAAGCACCTCACTACCTCGAGTCACGGGTGGAGGCCTTTCTCAAGACCATGGAGAAGTACGTTGATGATATGAGCGATGAAGACTTCCACAAGCACATCCAGGCCCTGGCCATCCGCCGCCTTGACAAACCCAAGAAGCTGGCAGCTGAGTGCGCTAAGCATTGGGGCGAGATCATTTCCCAGCAGTACAACTTTGACCGAGGTGAGCAGCACACACTCGACTGTACTGCGTTCAAATAGACCCAGTTAAGTGGTAATGAAAGTCCTGAGGCAAGGAGCTACTAAATGGTTTAACATCATACTCTCCACACAGATAATATTGAGGTTGCCTATCTGAAGACTTTAACAAAGGACAACATTATGCAGTTCTACAAGGTGAGTTTCTTCATTTCTTATTTATAATCTTCTTTCGGCTGCTCCCGTTAGGGGTCGCCACAGCGGATCATCAGTCTCCATACCCCCTGTCCTCTACATCTGCCTCTTTTAAACAAACTACCTGCATGTCTTTCCTCACCACATCCATAAACCTCCTCTTTGGCCTTCCTCATTTCCTCCTTCCTGGCGGCTCCATCCTCCTACCGATGTACCCCATGTCCTTCCTCAGCACAAGTCCATCTCAATTGCGCCTCCCTCACCTTGTCACCGAAACGTCCTACATGTGCTGTCCCTCTAATAAACTAGTTTCTAATCCTGTTCATTCTTGTCACTCCCAATGAAAATCTCAACATCTTCAGCTCTGCTACCTCCAGCACAACCTCCTGTCTTTTACTTTTTCACATGTACTCTGTATTGCTCCTGCTGACTTCCATTCCCCTTCTCTTTAGCACGTACCTCCACCTGCTCCCTACTTTCACCACAAATAACTATCATCCGCAAACATCATAGTCCACGGAGACTCCTGTCTGACCTCGTCTGTCAACCTGTCCATCACCACTGCAAACAGGAAAGGGCTCAGAGCCGATCCTTGATGCAGTCCAACCTCCACCTTGTACCAGTCTGTCGTTCCTATTGCACACGTCACTGCTGTCACACTGTCCTCATACATGTCCTGCACCACCCTCACATACTTCTGACACACCTGACTTCCTCACACAATACCACAACTCCTCTCTCGGCACCCTGTCGTACGCTTTCTCTAAATCCACAAACACACAATGCAACTCCTTCTGACCTTCTCTATACTTCTCCATTAACATTCTGAATGTAAATAAGGCATCTGTAGTGCTCTTCCTCAGCATAAAACCATACTGCTGCTCACAGATGGTCACCTCTTCTCTCAGCCTGGCTTCCACTACTCTTTCCCATAACTTCATGGTGTGACTGATCAACTTAATTCCCCTGTAGTTAAAAACTGGTACCAGCACACTCCTCCTCCATTCCTCAGGCATTCAGAATCTTGTTAAACAATCTTGTCTAAAACTTTACTGCCATCTCTCCTAAACATCTCCATGCTTCTACTGGTATCATCTGGTCCTACCGACTTTCCACTCTTCATCCTCGTAATCGCTGCTCTCACTTCCTCCTTACTAATCCTATCTACTTCCTGCTTCACCACCATCACACCATTCAACCTTCCCTCTCTCTCTCTCATTTTCCTCATTCTTCAGCTGCTCAAAATACTCCCTCCACTTTAACACACTCTCCTCACTAGTCAACACATTTACATCTCCATCCTTTATTGCTCTAACCTGCAGCACATCCTTCCCCGCTGTGTTCCTGGTCTTACTCCGCTTAAACTTGGTCTCCTGAACGCACCTCTACCTTTCTCCGCTCCATCATATCAGCTACTTCTCTCCTTTTACCATTTAAACTACCAACCCTGACCTCAACTTTCCTACACTTGTCCTTTCCCTGCTGTCCCTATAGATGTCTTTCCCCTATCCTTCTCTTTTTCCACCAGTATACTGTTGGCTAACAATACCTGTGGCTATCGCTGGTCATTGAACGCCTCAGGTATTATTCACATTTGTAATAAACTTCAAAATTTCTTCCATGTTAGTCTCTTCTATTCTAACTGTCTAAGAGGATCAAGGCTAAAACAAGCTTCCTCAAGCACTTCTTTTTGAATTGTGACTCATGCTACTTACTTAGAGGAGCACTCGAAATATGCTCCTCTGTTTATTTTAGTTGATTCTCACGATGAGAGAACAAGTCACGCTAGCCGACAAGGGACAAGAATTAGATTATTTGTCCCGAGCCAGTATGCAGGGAGAACTATGCTCTCATGCCACTTTTTCAAATCTAGAATTATCCATCCACCGGTTGGGTTCCTGTGTCTGTTTCCTAACCTATAAATAAGTGTTTGCTTGTTAAACATAATTCCATCAATCCCTAGATGGAATTAAATCTATTCAAAAAATTATACAAAGTGGAATTAGTCCAAACTGTTTCAAGGTCACAGCAAGGTTAACTTTGAGCTTTAATTAATTCAGGTTTACTTGTAGTGCTTTCAACAATGGATATTGTCCCAAAGCAGCTTTACAGAGAAAAATAGGTTATTATGAATTACCGTATTTTTCGGACTATAAGCCGCTACTTTTTTCCCCACGTTTTGAACCCCGTGGCTTAAACAACGAAGCGGCTTATTTATGAATTTTTCCTGGGTTTTTCCCGGTTTCACAAACTTCAAGCCAAAAAACTGAACCCCATAACATTAGACCAATGAAATTTCCGAACGGAAACGAAAAAACGCACCTCACCTGTGTTCTGAGCTGCACGGCATCGGGAGAAAAAACTTTTTTTTTTTTAAACGCACGACGATGCCAAAAGATAAACTCCCGAGAGATATTGTTGTGAAAGGAAGGAGGAAGACAGTGAACAATGACTTACTTGGTCGGCTACTGTTTAGATACAAGCCGTTGTAGCGCGTTGAGTCTGGGTCAAGGGAGAGCTCGCTAACTCCAGTTGCAACAGAAATCATATAAGCACAGACAGGTTTCCAAAACTCGTGCTTTTTTTATTTACGGGTTAGTCAAAGAAACTTAGAAATGAGCATCAGAAAATAATAAGGACATAATCCTCAGTCTTGCACACATGCAGTAATAGCGGAAAAATGCGACAGCAGGCTATTCCCAAAATACCGCTCTGCTCCTAAAGGAAACGCAACATATTTCACCCGTTACACCGTGTAACAGACACTGTCTTTCATTAAAGCCTGTGTAAAGTTCATTAGTTTCAGTGTAGACACCTGCGGCTTATAGACAGGTGCGGCTTATTTGTGTTTAAAATAAAAATCTTTGTCAAATTCAGTGGGTGTGGCTTATATATGGGTGCGCTTTATAGTCCGGAAATTACGGTACATTTGATGGCGTAGACTTATTGATGACATGAGTTATTGATGAGATGTCACCGTTTAATGCCACTGGTGTCCAGTTCTACGTGTGCTCACCATTTCTCTTTCCTCATCTTGCTCAATAGGATCTGTTGTCTATCGAAGCTTCTAAGAGGCACAAGGTGTCCGTGCATGTTCTGTCTCGGGAGATGGACTCCTGTAAGTACTCGTCCAAATTTGTGTGTTGCACAGAAAAGTGTTTTGTACCATGTGTGTGAAAAGCATTCAGATTATTCAATATAGTGTTGCTTGTTCTGATGCCAGGCCCAGTGGTGGGCGAGTTTCCAGCTCAGAATGACATCAATCTCGCTCCTGCACCTTCTCTGCCTCAGGTAAACACCCTTCCATTATCAGCACTCGTGTGTGTGTGTGTGTGTGTGTGTGTGTGTGTGTGTGTGTGTGTGTGTGTGTGTGTGCGCGTGCGCGCGTGTAACCCAGTTATTGTTTCTACACTGAATATTCTGTATGTTTTTGTGTTTGCAGCCGGTGGTGGTCCAGGACATGACAGAGTTTAAGAGGAGTCTGCCTCTCTTCCCTCTCGCTAAACCTCACATCAACTTCATGGCTGCCAAACTGTGATCCACACCATTTAAAGACTTCACCGGGTTCGACATGCAGCACCCCTGATTTTAGAGCCAGTAACACCATCTTTTGTCTGTTTGTGTGTGCGTGTGTGTTTGTGTTTGTGTGTATGACTTGGTTAGAAGTGCAGCAGTGATGAGTCCCCCTGTTGGCTCCACTGTGCGATCACAGCCTGGTCACCTAGGAGCTGTTTAAAAATCACATCTCACACAGCTGTTTTAGTGAATACGAAAAATTGATTTAATCAGGAATAGTTCATGTAGGCACTGAGTGCTGACCACAGGGACGTTTTACTTTCATTTCGGACATGCTGGAAATACTTTCTTTACTCTGCTTCTTGAATCAACATCTTAGCAATCAAAACCATTTTGCCCTCGATATTTACCCAGAATTTGCGCAGTGATTTATTTTTTTCGCGTGTTGGTTAAAAACGTTTGCAGTTCAACTTTTCAACATTTTGTGTTTTTACTCCTATTTATTACTTTTAAGACCAAGGAACAATTTCTTTTTGTTACATTTAATCTCGTCACACAGTCCGATGGGTTAGCGGTTTCGCTGCTTTCTTCTTTTAATCCCGAAGCTCGTGAGCACCATCAGCAAGTTGACGTGTGATCGGGTTATTCGAATGTCACCTTCAGCTTCCGAACACTACAGACGGCACACAGCATCTGCCTTACAGAATATTCCGCTCCATGTTCATTCGCTAATCCTGACGATTTGAGTTTTACATAGTGTACAGTCAAAACGGCTGCCATTGGAGTCATCAGATTTTGGGTAAATGGAGATCATATTGAATTGCTAGAACATTGACGTATTGAGCCCATTCACCCAGAACTGTATCACTTTGAGTTTGAAAATCCTCACAAACTGTCTACACATGGTTTCTGTACTAGAGATATTTTGGCCTTAAGTAAAAGAAAACTATTTTAAATCCAATGATCAGGTTTAAAAAAAAAAAAGAAAAAAAAAAAATCTATTTTATTTGTTAAGTGTTGGAGGAGCTGTTTTAGGCTACAGAGTCGATGGGCATGAAACAGTTTTATCAGATTGTTTTCTTAAGTATCATACTCAAAGTGATTGTTATGGCTTTTTATTTTATTTGAAGTTGAAGGAGAACTTTAATAAATCATTTTTAAATATGATTTTAATTTTGTTAATGTTTCTTGGGGGGGGGGGGGGGGGGTCTTGTTAGTGTCAAAACACTGTCACTGTTTCCACCTTCTGTATTTGGTGTGGTGTTTGTGTTACACTGATGAGAATCACTCACTGCCTGTTGGTTATTTTTTTGTTTGTTTTGAACTCATTATCGCTTGAACGTGAACGCGGGACACGGCTGTGTGGTTTAATCCACTGGATATAAATATGCACCTCTCATTCAGAGCAATAACACTGGCAGGGTGCGTGTCCTTACCCTGACTTCTCGAATGATTTTGTTAGGTCTAGATCAGGTTTGGAAGCACTTCAGAGCAGTTTTTCCCCACGGCCCGTTTCCTCTGCATGGTGCATGTGGTGGGAGATGAGCATCTCAGGTCTCGACATGCCTTGCCAAGTGTAACCACTGCACTGTTGCTTTCTGTCTGGCAAAAACCAGCTTTATTTTTGATCTCTGGCACACATTCAGGCCTGCATTTATAATGCTGCATTTACTAGATAAATTCTACACAATGACTGCAGGCTGGGGCACAGGGGTTTCCTCTAAGGATCATACGCTTTCTCACCGTTGTACAAGGTTTATCTGCTCTGAGTGAGAAATGGGGAAATCTTACGTTTCCAGTATTTATTTCTGAAGCCCCAGACTCTTAATGTTACTGTACAGCGCTTTTAGCCAGCAGTAGGGAGTGTGGAACGTTTGGAATGGCTCCTTTAAATAGTTAGACCAATTGTTTCCCAGCATAAATGTTGAAATTTGAGGAGAGAAAAAAAAAAATCAGTTGGGTTGCTGAGGGAAAAGTTGCAAATTACAGCAATACAGCAAATTAGTCTGTTACAAGGTGACATCAAATGCATAATGATTTGACTAAGAAAGAAATCTGAAACGAATGATGAGCTTCAGTCAGCATGTGAAAGGACTGCTGGGACGTAACTCTTAAAGCCCGTAGACAGATTTAACAGTTTAACTTCTACTGAATGGTAATGCTACGTGTGAGACTGTCATACAATTAAAAATGATCAAATGAATCCTGGGTTGCTTCTTGTTACAGATTTGCCATGTACCATTTTATCTACTGTTGTAAAAGTGCACCATCAGCAACACACACACACACACACACGGTTAATACACATTTCTCATTTCAAAATTCCAGACTCAAATCTGCAGTCTTCCCTGAACACTTAAAACATTCCAGACGTTAAATATGGTCTATGTTTTGGCCTTCCATCCACACTGAGATGGCGTTTTCAGTCAATGACATCACTTTGAGGAGTGTTTTCAAAACGCTGAGAAATCTGAAAATGGCTTTGGAGGGTGGAATATGAAAATGGAGGCTTTTAGAAATGACACTGAAACCTTATGACAATGACTTAAAGAGGCGTAAAGTAAATAAACGGCATGCGGAAATGACGCAGATGCACAGGCAAACTTTATTCAATTCGGAGTGTTTTTAGATGAAGTGTAGATGTAGCTTTAGTTTTATTGATTCATTTTATGTATTTTTATAAAACTGAATAGGGCAATAGAGAAACATTTTTCAATAGTGTTCTTTTTAATACTAATCCTGACCTGGAAACTCAAATCAAATTCCATACTTTTCCATAAATTGTGGGTCCAATTTTAATAAAGACCATAAACCATGTCAACCATTGGAAAAATACATTTATTCACAAATGAACATAACTGTAAATCCATAAGCTGTATCTTTATATACAAGTCATACATTTATACATCACTGCTTGGTGTTTGGCGTTTATAATTTCTAACTTGTTCCAAGAACACGTCAGACACAGTGATTAAATGGCAAGCGGCTGGGTTAAGATACTCCAGTGGCTTTGATTAAACTCTTGTTTTCTAAGTAGATTAATATTTTCTACAAGTTTTCTAAATTAAATTAGTTAATTGTATAAGTGCTTTAACTTTTTTAATATTAAAACCTGCCAAAGCAGCTACTCAGTATTCAGGAGTGAAATGACTGCAGCAGGTTTTAAAAGCACAGGGTGGTCATTTATTGGCATGCTGTTTGTCCCAAAAAAAATAAATATATAATTTTTTATGAAAGACACTGATAGCTGTAGCAATACTTCCTCTGTTCCGATCAGATTTTATACAAATATCAATCACAAGGACAAGAAGTCACTTATCAGACATGGTCCTAATTCCCAATTTTCAGTATTCGAATGAATTCAGGCCACGTGTCCTGAACTAAACTGCAGAGTGCATTTCATATTTATTCCTCCTTCCCCTGGAGAAAAATCCAGCAGCCAATTCTTCACATCAGAGGGAGAGCTTTTGTTTCAGATGTACCATGGAGAACTGGAGTCACCACTTCCAGCTCAGAGTAGTCAGGATCTGAAAGATCGGAACAGTGATGTAGCGTGCTCAAAAAAAAAAAAAAGTCCATACATCAGAGGCAAAGGCTTTTCTGGAAGATTGATTTTTTTTTCCAAACCGCACCGTGATGCAATCACATAATCGTCATATTCACTGGGGGCCATTTTTAGGTCATCAAACAACACCAGAAATGAGTCAGCTTGGAGGTGCTCTAAATCACATCTTATATCTGAACTTCAAGCAAATTATTCTTAAGAAAATAAAGCTTTTTGGGGTGAGCAATCTTACACCTCGCCCCTTTTTGTGTCGTCTCACGGGTCTCTCGAGTACCAAAATAGATGAGTAAATCCGCATTTTCCTCATCGTTTCATCACTGTACCAAACCAATGGAGGCTTTTTAAACTTGAAGAAAGATTTTACATTAGTCATGGTGTAGATATTCCAGCTCTCATAGCACCTCGCATTATTTTGCGTCTGAGACGGGGTTCTGGATGCACGTTAATACTAATGTAATCTGAAAAGACTGCAGTTTTACACCAGCCTCAGTGTGCAGCCACAACCCCATTAAAATGCAATGCATGCTGAGCATTACTACAAGTACACAGTTCTACAGCAGAGTCACTGATTAGTTAAAGTGTGAAAGAACAGTCACCAAAAGGCAAGATTTTGGATCCTACCAGCAGAGTAGTGTTTATAAAATCAGTCATTTACATAAAACTCTTTTAGAATTTCACGTGTCCTACTCTTCATTTAAAAATACCACAACCTATAAAATACAGAGAAGAAGGAACCTGGCCCAGCTCTGATTAAAACAGCGGAGAGGAAGTCATCTGGATCTTGTACACGTTGAGAAAGGAGAGAAAAAACAAAACAAAAAAAACAATCACATTGTCAGGGAGAGACACGACTGAACAGCTTACGTTAATCAGAAATGCATGAGTGTACTGCATCGTCTACCACTCTGTCCTATCCTCTCCTCTCTCATACACATTCCTCACGTCGTAGCAGCTGGGAGAAAGCCTGTTCCAGCAACACTCATCTGTATCTGCTCTGCAGCACGCACGCACGCACACACACACACACACACACACACACACACACACACACACACACACAC
>JAAIIK010000018.1:3323965-3367482 GCA_014706435.1 Silurus glanis | reverse complement strand
CGCTGTGGCGACCCCTAATGGGAGCAGCCGAAAGAAGAAGAAGAAGATTTAGATGACTTTAGACAATGAGCAGGCTATGTAGGTATTTATAGGACATGTTTAGCCCAACTGATATTACAAAGAATTAGAGGAAGATAAAGAATTACAGAACCAGATGACCAGACGGTTCTGCCTCTCCAGCAGGGGGCAGCAAATCATTTCTGGCACATAGCAGTTGACACATGCTCAGTAGATTCACTTCTTGTTTACTAGCTGATGCTAAACTTATTCACTATACAAATTTCAGTTCTGGCAGGAAGCAGGAATGGCCAGTTCTTACATAAGCTAAACCATGGGGAAAAATATCAGAATTCAGAACTGAATGCTGCAGCACTGGGGTTGGGAACAGAATACAAGAATCACCACCACAATACATTACTATATTGTAAGTTCCTACCAGGATGATGTTTGTGAGCTTCTGCGGTGTGTTTGCGCAAGCCGATCACGTGAAATTCAGGCAGTTTCACTACTGCAATCTTTAGACTAATGGTTTCTAACCCTGCCCTGCATAGTTTATGGATTCCTTCGATAACATATTTAATCAGAAATATTAGCATGTCTTACCTAAATGGATGTGGGTGTGTTAGAATACGTAGAGAGACAAATGATTAGACGTTCATTACATTACAGTCAATACAATGTAATGACATGCATACTGACGCAATGGGGAAATGTATGAAGCCTGTTTCTGTCTAAATTCCACACAGTGAATCGCATCGAATGGAATGTAAATTTACTGGTACCAACTGCAGCTAGGGCTTAAGCTGATTGACTGTTGCTCCATGAATGTCTAATTACTTTGCAATTTATACACGGGTATAATAAACGTTCTCACCAATACCGTTGGGTGGAATCCGACAATTGTAAAACACTCGGAAGCAAAGCTGCAATCAACCCAAGATGAATGTATCCAGGGCTACACTTTCCATCGCTTTCTTTCTGACACACACTCACTCAGTAAGACATTTTCCATGTTACCAGCAGGCAACCTGATTTCCTACCCCGATCTGAACACATTTAGAAATGTCTAGAAATGGCACTAGACTTGGCAAGCAGGCTGTGAAGAGGCTGCTAAAAATTCACCAAGTAGCGAAGCAAGAGTTTTTGGGGAAAAAAGAACAACATTTATTTTTCAGACCAAGTCAAAGCAAGGACGTGCTGTGATTTACTGAAGGACGGAGCTGTTAATCTTACACAGACTGGTCTTAATGAAACTCCCGGCTGCTTCTTCCCTTTTAAAAGCAGATTGTGTGGCACCGTTGCCATAGCACCACAGACTGGCAAAGAAAGAATCAAGTGCTCCAGACACTAGTGAGCGCCTCCCTTTCAGTTCATATCCTTCTTTTCACAGACAACAGTGACAAAGCGTCTAGCAGCGTTAACTCCACGCACATGCCCAAGTTATACATTACAGGTTTAAATAGGTGATTGCAGCCCTCTAGACAGCACTTGGAAATCACAGCTATTTTCACTGCCAGCCACAGTAAGAACACAAACATTCATCATGTCCAAGTGGCTAATTATGAGCATTTACCATGAGTGGTCAAATACACTGACCACTGCCATGACTCACTTAATATACACTGGTACAAGCATGGTAACTTGGGAAACTATGAAAGCATGTGATACAAACAAGTTAGAAGAAGCCCTTATTGAATAGTCTTTTTTTTAAAAAGAAAAGAAATTCATTAAAAATACCCAAAGCTAACAATGTGTGCTCCATTTACAATATAAATGCTCTTCAGGAAAAAACTAACAAAAATTTAATCTCCTAAGTATTTTAAAGCTTGGACAGCTTTTGCATTTAGACATCATCAATGCAGCTACATTGCAGGCCAGTGCTTTAAATGATACCTGCCTGTGCCAAGCTAATCAATATCCCTCACTGGAAGATCTATTCCTCTCTGATGACAGCGCCGGAATCTCTGCTTCTTTCTCTCCATCTAAGCATTACTGCATGGCACTGTGGGTGAGAGCTATCCCTAATGGCTATTGGAAAAAAGGAAAAGCTGAGCCATTTGTTTCTACTGCTGGCCAAAGATGACATATTTAACAATTTATTTTTAAGTGGGTGCAGTGCCACCCTGAGCTAACAAAAAAAGAACAAACGATCCAAATAGAATGACAATAAAATTCAATACAGTTTCTACCGCTCTTCTATAAATGTACCGTTCTTGAGTCAGGGTTCCTTAACTTTTTGGAGCCAATAAATTGCATGCAAATTTTATTAAAATTTTACTATTACCTATTTAGCATTATTGCAGCCCGAGGGCTTTCATTATCTGAACTTTCCACTTACAATACTTGCAGATCCCCTTGTTTCTGGGTTTGCATTAAATTCATTCGATACACCCGCGTAATCATGCAGGCTAAAAGCATAAGAAATCAATAACCTTTGATAATTCTCTCCACTAAAATCTCTCAGATCCACTGGTTAAGCTTCATGCACACCACTTTGAGAAACACTGATCTTGATGATGGAGCATGCATTCAAAATTTATGTACAACCCGAATTCCGGAAATGTTGGGACTTTTTTAAATATTTGAATAAAATGAAAACTAAAACTTTCAAATCTTATGAGCCAATATTTTATTCACAATAGAACATGTTTAAATTGAGAAATTCTACACTTACGGACTAAATGAGCTCATTCCAAATTTGATGCCTGCTACAGGTTTTAAAAAAAGTTGGCACAAGGGAAACAAAGGGCTTAAAAAGCCGGAAATGTTTAAAATATTAAGTTGGAAGTACATCTAGCAACTAATCGAGTTAATTGACATCAGGTCTGTAACATGATTAGCTATAAAAAGGATGCCTTAAAGACGCAGAATCTCCCAGAAGTAAAGATGGGCAGAGGCTCTCCAATCTGTGAACGAGTGAATAAAAAGATTGTGGAATACCTTAAAAAAAAAAAAAAAAAAAACAACGTTCCTTAACATCAAATTGCAACAATCACCTGCAGCACATATCAAAATATTCAGAGAGACTGGAGAAATCTCGGTGCATAAGGGACGAGGACAAAGACCTTTGTTGGATACCCGTGGTCGTTGGGCCCTCAGTTGACACTGCATTGTTTGTTGGCATGATTGTGTCACTGACATTACTAAATGGACCCAGGAATACTTCCAGAAACCACTGTCGGTAAACACAATCCACTGTGGAAACTGCAGATGCCAGCTAAAGCTCCATCATGCAAAAAGGAAGCCATATGTGAACATGGTCCAAAAGTGGCATTGTGTCCTGTGGGCCAAGGCTTATTTACTGTTTTAAAGTGGAGAAATGTTCAGACGAGTCCAAATTTGACATTCTTGTTGGAAATCACAGACTCTGTCTCCTCTGGGCTAAAGAGAAGGGAGATGTTCCAGCGTGTTAACTGGTTCAAAAGTCATCATCTGTGGGCAGCTTGCATGTTTTGGAAGGCACTATGAATGCTGAAAGGTATATAAACATTTTAGAGCAACAAATGCTCCCCTCAGTTTGCTGTTGCACAGCATTGCGTATTTCAGCAGGAGATTGCAAAACCACATACTGCAGCTATTACAAAAGCATGGCTTCGTAGTAGAAGAGTCCGGGTGCTGAATTGGTCTGACTGCTGTCCAGATCGTTCACCTATAGAGAACATTTGCTGCATCATTAAACAAGAAATATGTCAAAGACGACCACACACTCTTCAGCAGCTGGAAACTGATATCAGGCAGGAATGGGACCAAATTTTAACTGCAAAACTCCAGAAACACATAACCTCAATGCCCAGACGTCTTCAAACTGTTTTGAAAAGAAGAAGCGATGCTACACCATGGTAAACATACCCCTGTGCCAACTTTTTTGAGACCATCAAATTTAAAAGGAGATAATTTTGTGCATAAAAGTGTAAAATTTCTCAGTTTAAAGATGTGTTCACTATGTTCTACTGTGAATTAAATATG
Source organism: Silurus glanis (assembly GCA_014706435.1). Lineage (NCBI taxonomy): Eukaryota > Metazoa > Chordata > Actinopteri > Siluriformes > Siluridae > Silurus > Silurus glanis. Next base: position 3,363,516 of record JAAIIK010000018.1, on the reverse strand, counting down.
GGCTCGTGTGATTTAAAAGTCTTTTAGTTTTCACTTTATTCAAATAAAATAAACAAACAAACAAACAAACATCCCAACAGTTCCGGAATTCCGGTTGTACATAATGTTAGAACCTTAAAAGCAGACAATCCCTAGGATCAACAAATGCATACACATCGCACCTACTATTCATATTCCTCACCATTAGGAACTTGGTACACATTTATTGTGTGTGTAAAATAAAGTGTACTGGATAAGGCTGCAGCTATTAATTATTTTATTCATTGAGTTAACTATATTACCTGATTATTCCATCAATTAATCAACTAATCGGACAAGAAGTATTGTTTATTAAACAGCAATACCAAATATACAAGAGAACATAAGATTGCTCTCTTAAAATTAAGTAATTTGTTTCCTTTTTAGAAAGATTTTAATTTTTATTGCTAAAATTGCATATAAGAGTATCTGAAAATTAAACACATTTAGTGCATTTACTTGGCAAATTACATCAAAATGCAAAAACAAATATATAAATAAAAAAATATCAATATCAATTTCAAATTAATAAACATACACTATATATATATATATATATATATGGTGAGAAAAAGTGTTTGCCCGCTTCCTGATTTCTTTGTTTTTTTTTTTTTGCAGGTTTGTCACACTTTAATGTTTCAGATTATCGAACTAATTTAAATATTAGTAAAAGATAACAAGTGAACACAAAATGCAGCTTTTAAAGAAAGGTTTTTATTATTGAGGAAAAACTAAATTCAAAACTACATGGCCCTGTGTGAAAAAGTGTTTGCCCCCCATTAAAACTGTGGTTTATCACACCTGAGTTCAATTTCTCTAGCCACACCCAGGCCTGATTACTGCCACACCTGTTCACAATCAAGAAATCTCTTAAATAGGACCTGCCTGACAAACTGAAGTAGACCAAAAGATCCTCAAAAACTAAACATCACACCGAGTTTCCAAGAAATTCAGAAACAAATGAGAAAAAAAGTGATTTCTATCAGTCTGGTAAAGGTTGAAAGCCATTTCTAAAGCTTTGGGACTCCAGCGAACCACAGTGAGAGCCATTAGTCACAAATGGCAAAAACATTGAACAGTGGAAAACCTTCCCAGGAGTGGCCGGCCGACCAAAATTACCCCAAGACTCATCCAACAGGTCACAAAAGACCCCACAACAACATCCAAAGAACTGCAAACCTCACTTTGCCTCAGTTAAGGTCAGTGTTCATGACTCCACCATAAGAAAGGGACTGGGCAAAAATGGTCTGCATGGCAGAGTTCCAAGACAAAAAAAACGCTGCTGAGCAAAAATAACAAAGGCTCGTCTCAATTTTGCCAGAAAACATCTTGATGATCTTTAAGACTTTTGTGAAAATACTCTGTGGACTGACGAGACAAAAGTTTAAACTTTTTGGGAGGTGTGTGTCCCATTACATCTTGCATAAAAGTAACTCAGCATTTCAGAAAAAGAACATCATAACAGTAAAATATGGTGGTGGTAGTTTGATGGTCTGGGGCTGTTTTGCTGCTTCAGGACCTGGAAGACTTACTGTGATAAATGGACCCATGAACTCAGCTGTTTACTAAAAAATCCTGAAGGTGAATGTCTGGCCATCTGTTTGTGACCTCAAGCTGAAGCGATCTTGGGTTCTGCAGCAGGACAATGATCCAAAACACACCAGCAAATCCACCTCTGAATGGCTGAAGAAAAACAAAACGAAGACTTTGGAGTGGCCTAGTCAAAGTCCTGACCTGAATCCTATTGAGATGCTGTGGCGTGACCTTCAAAAGGTAGTTCATGCTCGAAAACCCTCCAATTACAACAATTCTGCATAAATGAGTGACCAAAATTCCTCCACAGCGCTGTAACAGACTCAAGGCAATTTATCGCAAATGCTTGATTGCAGTTGTTGCTGCTAAGGGTGGCCCAACCAGTTATTAGGTTTAGGCGCAAACACTTTCACACAGGGCCATGTAGTTTTGCATTTTGTTTTCCCTCAATAATAAAAACCTTCATTTAAAAACTGCATGTTGTGTTTACTTGTGTTATCTTTTACTAATATTTAAATTAGTTTGATGATCTGAAACCTTAAAGTGTGGCAAACATGCAAAAAAAAAAAAACACCAAAAAAAAAAAACAACACTTTTTAATAATGGTCCCTAGGGAAACAGTGTTCTGTGTGTAAGACTAAACGAAGCGATTTTAATTAGTAAAGAAATTATATGCCTTGATGCTTTTTTTATTATTCGAATTATTAAAGTTGCTCAAGAAATCATTTAAGCCCTAGTATACAGTGAAAACATCTCTGGACCTGCTGCAGGGAGTCATACTCTGTACACACAAGGAATGGAATACCAGTCATCCTGCTACATCTCAGTTTAAAATCAATACTAAATGATAGGCCATAAGATATGTACCAAGGTTATATGACTCATGTTCAGTGCTGGATTTTTTTCATTTAAACACATTAGGGCATGTATGGTTTCAAAAATCATTGATACACTATGGATAACTATGGAAATGTTTTTCCTCTAAATACAAACTGGACATTTTATTCTGCACCGCACAGATGCCATCACTGATTCCATTAAACTAATTCTGTACATTTTAGGTGTTGTAACTGCTGCATGTATACCAGCTTTTGTAATATTTTACTCAGCATATAATTAATGCTTTGTGTATACTTGGGGTGGTAATAAAGCATAAAGCTGACTGCACTATACACGGTCCTTTCTCTTTCTGTCAGCGCTTTGATCAGTAAGGTCAGCTGTGTTTGCTGACTGCTGGGATGCTGCTGATTATTTTTAGGCTTAAATTTGAGTGGTTCATATAGCAACTACGCAGGAGGTGGAGTTGCTTGCGGGGACCCTTATTACAACACAAGCCCATTATTCTTCTTTGCCCTCACATCAGAACATCTGGCTGAAAAGAAAATGAGGTGAGCAAAATAATTAAAACCTGTCAGATTGTCAGATTAAAGACCATGCTTTTTAAAAATAATTTCTTACACATGGTAGACACAGTTATGATCAGAACGTGTGCATCTTCCCTTTATTAAGCCTGAAGCTGCATACTCCTGCAAAGCAACAGGAACTCGCTCTCAAAATGTATCCCAAATCAAATTTTATTTAGCAGACATTCAAGTTTGAAGAAGGAAATGTTTAATGGCTAGGGAAAGATTCATTATAAAAAAACAAACTAAAGAAGCCTTTATACCCATTCTGTCTCCCTCCTCCCCCAGCCACCGCCTTTCTTTTGCAAGGTGAAAATGGCACACATGCAATTTCACAGCTGGCCACAGACGAGGAGGTGAAATGATACAGGCAGCATTGTCCAGAATTAAACCAAAATGAGCCTGACACAGCCAGACAAGTAGACAAGAATAAAGGAAAATGGAGAGTGAACAAAAAGTAGGGTTTTAATAAGGCAGTCTGAAGGTTATTCGATCCGTTTGCATAAAGCCATAAAGACTGTCTGCAACACACAGGGAAAATAATTGATGGGAGAAATCAAGCAGACTCATCTAGGAGCGTAGGGGATTAATGGAATCAGTGATGGCATCTGTGCGGTGCAGAATAAAATGTCCAGTTTCGATTTACAGGAAAAACATTTCCATAGTTATCCATAGTGTTTCAATGATTTCTGAAAGCATACATGCCCTAATGTGTTTAAATGAAAAAAATCCAGCACAATTGAGAATCAACCGAACCATGAAAAACTAAACATGAGTCATATAACCTTGGTACATATCTTATGGCCTATCATTTAGTTGTGTATACACACACACAGAGAGAGCGAGAGAGAGAGCGAGAGAGAGAGAGCCACTTACGGAATTTATATGAGTGGGGCGGCAGACAGAAAAAGAGAGAGAGAATAAAGGGAAATTTAGAAAAAGAGAAATTGAAAAGAGTGAGAAACATTACAAATAAAATGTAAATCAAGGGATAGAGCATAAAAAAATCAAATATAAACAAAGGAAGGGAGGTGGAAAGAAGCAAACATAGTTTTAAACAGTGCATCAGTATGAACGGACTACATTATATGCAGGTATAAGTTGTGTCCAGCAGATACAACACATCATGTCAGGCAGCACAGCAAACACACTATAAATAGTTCATTGCATGTTTACTGCCACTGCAGACACACACTATCTTCTGATCATCGCCAAGTCTGACCAGGGGCTGAACAAACCTCAAACCAGCAGCAGGGGTGGATTAAGTAACCTCGCCTGAAGCTCTATAATTTCCTGTTCTACTATAATCTCTCTGAAAAACCCCCACCTGTGTGTGTATATACACGTGGTGGGATTTCAAAAGTGCTAACAGGTTCATTGGTTGTTTGATACAGACCAAAGACAGGTACAGACCATGTTGTGTCAGCAAAGACTTCACCATTGACACAAGCGATTACACTTTCTTAGGAAGCTTTAGTGTTCCTGAGTACACCCTAACAACCACCTTGGTTAAGGAATCAAACAGAGACAACGAAGCAAAATGAGAGGAAAGTCGTCACAGGAATAAAACAACTGAATAACATGGAACGTCACATTCCGATTGAAGCTGTAGAGGACTGGAGAACAATTAGGCTGAATCATGTGACAACATTCTTTACAAAAGGATAAGGAAATGAGGCACCAGAGCACATACAACAACTCCCTGTGGGAAAGACCCTGGACCCACAGTGGTAGGGATTAAAGCTTCATAACATAGCAAATATCTCGTACTTCTCTAGTGTGCTGCTGTTTTGAAACCGCAAGTGGCCATGAGCATTATTGTTAAAAGTTGCGGAGTTTCAGTCTTAATCTGTCTTTCCTTCATATTTCTGAAAGCTGGTCTAAAGCCTGCACACATCCTGACAATATCATAGGACCTGTGTTTTCTCCACTCTTCCCTTGTCTTGGTAGCAAGATTTGTAAGGTGAATTCACCTCATCCTTGGCTGTCCATTCCACTGCCAAAAGATTTTAAATGGCATGCCTGGGTTTACTCATTGCAGGTTGTGTTGGTCTTCAAATCATTGGTCTACACGTTTGGCCAAAATAATGGTTTAAACATTCAAGTCTCAAACATGAAGCAAATTCATTCCAGGGGAAAAAGATTAAAACATTTATGTTATTATCAGCAGTCGTCTATGACTTCATGCTTTATTAAGCTCTAAATGAGGTTTGATAGAAGCCAAATTCTTATGCATTACTCAACCAGCAATATATTTTGTATACGGTGTTTTAGCTAAATTTGGCTTTGAATGAGGCTCTCCAGGCTCTAATTATGTCTTCAGCATGCAGGCAGTGTGTGAAAACTGGAGGTGGCAAGCCAACATACCAAATATAACATCACAAAAATAAAAATTATAGCACTGCAAAAAAATTGTGTTTAGTTGTTTCACGACAGGACTTTAGTCCCTGACGACAGACAAAATTATACCATTGTAATTATCAGGAATATCCACAAAATAACCCGGAAAGCACAGCTATTCTGGATTTTACACAGAGAGGCACTGTTTGCAGAAAACCACAGTCATAAACACCTCTTCTACATTTAATGTACAGAGTAGCAATGAGTCAGAGACCTGACAAGTCCTTTGGAGTCAACCACCTATCCAAGTTCTCGCGTGGCTTTGGCGAGGGGAACTGCGGTAACATTTCTTACCTGCCTCTTTTGCACTTTTCTATTTACTAATCGACACATTACACAGTCATAATATCTGAAGGGTTAACAGTAGAATCAATTCTCATACCCAGTTTGGGGAATACGATGAGGTACTCGGCGTTGCACTGAGGACAGGCCACACGTGCTGTGCTGTTGCCCCGCTGCTTTTCATCCACCCAGCGTTGCAGGCAGGTTTGATGCACCCACTTGGTGGAGCCACGGCATCTGCACGGCCGCACCCACTCAGCAGTGCGATCATCTTCATCTGTGGCGAAACACACCCAGCAACTCCTGCACAACAGAGGGTTGAGAAAACAATGAGAAATGCAGATTCTGTTACAAGGTCTAGTATCCTGTCAAAATGCTCCAGAGCAAGAATCAGGTCCAGTGATAGTAGCAATCATTGAAGACACACCCCAAAGCTATTTAAGAGGTTTATTTTTCAGTTTGTTCCAGTAATTTTTTTTACCAGTAAGTGTTTGAAATCACCTAGAAAACTGCATACTGAAAAAGGAAAAATTTAAATGGATGTGAATCACTATTGGCTATTATTATGAATAAACCCTCAGTGATTCAAGTAAAACACAGCCAGTTTGGGAGGAGAGGGAAAAGTACTGTCTTGTGGGTGTGTTGATATTTTGGCTCCATTCCAGATGCACGTTTCCTTAAAAACCCTGTAGAGCTAGATCTTAAGAATACGATACAAATGACAGTTCAAAGAAGTTTAGCGTTTGCATTTTGCGAAACTTCCAAATGACCTCGCAAAAGTTTTGTATGGTACGTCTTTGAACACAAGCATTTGTTTTAGAATGAGGTAAGAGTGAAAAATGCAAAGAAAGCCATCACCTTACAAAAGAAAAAAAAAAAATGGAGTCAAGTAATAGCTCACTTAGTGATTGCAACATCAAAGAAAAAAAAAAACAAAAAACAAAAACGACCGTCATCTGCCTAAGAAAGTATAAATACAAGGGAGGAGCGCAGGAGCAGGAGGAAGCAGAATGAAAAAGACGACGACATGAGAGCGAGAATCATTACAGACCAGCACTTTAAGGACAGCCCAGGATTCTGCGTCAGTGACTAAGCACAAGTAAAAAAATAAATAAATAAAAAGAAAGCATAAGCTCAGCATCACAAAGAGAAACTCCGTAAAGTGAAAAAACAGAAGAAAGATGTGAGGATACCGACATACAAAAGAAAACCCATTAAATTCATCAAGGCAGATTTGGCCAGCACTGTGGCCTGCCACTTCATAAGTGCAATTTCCTGCCTTAACAAACATCCATCCAATAAAAAATCTAAAGAAATTTCCACAAAATAACCCAGAAAGCACAGCTATTCTGGATTTTACACAGAAAAGCACCATTTCCAGAAAACCGTAATCACGAACTGAATTCTACATTCAGTGTAACAGAGTAGCAGAGACCTGACAAGTCCGTTGAAGTCAAACCCGTGGCTCACGTTTGGAGTGGGGAACTGAGGTAACATTGCTTACTTGCCTCCTTAGCTCTTTTTTATTATTCACTCATAACACATTACACAGCAATAACATCTGACCAAATGGATTGTGTAAAGGTACAGAATGCTGATTTGGCAACGTTTTTATATCTGGTGATCCAAAGAAAAATAAACCCTATAAACCACCATTAAAACTTATAAACTAATATCAACCAACAGTACAGAAGATTACACAAACTGCTTTAATTCCTTTTAAACTAATTCAATAGATGATATATCATTTGGGATGAAGAAAAAAAACAAAAGGACCAAAGACAAAAACCAAAAAGCATTCACACTTACACTAACATTTACACCTCACATTTCGGCAACCATTTTAGTAGATCTTCTCAAGGGACAATACTATAGAAATAAAACCTGGATATATTTTAAAGTCGTCAATGTCCAGCTTGTATAGCAGTACAGATTTACTGTACTCTGAAAAAAACTCAACGTACAGCCATTATTGTTATTTTGTGTGAGCACCGTTGTCATCCAGGACTGCCTTGATTCTCCTGGGCATGGAATTCATCCTCTTCCACTCGTCCATAAAGACATCACGGTGCTGCTGGATGTTAGACACATGGCGCTTCTCCACCTTCTGTTTGAGGATGCCCCACAGGTGCTCAATTAGATTCCGGTCTTGAGACATACCTGGTCACTCAATCACCTTAAGTTTCCTCAGCATGGCAGTTGTCATCTTGGGCAGTGTGTTTGGGGGTCGTTATTATGTTGAAAACTGCGGTTCAGCCCAGTTTCTGAAGGGAGGGCATCATGTTTTGCTGTTTATCCCTCAATAAACTGCAGCTCCCCAGTACCAGCAGCACTCCTGCAGACCTAGTCCATTATGCTACCATCAGCATGCTTGACTGTAGACAAGACAATTTTCTTGGTACTCTTTACCAGGGCATCACCACACATGCTGGACATCATCTAAGCCCATGCTGGACCAAAGGACATGGTTCCAGTAATTCATGCTCTTGGACAGGTTGTCTTTAGCAAACCGTTAGCAGGCTTTCTTGTGAGCCAGCTTTAGAAGAGGCTTCCTTTTGGGATGACTGCCTGCAAACCGACTTGTTGCAGTGGGAGCAGTGACTAGCGGACCTTCTGCAACCTTTAAAGCAATGAAGCAGCACTCATGCGTCTGTATTTTAAAGCCAGATTCTGCACCTGACGCACAGCAGGAGGACTCAACTTCTTTGATAGACCCTTGTGAGGCCTGTTCTGAATGGAACCAGTCTTGTAAAACTTGACCACTGTATGACCCTGAGCACTGTACTGTAAGTTTCAGGGTGTTACAGATCATCTTATAGTCTATGCCACCTTTGTGGAGAGCAACAATTCTAATTCTCAAATCCTCAGAGAGTTTCTTTGCCACGAGGTGCCATGTTGAACATCCAGTGGTCAGTATGAGAGAATTGTACCAAATTTTAACTGCTCTAATACAAATTTTTATGGTCCTGTCAAGCAGACAAAAACATTAACATGATAAATAGGACATGTAGCTTTGCATGGTGAAGTGACATACAGCTAAGGGTTTGCTCATTTTTGTTGCCTTATATCTATTTATTTTCAGAGACAGTAAATCTGTACTGCAGTACAAACTGCAAATTGACTCAAATATATTAAAGTGTTGTTTCTATAGTATCGTCCCTTGAGAAGATACACTAAAAAGGTTGCTGAAAAGTGAGGTGTGTAGTCACTTTTCTGAGATACTGTAATCCTGTCATGCTATTATGTCAGTTTCACTGTAGGTTGTGGTGCATGAAAGGACGATGACTTCAACAGTGCCATTTCATAAATTATGATTAAAATGCATTTTCAAATAGAACTGTCCAAGTTCTTTACTCCAGTAATCCTTTTTACATTATGCTGCAATTCTTCCAGATATTGCAATCCCCACTGTCTGGACTCCCTGTTTCTCAGCAGAGGGACACAGGCTGCATTCAAATTAACCAAATTGTGAATACATTTTAAATAAATCTTCTTACAAAATAGATGACTATACATCTACCACTGCTGCAAGCACACCTTATTTCTACCCCTGTTGCCGCATTATGGATAACTGATCGAAAGACTGGCAGTTTTTTAGCAGTAATAATTTAGTTTAGCAGCAATATTTAGATTTTAGGGGTGTAACACAATTTACGGTTTGGTATGCATCTTGGTTTTTAAGTCACGCTTCAGTTCAATTTTGGAACCGTTAGGGGGAAGAATTGCAAAACAAAATTGTCATTTCTTATTAACGCAGTTTATCATTATTAACATTTGAACAGTTTACCTTTTTAAAACAATTTAAAATAAAATGCCTGCTTGGTTAAATAATAATAAAACATTTTATAAAGAAAAAATCTAATCAATCAGATTAATGCAATACACTTATATTGATTATTTTTTTTTATTGATTGTTTGCTCATGGCCTTTTCTTTTAGAAACTCTCTTAACATAATAATGCTGTTATGAAAAATGCAATACTGTACCAGGGTTTCTGCATGTTTCATCGAGTCAAATTTAAGACCGTTTACAACCCTTTTTATATCATTAAGAATTAAATTTTAAATCTTTATCACAACATCAAAAACACAGAAATACATTGTTAGCAACTGGCCTAAACCAAGCCTTAAATAAAAGATTTTATTTGCGCTTAGCCATAGCTGAAAAATAAAATCAGTTTTACGTCTGTGGTACAGAAAGCTGAATGGCTGCTGTCATTTGGTCGCATTTGTAGTAGCAATAATAATAATAATAATAATAAAGCAAATTATATTAAGACTGGCGAAAGACAGAAACACAACACTAAAGAAACAAACAAACAAAAACAGTGCTGCATGAACATTTCAGTGAGCATTAGAGGTAGTTACATAGTCATCGAAAAATTAAGACCCGTTTAAAATTATTTAGGACCCAGAACAAAGAATTTAAGACTTTAAGGCCTAAAATATTTACTTTTAAATTTGTGACTTTTTAAGACCCCGTGGAAACCCTGTGTACTATTAAACGTTAAGGAACTTGTTTCCCCCTTGTTAGTTTTTTTAAAGGCATATTTGAATCCATCATGCCCCAGTTGTGTGCTGGCAGTCCAGTTTTATGAGCTGTTTGTTTTCATTCCCGCACCGTCACATTTAGATTCTCGTTTCCGTAATTACACTGAACCTTGAGCAGTTGGTATTTCACTGGTTCATCGAAACAATGATTAATCTCCAGTATGTGTACAATATCCACCTAAACAATAATTACTGGAGAGCGTGGGAACAGAAAACGCAAAACAAAATAAACGTGACGTGTGCAGATACGCAGGAAGGCAGACGCTATTTTGAGCTCTTGTACGGATGTGGCCCACATGACCCCAATTAAGTGGAAAGTATCCAATATGCAGAATACCTCGATTAATGATTACACATAAGCTGAAGGATGTTTAAAAATAACAGCATGACTGTGCATCACAACTCCAAAATAAAGACTGAATAAAATTCTGACATAGGAAGTTTTATCGGGAAAAGTTTGACTTGTAAGGTTTAATTTTGGATTTAATATCAAAATCATGAGACAAAAAAAACAAGTGGTGCAAGTGAAAACCTTTAGAAATGTACACAGATACATGCTTTTGATTTAAACTACGAGTCACATTCTCTCTCTCTCTCGGGCCATTCCTCAGCGGGGAGTCTCCTTTCTCTATATACTCTCCGCCCACACTGGGGTGAGGTTTCACAGCCTGCTACGGGATGTTAGTGAAGAGTCAGACATGCCGCAGCCCAATCGCATACTACTCCATTTATAATTCAAAGCTCAGCCTTGCTATAAATAATGCAGGGCAAATCTCTGGTTCTCTGTCAGTATTGTCCGCTGCAGTTGGTGCTGCGACAGGAGGACAGTCGCTGCACTCCATCTCTCATGAACATTCTCTCAGGTGATTCTTTCCATCCAATGCTTTTGAATTAAACATGAACAGCAGAGCCGCTCAAATGACTTAGCACAACCCGAGTCTTATCTGACAAACTATTAACCTCTAGTACTGCTGGGTCCAAAGGCCATGAGGTGACACCATGGGACCAAATAACAGGAGTGTTGTCATCTGACTAGGATTCAATGAGCCATCATGAATATGCTTTCTAGAACATAAGATCATTTAGAGAAAGTGTAAATGACATCGTTTCTCCCCCATGGGAAAATGAAGTCATCACTAAACAAGCTAAAATACTGGCACTCATGTGTCTTGGGATCTGCATCTAGTCACTGAACCAATCCATAAAGCACCGGGGGGGGGGGGGGGGGTGTCAATGCCAGAAAATCCTTCCGGGCAAACAGCTCTCTAAATGAACAAACATGGGAGTGAACGGTAAATTTTGCTAGATACAGAATGAGGAACAACAACAAAAAAAAGGTCCTTGTCCCCCAAGCTTCTCTTATGTTTGTTCCCGTAACTCTGCCTTCCTCGTGACAGCTTCTGGACAGAGAAGATCAGAAATGCAATCCACGCTGTGAAACGCAAACCTCTGTCAGATAACACACAGACGCCACACAATACAAACATCACATACTGAGAAAAGACATATTTTAAAAGTCTTATAGGTAAAAGTTCTGAGACATTTTGCCCAGTGACAACATTTCTGTTCCCTTTCAGAAATGTAAAACCAATTCTGCACCATGAACGCAAACCTATGTTCTAGGATTTAAAACAATTATATTACATATTTCACCCCTCATTATTAATAGAATGGTCCAGACTGCCACAAATCTGAACTGGGTAATGCTTTGCTAGGCAAAGGTCATTTTCTGTTCCTGTTCCTTTTTCCAAAAATTACCTCAGGGCACTTCAGTTCTGAGGGTTAACTGAATGATGAACCTCATGTTCAAAGTAAAGCTGACCAGTAAAGAACATTCAAAGTTTCTGTGCTGAAAAACTCCATGGCTGTCACGAGTTGGTCAGATGATAATGACTGATTAAGTATAGCATTAAAGAACCTTCATTTATACAATCTCGCATGACGGACACGTTTTATGATTTTATTTTTGTAATCTTAAAAATCGGCTGCAAGAACACAGTCTAATGAAGATTAGATTTTATGTTTTATCAAATACATTTCACAATTTAGCCTCATTCTGTATTCTGGTACTCGTTTACTAGTGAAGGAAAAAAAAAAATAACCCAGACATACAAAGGCAATACTGCATAGCTGGGACACGCCACAAAGCCTGTAATACAATTCTTCTTGCCTCAGAATTAGGAGTAAATTCACACACAAAAATGCCAGCTCCTTTAGCCCATTCCAAATCTTAGTAAATTAAAAGCCAGTATCACTGTGTTAAATCAAAAGGTACAACTTTAATGACTGTGGGAACTTCTTCATCTCTGTCGAATTTCAAACAGCAGGGCAGATAAGTGGCCCGTCTTGCCGTTTCCACTCAATACAGCCGAACAGTACGATCTAAAGACCTGAACAACTATAACTAAATTCTCATATCAACATGAGTCTGGAAGCTAAGGCTTTTCGAGACAAGACTAAAGTCGAGTTTTAGATTAGCAGTAAAATTTATTTTCTCTCCCCGGTGCAGATCTGAGCCTGTGCAGCAGCTCGGCACACAGTGTTCTTCTCAGGAGCGGGATTGGTTACAGCAAAAGTACAACGGGAGGAATGAGAAACGAAAGGTAATGTTCTCTCATGTTCAAAGCAAAGCTAAATAACAGTAACCCTGTATTACACTAGATATTAACATTTATTAGATTTCTTAAAATATCAATTATTTTTTAACAAAGGCTTTAAAAATGGAGTTTGCCCATTATAATACTCAAAGATAAAAAGTTCCTAAAGTCATTGTTTTTACTACATATAACTGTTCAGTCTGGGCCCTAGTTTGATTAAACAAGCAGCCTTGTGCTGATATTTATTAAAACCACACTGGGACTCGGCTTATACACCAGCACTCCACTTACAATATAAAAAATTCCAATGATTAAAAATTGTTTTTGGTCAACTAAAGTACATCAAATCCTTTCAATATTGTTTAGCAACAAGGTGTCTTTCTGAAAACGTTGACAAACGCACCTTTATTTATATGCCTTCATAGATTTCACATGTAATCAATAATGAATGGGTTTAAAAAACAGTGTTAGGACTTTCCCTGAGATCTGTGATGCTGGGGGGAAAAGAAAAAAAAAAAAAAAAAAACACTTGCAGTGTCTATCAATGTACTCTTTTATAGTACTGAGCGATTTGAAACCTGTTTTAAGTTCAACTTTTCAGAGGGCCTTTTCAGGGTTTTTCCTCCACGGAGAATTCAAAAGTGACTGCCTCTCGCAAACTGTGCAACAAGCAAGCTTCCAGTAGTGTTGGGTGATTTCCCTGCTTAAAGACATTTGATTCGACTCAGCGGGTAATTAGCAGGTTTGGCGAGTGCCTCTGAGGAAAAACACCAAACTATACTGAACTCTGGCCCTTTATTTGGTTACTCCTAGATGACGGCAACAAACCCTCAAAAGCTCTAGCTCCAACCTTGATTCTGCCCATAGGTAAATACCCCTTATTTCCACACCAAACCAGGGGGTTTATAACAGAATATTGCATCATACCTTTAAGCATATCACAGACATTTTGCATATCAATAACATTTAATGAGAATTTCCTAAAATTTTTTTTTCAGTTCAACACAGGATTAATCATGGTTTCCCTTTGCCACCATTTATTTATGTCGAGCCAGGGACAAAAAAACAACTCATCAGGAGGCAAGAACCGAGAACCACAGCCTCTAAAATAATCACTGTACCTGTGTATTTGTGTGTGGGGGTGGGTTCCCACTGGAGAACAATTCTACTTTCTATTCTGACACTAAACCTCATTACAATCAGCATTGTTAGTGAGAAGAGCGATCTCACTCTCGCATTCAAAATTAAGGTCCCAGACCTCTAGATTACCATTAACATTTCAGCATGTGCAGGATATAACCCTAAGGGTCTATTAGATAGCATCTGCAGGCCAGAAAAATGATCCTGCTCACCATTTTCTTTGCTTAGCTGCAGCCAAGTTACACTACACAGATAAGAGTATCTTTTAGGTCTCTGGAGCAAATAGCCCTAAGGAACAACAGCTCATATTTTATATGCTTTAGGATGTTACCTGAGGAAAATTGGGAGCATAGTCACAGAATGTAATCATGATTTAAATATAAGGGTCCACACAGAGCTTGAGCCGTTGAGCTATAGGGTGAATGGGGCTCAACAGTGGTTCTTTGTCCGTTGTGCGATTTGAACTCACAACCTATAAATAAACCACTTCTTATTCTTCAGCTGCATCTCTAAAGAACCTCATCAAAAGGGCTTCTCTAAATCTCCTGCTCTCTCTGACATATCCCTCAGGCAAAAACACAATCCACAAGCATTGAGATCTAAAGTCTGCTCTGAACTTGACCTGGGCAAATAAAAAGTTTACAAAGCCGACTGTGTAACGCATTTGGCATATTTGAAGAACTTACAAAACTAAACTAACAAGGACAGCAACCCAAATAAATCGGCTGAGTGTAAACATCCAATGAAAAACTTAACGTCTCAGCATATGAATAAACAATCTGCAGAAGTAAAACAGAAGACGCATACAAAAAAACAGCACACAATCAGGAAGCAGCAGGTATTTATGTATACCACTGATGTTTTGCTAGTTTTTGTACAAGTCTTGTCAGTTTAAAAAATGGACTCTGGTCACATCAACAAAGGTTTCTCTCTACGAGCCTAAGTCACATGACTGTGGGAACCCGGTGGATGCTTGATACAATGGTGACTCAAAACCCTAAGTGACATCAGGAGGGCGGGGTGTGTGTGTGTGTGTGTGTGTGTGTGTGTGTGTAAGATTCCTTGAATACAAAAGATCGGTGAGAAATTATTTGCCACGATGCTTTGTTTAGGCCATTTACACAGAGCATTGTGTTTCCCCACGGACCATAATTACTGACACACCACCCGCTAAACTCTGGATCGCACTGGACAGGTAACTCGGAAGACTGAAAAGAATGAGGAACGGGGAGAAAATGCAGAGGAGGCCTCGTTTATACACCAACAGCATGAACTTCAATTCTACAAAATGGTGGATGCACCAAAATTTTTTTATGTTTACGGGAGTAAAAATTCTGAATTGTGAGAAGGGGGGAGGGAAAAGGGCAAAATGACAAGAAATTAATCGGAATTGCGAGATAAAACTCAGAAAGTCGGGATTAGGCAATTTTTTTTCAGAGAATTCAGGACAAAGAAAATGACAGTTTCCAAAGTTTGCAATCATTTCAAACTAAAACAAAGAAAACTCTGTACTGTGTGTTTTATTTATATATTTGTATTTGCATTTTATGTCATATGGCAAATCAATGCACCAAATGGGTTTACCCATTGTTAATGTTGCTGGCAAATTAATAATAATTTAAAAAAAAAAAAATGTATATTTTATATAAACACACACACACACACACACACACACACACACACACCAATATATATGAGGTTGGCATTGTTTTCTGCTGTGATGATGTAACGTGTACAAAGCACACATTCTGTCTGGCCACCTTCTTTCGCTTCCTTGGCTGCCTAAAGCAAAGCCATGGGCAAAACTGTTGTGATGGTTAGTGGACACAATGTTAAACGATGGGATATGCACAGAACAAACTCAGCTATAATGCATCGATTAAACAAACATTCTTGAAAAAAATCTACCACACCAATCCATACCAAAATATGCTTAAATCTGCATTTCCACAATCCTCAATCACGTATTCTTGATCATGTTTTAAGCTGAAGCAGTCTAGCCGTGCAAATCTGACTTCCTAAAAGATCTGAAACTGGTGCACCTAATAGGATTATTTCAGTTATTTGAAGGGGGGTTGGGGGGGGACACACTTCCAATTGCTGTCACATAAGCAAATCAGGGTTGGATAGTTGGCTACAGTTGACTTGTAGAGACAGCTGTGCTCCCCTCAACAGCCCAACCCACAAAACCCACACACAACCCCACAGGAATGTCACAAGACCCTCTACATATCACATTCCACCTGCAAGGCAAAAGTAATATAAAATTGGTCTGTCAAGAATTGAGAAAAAGATTCAATCACTTAATATTTGATTTTATCCTCCAAAAAGTGCTACGATTTTTTAAATACACAACCCATTAAGTGTTAACTCGGGTGCGTATGATGTACACTGCTACCCTACATACATTCTAATATTATACAGCCTAAATAGAATCAAGTATTTTTTTACAAAAGACAAAAATGTATGACCCATGCAAGTGAGAGTTTTATGTGACTGTATTTATAGGCATTTATCTGACATTATCCCTGTAATTTCTTCACTTTCGTACAGTTTAGATGGACATGAAATTGTAGATGCTAAATAAAATCAGTGCCCTGTAAAAGACGTTATACAATGCTTTGCCTGTTCTGGCGCTTCATTCTTCTTGTGTTTGATTGTTTTTTTTTTTATTTATAGCAGGATGAAACTGACTGGTTTCTCAGGACTGTTACTGACACACCTGGGCATGAATAACATCCTGTTCCTTTCATGTATCCTGTATGCTTTTCAAAAGCTCAACTCAAAAGCCTGAACAGGTGCATGGTTTGATCATATAGAATAAAATAATTGTAATGACATTTATCAGCAGAATATATTATATAGAGTTTAATAAAGGATAGCAGAACAAAATCAATCATTCTTGTTCCATCATAAGGGATAAGTGCCCTTATACAAAACCAAATTACAACCATTTCCAGTTTATTTTCTAGACTGGAACCATGCTGCTATAAAATAAAAAAATGTAAAAAATAAAAAGCATGGCTGCTATAAAAAAAAAAAAAAAAAAAAACATGCATCCCCAGTATACGCAATTTTACTGTGATAAAGCAGGTGCATAGACGGCACGAACCTACAATAAATGGCCACTAGCTTTCTAAATAAAGGAAAATAAAGACTTGTGTGTGAGGAGTGCTACTGTGAAAGGTCAGAGAGGATTTGGGCATGGCTCTCTCCTTTCTGAAAGTGAAAGACTGCATTGCAGAGGAAAGCAGCTGGAGGTGGCAGGCCTTGATACAAGCTCTTCTCAACCTTCTGCCCGGAGCTGATTGAGTCCATCTCACATTAACCTCCCACTCACTGCCTATGACATAGCACCCTGCTGTTATCAGTTGTTGCACGTGGCAGGGGTTAGTAACGGGGCAGTACAGAGAGCGTTGCACTAGAGCAGAGGCTGAGGATTAGCACACATTTTATTTAACACTGTGAATCTATTTTGTCAAGTTTTATAATGGGTTGTTTATTTAAACTCTATAAAAGGGGTCATGTTATGTAAAGACTTATAAATCTTCAATGCAGGACAGTTTTTCAGGACAGAGGACATTATGTTGACAAGTTTCATTTACTTGTTCTGTTGATGTCAAAAAGGAAAATAAAAGAGGCGCTGACATGGGAATGACTTAAGAGCATTTTTACATGACTGACTCCCACTCGTTCTAAAGAAACAAAGGCAGAAAAACACAGTGAAGTCACTAGCGGACCTGTTGATTATGCTAGCCAGCACAGAATAATCAGAGAATAGATATACAGTCCCTGACAAAAGTCTTGTCGCTTATCTATTTTGTAGAAACACCTGCTATTAACCTGACTTTTAATTAATCAATTGGTGTTAGAAATAGCTCATATGAAAAGCTAAAACCCTCCTAAATGATGTTTAATGCACTGAAATTAGTTTCACTGAAAAAAGATTTATCATGTAATCAAGACAGAAAGGTCAAATTTTGGCAAGACAAAAGTTTTGTCGTCTATACAGAAATTGAACAAATTTACTGCAAATACAAAAATATGTCAGCAAATTAAATAGTGGTGCTGTGAGATCCAAATTTAATATCTTGTATGACTTCCATGAGCTTGAAGGACTGCATCCATGCGGTTTGGCAAGGATTCATACAATTAATTGATGAAGTCATCAGGAATAGCAAAGAAAGCAGTCTTGCATGCCTCCCAGAGTTCATCAATATTCTTTGGTTTCGTCCTCCATGCTTCCTCTTTCATCCTACCCCACATATGCTCAATGATGTTCATGTCTGGTGACTGGGCTGGCCAATCCTGGAGCATCTTGATCTTCTTCACCTTGAGGAACTTTGATGTGGAGATGGAAGTATGCGATGGAGCACCATCCTGCTGGAGAATTTGGCCTCTTTTATGGTTGGGAATATATGAGGTAGCTAAGATTTCTTGGTATTTTAGACTATTGATGTTGCCTTCCAACCAGCAGATCTCTCGCACACCCCCATACTGGATGTAACCCCAGACCATGATTTTTAAGCCACCAAACTTCATTGTTTTCTGGGTGAGTCTCGGATCCATGCGGGCTCCAGTAGGTCGCCTGCAATATTTCCGACGACTGTGGTGTAATTCAACAGAAGATTCATCTGAAAAATCCACCTTCTGCCACTTTTCCAGCGTACATCCTTTTAGCAGGCTGTGGCCCTTGGAAAATGCCACACGGTTTTTCAATTGTCGTTTGTTTAGTGCTGGCTTCTGGGCACAGAGTCGACCATGGAGGCCATTTCGAGACAGAATCTGACAAACTGTTCTGGTTGACACAGGGACTTCAGGTGACCAGGTCTCGTGGAGCTCTGCTGCAGTGGAAAATGGGATGGCCTTGGATTTTCGAGCCAACAAACGGTCCTCTCGAGCAGTTGTCTTGCGGGGTCTGCCTGACCTGGGCTTGTCAAAAACGTCTCCAGTCTCTTCAAATCTTCTTTTTTATCCTCTGTACTTGACACTGAGACACATTGAAGGTGTCTGCCACATCAGCAGTGAATCTGGTCTTCAGCCTCTTGATAATCAAAACTTTAGTCTCAGGGTGAATCTTAGGCACGTTTGCAGAGGTCTAGTTGCAGTTGATGTGAAGGTCTAGTGTACTGTGGTTCTTTTTATACACACCTGAGACCTAATCGATCCATTATTAGTCACAGGTGAAGCTCATATGACAAGGCGACAACACTTATGTCTTTGCAAAAATTGACTCAATGGGCTTTACCAAGCTGTGAATATTAGAATACTTTTTGACAGTTTCATTTTGCACTGAAACATTATTACAAAAGCTGTTGGGATTAAAATGAGCCACTTCTTGTAAAAAAATCTTGATTAGAAATATATTTCAGGGGCACTTCAGGTCAATTTGGACACAAGCGGCAAGACTTTTGTCAGGGACTGTACACAAATCTGCTCAATGCTGTGCTCACACTGATATTTTAGCCACGATTTGAGTTGTCTGAGAAATTTTGAAAATACTAAAAAGTTCCTATAATCCGAGGCTAAAATCGAACCAATAAAGAATAGGAGTACTGAACCTGATGACGCGAAGTTGAACTGAAAATGAAACTTCACTGAAAATGTTGAAACGAGTCGGGTAAACAGTACAGCAAGTAGAGAAACGTATTGAGTTATGGAGGGAAAAGCAGTGTATTAGGGTTTAATGATCGAGGCATGTCATGAAAAAAAAAGTATGCTACAGATAGTTTTTGCTTGCTGCTAGTTACCATTAGCGAGAGAATGCGGGACTGAACGCATGATAGAACTTGAGTCTTTTTCTTGTGCGTGTCAGTTTTGACTGTCGTACAGTCCGACATTATGTCAACTTAGACGCTATAGTGAGACGTAGGGATCGTGTTCATACAGTCTGACAAGCAACAATCGCAAAAGACTATTAAAAATCGAACAGTGTGAGGGCAGGATAAGTCAAATGCACCACAAATGGCAGAAATCATTGGACTTCTGAATAAACAAAATATAAAAAACAAATACACAAAGTAATAAAACACAGGTAAGCCAAACAGCTAAAACCAACCTAACAACTGGGTGATAATACAAATTATTTTTGCTAAGAAATAAGCAAAACTCCGCCTGTCCTTTATATTTAGAGCAATTTACACATGTACATTCTGTGGGTCTTTGCTTGTTTAATTAGAATGTTTTTTAATAGAGACTCCCTGTCTCCCCTGATTGGCTGCTGGTTCTTGCCGGCCACCACTACCTTTACGTCTAAAGCTGGTGTGACGCATCTAATCTGGAATATTAGGTACCCATAAGACAGCCCCCCCCCCACCCCCACCCACAAAGATCAGGTCAGCTCTGAATGTAAATGACTGAAAAGACCATTACAGGCTTTTCAGAGTGACTCACAGCAGCAGAGGAAACATTATGCTCAGGAACACTTTTTCCACTGTTAACAGAAAACTGTGTGCACAAAACCTTTACATCAAGGTGAGAAGCAAAGGCTTGCACGAAAGTATAACAAAAGGGAGACAAGAAAATTTTTATTTATTCTCTGCCAATCAGTTAAATTAATCTCATGAATTTAATATCTTGAAATGCAGATGTGGGGAGGCACACTTGTGCTATGATCTGCAGTACAAAATTGGCTTTTGAAGTGGAACAGTAAACTTTTTTTTTTTTTTTACTGTTTGTACACTCTAACCAGTCCCCGGCTCGGCTGTTTGGCTTGTTTTGCAGAGCACGAATGTGAACATGGAGCATGCGGGGAAAAATGGGACTCGGTGGAAAAGAGAAGAAAAAGACAAAAAAAAATGTATAAACCCAATGTGGAGACAAGGTCAGGATGCAGAAGTGTATTGCAGCACCACAGGCCGAGAAGACGTGCGGCAAATCGATAACTCGTTGCTGCAACATGACCGGAGTCACAGCCCTTGCCAAAGGCCTGCTATATTTAAACAACCCAAGATGACAAACAAGAAGGCAGAACATTCGATAATGATGTAGCAGTAGGGTGGCTACAGTGGTGGTGCATTTTAACCTGTCCACTTAAAATGACATGTTTATCAAATGCCTTTGGAGTTATTTTGCACTGGACAAACATTCTTTAAAATGCTCACACGCCAGAGCACCAGAGTACAACATTACTGTGTAAACTCATTCACTTCTGACTCGTTTAAATATGGAACATTAATTCACAACCCATAAGAGTTTGGTTTTAATTGAATATTAAGTCATTTAACATTTTATGCATTAAATGCCGCTGACAACGCAAGCGGTCATGCTGATTCAGGATGCACCAATGTTAGTTATATCCTGTACACTTCTTAGTTCTATATTTAAATAAGCTTAACTGAATAAACATGAAAAACACTGCAGAACCTGTCTGGTTCTGGGGTTGCTAACTGCGACTATGCACAGTTTATCAATTTGCTGTGTTGCAGGCTTTACTTCAGAAAGGATTACAGAATTTTCCCTATAAAGGATTAGGCACAGCATGCAAGTGCCTATGTAGAGCACCTAAAGCCAAATGAAAGTGAGACGTGAAATCAGAGGACCTAAAAACAACAGGTCATTCTTTGTGTCGACAAAAATTAAAAATCTATTGGCTAAACTTAAACAACTTTTTGCGTTAGTGTTTCATTTGTTGTTGACATCATAGAGACATCATAAAGATAAACCTTGAAAGCTAAACTAATTTAGGCTGTGTCCACATGCAATGCCTTTCTGATAGAAGCAGCTGGTTATGTAACAGGATCTAAATCTAAAATTTACTTGCGATTGAGAGCATCCCATAAGGAGCTCAGGGCATTTTTAGAAAAACACAGACCACTCCATAAGATTATTATGTAAAACAGGTGCTGACCACTTCAGAAAAAGGTGTGTGAACACAGCTTTTGGTTGCTTCTTCTCCAAACACTTGCGGGTGGTGTGTTATTTCCCGCGACTGTCCCTGACAGAAATAGTTTCTTTCCGTTCCTGTAGTGTAGTTTGAGAACCAGTCGCAGACACTGATGCAAGTCCTCATCTAGATGGTCACGCAGTGCGAGTTGCCTTGCTTGCCTACAAAATTTTGTTTTTATGAAATAAAGTGTAGCAGATTGTGTCATAACTTGTTAAATATGATTTGGTTGAAATATTTAAAAGGTGGTGTATTGTTATGGGAATAATCTCAAACATGCTATTTGGTAAAACTAACAGATGTTTGACTCCCAATCATCATTTTTTTACAAATATGGTAAGGATAACGATCTAAAAATTTTTGATTATTTATTTGAATATTTTAAAAACTCCCCAAACATCAACACACCCCAGACAGCATCTAAGCCTTGTGAAAATTTAGGAAAATTTTGGCATTGTGTATAAGATATATAGGATTATAATGAATATAAAGCAGACTCTATGTTTCTGTGGTTTAAAAGCCACAGGGGCATGATGTGCCTCATGCTACATCCAACTTCTCAAAAGTGGGAAGCCAGAACTTCAAGGACACTAATTTTCTTCCACTCTAACCTTTACAAACCATGTCAACATACTGCAACTAACTTTCAGTTAATTGCTGTTGACACCAGTTAGGGAAAGACCCTCATATTGGTGTGGGAGGCAGAGGTGCTACTTTGTTTACTGTTTATACTCTAAGCAGCCATGCTGAATTTACGTTACTTGCTCAGGGATGAAGAGACCATCTCAACTTTCCAAATGGGAATTCCATTTTCAGAGGACAGTCATCTGGATTTTTTTCCTATTCAGAGGTTATAAAGTACAAAGTTACAACCTTAATTAATTTTACCCTTAAACAATATTTTTTAAGTGTTCACTGGCAACCAGAGCACTGGAAATAGAATTAGTACAGAAGGTTGTGTAGTGATTGGTATGAAACATGACCATTAACCTTCAAATGCTCAGTTGCTTCATGTCTTAAAAGCAATTTGATGACAATACCTTAGTTATTGGGCAACATTTGGTCACCTTAGTGCTAGATTGAACAGATGTTTTTTTTAGGAACACTCTTATAATACACTTATATCTACTCTTGAATATGTTTCACTTGTTCATGTTGCAGTTAAAGTAGCGACTTACCCAAGTTCTCATGTGTGTTATGTAATACAATGCAAAGAATTTTGCGGATTCAAGGGGGTTGACTGTATACTTAATTGTTATCAGTAAGTAATTATCAATTTTTGGAAGGAGTATGCAATGGAATGAACATTTCTAAAAGGAGATTCCAGTGTCAGTGCTTTATAATGCTAGAATATAGAAAAGTTTTCTAGAGAGATGACTTTGTTCTTTCAGTTTTTTTTCCCACTCAATAATGTGAAAAGCTGTTTATTAACCACAGTACACAATCAAAGAGGACAGATCAGTGAGAACAATTGATAGTACTGATGTGGTCTAGGGAACTAAATTGTTCCTTAACATGACATTAATTCTTACTATAAATTGTTGAGGCATATTGTGTCCTTCATTTTTTCATGAAACTATACAACTTTTGCCAAAAGTTGTATTTTCATAGAAGACATAAAAATACTACCAGGAGCACCACCACCAAATGACTGAAATTTCTTCACAGTCCATAAAAAGCAGTTTGTGCTGTTAGCAGGTAGTCGCCTTTTCTGGCTGACGGAGCAATGAGCCAGTAAAGGTGACCTTAAACTGCTTTGGCTATAAAATTAAACCCTGACCGAATTCTATGCCACACAAGTCTGACAAACGGTAAAACTGTAACTGAGATAAATGTGTGCTCTATATGCAGCTGCTGCTGTTGTGTGAAATGCATTTTAACAGCCTAAAATCTACAAAAAAGAAGAAACGTGTCCCTAAAGACTACAGACAGACTGACCTAGTCCATAAAAACAACTTAAAAATAGTGGAACAGGTGTACCTTAAGGCAAAACAGGGACAAGAGCTTTCTGGAAGAGCAGCTATGTAAGCAAAGCCAGAGCCCTGGAGGAGAGCTGGAAGTGAGTGCTGTGGAAAGGGGGGGGGGGGGGGGTGTACAAGAACCTAGTTTTGTTCACAGACACTTTCAAGAACTCATTGATATTGTGAAACAGCATCCTTTTTAAACACTACTTTCAGATGCTTAAGATCTTTTTGGGGATTAAAAGCTCTACTCAAACCCCAAAGTCTTGACATCAACAGGTACTAATACAAGCTGTACATTTATGTTGTTTCATGTGCATTTTGCTACCAAAAGTGAAAGCGTGGAAACATCCATCGCACGTCACATGAGGAGACTTTTATTATATAAAAATAATAATAATAAAGTATTGGCACACCTGACTCTTCCAGTCATATGTGGTTCTTTCTCAAACTCTAACTACACAGTTGCATTATATTTTCCCTTCACTTAAACTAGAAGACCCAAACCTGTTTTAACATGACAATGCCCCTGTGCACGAAGCCAGCTCCATGAAGATCTGCTTTACATGGGTTGGCCGGAAGATGTTGAGTGACCTTTTATAGAGCTCTGACCTCAACCCTACTGAACACCTTTTGAATGAATTGGAACATTGGCTGCATCGCAGGCCTTTTCACCTCTCCTACATCAGTACCTGACTCTACTAACACCCTTGTGGCTGAAAGAGAATAAATCTCCACAACATCAAGTGGACCATCTTCCCAGAGGAGTGCAGATTATTGTTGAAGGGATGTTTATTAAAGCACATACAAATCTTATGAGCAGGTGTCCACAAACACAAACATATATATATATATATATATATATATATATATATATATATATATATATATATACACACATATACATACATACATACACACACACACACACACACACACACACACACATATATATACACACACACACATATATATACATATATAAAAAACCAAAACATTGAACACATTTATTTGTTGGTGTTGAAGGGGTGTGCAGACTTTTGCATGGTTGGTTGGTCTGAGGGGTGCACAAACTTTTGTACTCAGCTGCCTGTATCCATTAGTGACAATCCCGAAAATGAGGGGACACTTTTTTTTTTTATGTAATGGATGTTATGGGTATATTTCAGATAATAGAACTACCCAAGATATTTCACCTCCATCACTGCTACATGTTGCCGGAAACACGCTAAATTTAACGTGAAGTTAACGGAAAAGGTGGTGTGGAGTCAGTTGTATTATTATAATATATTATATCATTAACTGGAATAAATCACATACCTGTCCAACATTTGCTGCATTGCAACGGCGTCTGTCATGTCTGTGCGTTTTGGCCTTCAGCAGAAAAAAAAAACCCAGTAGTCTGTACAAACTGTTTGCTAATGAGCGGATACTAAGCTAAGCTAGGCTAGGCTAAAGCCAGGCCTCTGTGGGAACGAGGAGCCCGAGCCCACCTTTGCTGTAGCGTTCTGACAAACTATCCACGCGAGAAAAACCCACACTACGAGGCCTAAACCTATTCCATGTCAACCCACGAACTCCCACGGACAGCGTTCTCACCCCGCACCTCTAACACACGAATAGCGCGTGCTTTCCCGCGTCACCCTGAGCGCCCGACTCCATTTACAGCGCCGGACTGCGTGCTAACACAGCGCCCCACCGCGCATGCGCCAACTCCTCAGCCCACAGACTGCACGCTGTCTCTTCTGGGATATGTAGTCTGTAACTGCAGCGCTCTTCTCCTCTCTTCTCTAAAAGAGGAGCATAAAGCTTAAAGTTTAAGTTATCAAGCGTGGATAGAGAGTAAATACCGTATAAAGGTACGCATATTACTGCAAAACACTCCGTACTTTGGTAATAAACTTCGCCGAATTGTTGTTTTAATTCATTGTTTTCATTAGCACCACTCACAATTACAGTAATCTCTAGATTCGCATTTGCACATTCATAATTTAAGAAAAAAAAAGGGGGGAATGAGAGTTATAGGACGCAAATATAATAATTTCTTTTTCATCAATTTCATAATGTCAAATATTAAAGCAATTGTGCGTGTAATGGCTTTGGTGTGGGTTTTTATATCCGTACAATGTGTTTACAATGATTCATTTCTTCAGGTTTTTTGCTGTTTTAGGGGGTCAGTGCTGGCCAAATGTCTGATCCACAACCAACCAAACAAACAAAATAAATAAATAAACAAATAAATAGGAGCCTTGTCTAGATTTGAATGGATACACTGGCTTATATATCATAATTTCTTGTCAAACAATGCTACAGCACTTTGCATGCTGCCGATCATTTATTCAGCGTCATGTTTTTGAGCCCCCCCCCCCCCCCCCCCCAAAAAAAAAAAAAAATAATAATAATAATATTATTAATAATACTCTGTTAAAGTCTGGTTCAGTTTCTGAGGGTCAATCACGCTGCAAAAAAAAAACTACATTTCCCGTTGGGCTCCTGTGAGGCGTCCATGCGCTGCAGTCAATCAGCTGTTGAGGCAACTGCTGACTCGACCTCGCTGTAGAAAGGTAGCTGGTTTGTCCTTATCCCCAGCCAGACGAGGCAAACAGATATTGCCTTGTTTACAGAATTCACAAAAAACGGTGAACGACAAGGTAAAGTCTGATCGTGTAGTTGACATGCGCAAAAAAAAAAAAAAAAAAAAGAAAGAAAGAAACGTAAAGAAAAGCATGCATGTGCAGTATATATTTTTAGCATATGTTTGTGGCTCGCTGTCGGTGCAGGAGAGGATTAGTGGAGCAGGATGCATGCCTTTCACCCTCCTTCCGATTGCCTCCACATGATATGCGTGATCGCTTGAAGCTTTGACGCATAGGCCATGCACTTTTCTAGACTAGAAAGTGTCTCTGTGCGCGCGCCCGAGTGACTGAGTGTGTGTGCGCGCGCGCGCCCTATACTTTGCCCAGCTGCCAGCTGTATTGATCACTCTGTTGACCTTGAAGGGGGGGGGCGGCTCTTGCGCAGTAACGTGAATAGGTTAGAATTACCTGCTGTGTACACACTCATACATGATCATTTCTCGGATAAATGAAACGCAACCCTTGGTGTAGAAAAGGCCAGCGTGCTCTGAGAGGTGCAGCTTGCGTCTACTGGGCTGGAGCTAAAATTGTCGCATAGCGCACTTGGCCTACTTGGAATCTTTTTTTTTTTTTCTTTTTATCCACGGTCGTATTTTTCAAATAGACATTAATATCATATAATAATCGATAGGCTCCTTTCTATTTTGGCTTTGCCCAACAGTATCATATGATTAAAACAGGGTATTAACTGCACCTATCCTTCTCAGTGAGGTGGAACTCAAACTTTTATACATGTTTAGTTCAATCTTTTACTTGAAAAGTAAAAACAAATTTGAGGAAATGCATGCAGCTAAAAGGTGAACATGTACGCTAGAGCTCTCCATCCACCCGGTCTCGATCCAGTACTGGGCTGTGAAAAGGGTTGTTCCAGGGTTGCAAGAAACTTCTGGGGAACATTTCAACATATATGACTGTATTATTAGATTAGAACAGATTAGATTTAACTTTATTGTCATTGTGCAAGGTACATGCACAGAGCCAATGAAATGCAGTTCATTGTGCATTTGGCCCTTTAAAAGCTACTGTGTACATTTACATATGGTATGATCTGATTTCTATCTCTCAAAGCTGGCCGGTGAGAATATTCTCAAAAGTGAACTGGACTGTGAAGGTTGGAGACCCTTGATGTAAATGTATGTTGTTAAGAATATACCCAGAACATTCAATATGTTCTTGTCTTTACAGATTCCTTGAGATTGACCATTTGTTTAGGGATGTTTAAAGCTCAAATCCTGGAGTTTATGGAGTGGTCAATGATTTATTGAGGTCATGTTTAAACCTTGGCTTATTATATTATTATTATTATGATTATTATTATTTTTATTATTATTATTATACAGTCATTTGATGCGTTTATCTGAGGCTGTAGGAAATGTAATTCCATGGTAGCACAAGCTATAAAATAGTGTTTATTAGATTCATATTGTTTTTTGCAGGATGGAAGACGGCATCTGAGACTGAGGAACGCTGGAGAACAATGTCGCGCGGCTCCTTTAACCTTGCTGAAGGACGCGGCTATATTTATTGACGTATGCAAATATATAAGAAAGGGGCGGAGTCACGGCGCAAAAAACAGGAACAAGAATCACTTTCACATTGCAGTCTGGAGTTCCGGTGAGAGGGGAGAAAAAAAAGAGACGTGGCGAAAAACAAATCGGTGAATATCGGTGCCTTCAAAAGCACATTTCCCCCCTTCATTCGCGTTTGGAGCAGTGGCTGTGTGTGTGTGTGCGCGTGTGTGTTGAGACGGGTGAAGGAGATCCACTTTGCGCAGTAACGCCGCCGGTTCGTGCTAAATGGGTGATTACGGGTTCGCCTTACAGTCGGCGCTCCTCCACAGTAGCGGCAGCTATAACAGCCTCCCCGTCGCGTCGTTTCCATCGCCCAAGCACCGTAGCAGTCCGACGAATGTGGTGTACGATATCCTCAATAATAACTCGTCTCTGTTTCTCCCCCTTGCAGCTCAGCAAACCATGCAGGATGATTTACTGATGGACAAAAGCAAAGCTCAGCCTCACCAACAGCAAGACCCAGCAAACGTCGAGCCTCCTTCCACGCCGACTCCCACGCCGTCCGAGCCGGCGATCTCCGAGGACAGCAGCCCGTCGAGCGGGAGCAGTCAAGCGCCTTCGGTCAAAGAGAAAGTCGCCATGGAGTCGCCGATCCTGCCGGGTCTGGGCTTCCCGGAGACCGGAGGCAACTCCTTGTCTCCGTCGTTCGCCAGCACCTGGTCATCGGGAACGGCGAACCCGGCGGACGACAGTTTTTTCCAAGGAATCCCCTCGGTGAACGGCACTATGCTTTTCCAGAACTTCCCGCACCACGTCAACCCGGTTTTCGGCGGCGGCTTTTCGCCGCAGATTGGCTTGGCGCAGTCGCAACAGCAGCAAGTACAGCAGCAAGTACAGCAGCAGAGGAGATCTCCTGTCAGCCCCAACCAGGCTGCTTTTTCTCAGCGGAACGCATACAGCCACCAGGGCGTGGTGAACAGCAAGGCCTCGCCGTCTTCGTCCTCCTCACCGTCGTCGTGGAGCGCGCAGCAGAGCGCCGTGTGGAGCTCCGGCACGAACCCCTGGAGCGGGCTGCCGGCCGGCCGGGACCCGCGCAGAGCTGTCGGGGTCGGTGTAGGAGTCGGCCTGCCTTCCGCTCTCAACCCAATCTCACCGATGAAGAAGCCCTATCCGACTAATGTCATCGCCCCGCCGAAGTTCCCCCGAGCCGCTCCTCTAACTCCAAAACCCTGGCTGGAGGACAACGCCTTCAGGACGGACAACGGCAACATGTTACCTTTTCAGGTGAGCGACTTCTCCCTGATTTCAACATCTCATAGTCGGTTACATGTGGTGCTCACTCGTGTTTAAGGAAGATGTAACGTTATGTAGAAGAAGATGAAGGTGTATGCAGGCAGGAATTGCTGTCAATACTATATATCATGATGTTCAGGGCTTATAATAAACTGAGAATTTGTACAAACAGGTTTGGTTTCATCCTGATGCTCCAGGATCGTTTCTTTATTAGTTTTATATGTGTAAATATGTAACCCTTGCTCTGGTACTGATAAGGAAATGAAGTGTTACACTGGGGATGACCTTCAGAGCGACGTCTAAAACGACGGCACGGCTTAACGATAGGCTGACCTTTAGAGACACGAAGGTCAAATAACACACTCTGGTCTCTCTCTCTCTCTCTCTCTCTCTATCCTCCTTTCTTTAACGCATATCATTAGTATTCACCACTGGGTCTCAGTGAAGCCCTGACGCTTTCATGACATCGACCTGAATCCTGGCGCATCCCCAGTTTTCCTACAAATTTGCACCTTTTACAGCGTGTATTTGAATACACGTCACCCTGCAAATCGTTTTCACAAATGCTCTAGTTTGCCCTCCTTACAACCACCTTTAAAACTTTCTTTCTTTATAAGTATATATATATAATATAATATTGTGTTTTTTTTTTCCCCACACAAATATTTATTTAATTGATTTATCACAGAGAATGCACGATCTGTACCGGCTGAGTGTAAATAGTTAATTTCTATCAGTCTTTTTCTGCCAGCTCACTCGGGAGGCGTTTAAAGGTACCAGGACGCGAATTTGATTGGTGGATTGTAAAGAGGGCGGGGTATACAGACCCCGCCCCGGTCATGTCAGAGCTGTTTGTCTGTGCTGTCATGAATGGAAACATTAGGCCTCACTGATCTGCCTGGCCTGTTATTCTCAAATGAAGTTAAATATAGATGAATGCGTTTCTACATTTTGGCTTGTACTGCATAAAAATAATCTTTATTTCCGAACGAAAAGGACTTTTCGACGGTGTGGTTGCTTGTGAGGGCAAATGAGCATTTTGAGAGTTATTCTATGTACTGGAAACTTTACTATACTACACAGCTTAGAGTATTCCCAGTATTTATGTATTTTTTTCGTCGGTCTGTTTCTGAAGAATTATAAACCCTCTGTTTAAACCCTTCCCTATTTTATGTAAGGGCCGTATTGTGTATTTCTGCCATATATGGATTAGCCCTGGTGTAGCTGCTCTTTTATACCAGTGGAAAAGGTCAGCACTGCGGCAAAGAGAAAACCGATGAGTCATGTAGGTGGTTATCCACCAAGCGACAGGTTCTGTTTTGTGTCTTTTTTAGTGATGACCTGGGTGACTTGTGCCTTCTTCCATTGTTTTGGGCATTAAAAGCAAAGGGCAGAACTAGTGTCATATGAACACAATCATATCTAGAAACCATGAATATTTCAGTTACACTTTTCATGAAAGATGCACCCGATAAAGTTAAACTGTGTCTTTTCTTGCCTCATTACCCTGAGAAATCACCCTGCGTGTATGGCGAAAGAAAAGTCTGTGCTGGATGAAATACTAGTGCACAGCTCATAGCAAAATTCCATCTTGGTGCATCGGTCCAACCCCTGGGTGTGTGCACAGTCTTTGAGCAAAACAAAATGCAAAATGAACATTTATTAACATGCTCAATTCATTTCAACATGAAAACATTTGCTGTCATACTATTTAAGCTTCCTAAAGATATACATATTGACTTACACCTAATTCATAATTGTTAACTCCACTTGGGTGGCTGATTTATATTAATATTATTATAAAGATTTGGGGAAAAAATAGACAATTCTGCGTCATGGAATGGCAAGGATAGCATGAATACATAAGTATAGACGTATATATTTCCAAATGTTTTCAGCCTAATTTATACAGTTTCTTTGTCTTTGATTGTTTCTGATGGAAAGTTGCTTTCATTTAATGTCATCTTTTTTAACTTGTTCTTTCATCGAAGTTTCCGGCTTTGTTAGAGCAGATATACTCTCCTATTTAAACAAAATGTTATTCTTAATGTTACTCTATTATTAACCGACCTCACTTTTTTTCTATTTGAGTCAAAGCTAACAGCAAACTGGTTTATAGCAATAGAAATGGCATTACAAAGTAGACTAATGGTAACAAGGCCAGAGGGGATTGTTCAGCAGTTTGGTGTGATGAAATGAGGCAAAAAAGGAGGAAGAGTGGGGGAGGACAACCAGACAGCAGTTAGAATCACTAATCAACTACTGGACCAGATCCCCCAACAGACAACCACCAAGCCTTATGGGCAACACTTTCATGGAACTGTGTCCTCCACCAATTCAGTGAACTAGTACAAGAACTGGAATTTCCACGTAAAGACACAACAGTGCAGCTTTGCAGTCACAGATCTGTAGTCATTCGATATTCTGACTAGCAGCCTTATTTCAGCGAATGAAAAAAAAAAAAAAAAACACCTTTGGATTTGTAAAAAGGAAGTGTGTTTTACTGTTAGCACAGGAACCGTAAAGGTGTTTTTTTTCTGCTAACTTGAAGATTTGTTATCATCGACTTGTTATCGGATTGCTCCTTCCTTATACCTCGACTTGTTCTTTTATGATATTTGAAACAGTGTTCTTGATTAAGGTGGCTTTTTGCTCATCAAAAACAATCTTGGTTAGGTGTTGCAGCTTACAGCATGTCTATATTGTCTTACATTGTCCTCATTATCTTGTATAGTCTGTTTTTGTCTTGTCTTGTCTGTTTTGTCTCGTGTAGTCCAAGCTGAATGTATAGTTTTATTTATGTCTGTACTTTGATAGTCACTAACAGCTGGAACCAAATTCCTTGTGTGTGTCAACACACTTGGCCAATAAACCCGATTCTGATTCTGATTTCAGCAGTTCTTTCAGTGGTATTGCTTGTTCTGATGCAAGCAATAAAACATTACAGAGGGTGCTTTTATAGGAAAACAGACTCAAAGTTTTATTTACTCTTAAGCCACAGTGATTTGCCGATGGATTTGTATTAACAAAATGTATATTTATTTTTTTAATCAGTTTATAGTTACATATAATGTTGTGGACCATTTGTGAAACAAGTGCTGTTATCAATTACTTTACGACAGCTATAAAGCGTTGTTTTATTATCAGCCTCTCTCTCTTTAAAGTTGATGACACAAAAACATTCCTTTTTTTTTTAATTTACCTCACACTTTGTGCACAGACATGGTAAAGCTGAGATGTTTGATTAGAGTGGTTTCTATATTTTCTTATGGTTATGTGAATTGCTGCCATACATCTTGTTTCTTTTAGACATAGTTATCTGTCAGAATGAATGTATTATTAAAGCCTTCCAGCCAGGATTACTGTGACCTGAAAATGAATACCACGCCTCGAATCGGAACAATCGAATTAGAAAAATCATCAGTGCAAGACATGAGAGCAATTTTCCCCGACTGAATTTGTACGATGCTTTTTTGAGCTTTAAGTGATACCGTTCTTTTAGCATCTGTTGTGACCGCCAGTCGCATGCTCACCTCTCTATATACTTTAACTTTACATTCAGATGCTTGTCTGATCTTCCTCAGTCAAACCAGGCAGGATGACTATGTAAATGTGCTGGAACTCCCAGTAGCACGTCTCTGTTTTGAAATGCAAATTCTCAAGGGGTGTGAATACTTTGTTATTAAAAGATATGTGAATTCAAGCTGCCTTTCATGTTTGTTTTTTTTCGCCCCCCAAAATTTTTTGTAGACGAAAGTGATCATGTAGTAGTCAGTTTGACGTGGGACATGCATCATTTTACTGCTTACGTGAGCGTTAAGATGATTGGAAATCCTATCAAAATCTTTCAGCCTGACAGTATTTAAGGAAATGCTTCTCATTCTAGAACAAGAGAATGTGATCAGTTAATAATTAGGGTTTCCTGACACTGCAGCCATCTGCAGGATGTGTGCGCATGTGTGCGCGTCGTAGCATTTGACTGAAGTGAGAAGCTCAGCGTTTTAAACGCTTATGATTAGTACAAAGTGGGCAGATTTCTATCTGAGCTCAGAGAGGGGAAATAACACTTTTTGAATGGCTCTGTCAGTTACATGACAATAGCTGTGGTGGTGAGTAAACTGGTTTGCAGGTCAGGGGAGGCTTCAGCCAACTCTCTCTTTCACACACACACACAGACACTTTCTATCCACCATTTGAACTCACTTGTCCATCCATGCCCTACAATTTCCTACAATTTGGATCTTCTTCGGTTGCACGTTTAGAATTAACTCGTGCATTTTAATAACCTTTATGGATGACCTGATCAATCACGGAGTATAAATATCAGGCATTGATATTTCAGGCAAAATGACTGTTCACAGATTTTCAAGGCGTTCTTTGAATAACATTGAATTATTAAAACTGCCATCCACATGCCCATGAAAAGGGACATGTATGCAACAGAAAAGCATCTATCAGATGTGCATAGTGTGTGTTCACAATATGAGACAAACATTCTTTAGTCAGTGCATGCCATGACATTCCACGTGTAACTCTGCGTTTATATTGTCCGGTTACACATTTAGTTTCAATGCATAGATGACGTGTCAAAATGGCTTCATAACTTGTGCATCAGCAAGTCCTATAGTACAAACCATGCGCACTTCCAGATAACAAAGGTCATGGTTTGTACTGTAGGACTTCCTGATGTAGGTAATCAAACCCAAATTTGACCCTGGTTTCTGGGTCTCTGTTAGAACTGTGACAGGGCACAGAAAACATCTTATTCATTCACTACAAATGTAAAATTACAATGATATTTTAGCTGTGAGAGTCACGATACACTGTCAGGGTCGGCCATATGATTATTTTGTCTCGTATTGAGATGTTTTCACAGAATTCTGTCAGGAAGAAACAGCTCTTGTGATTTTAATATTTTTTTACCACAGCAGCAGGTGTTGATTGGTGAAAAATAATAAGGGACAATAAAAGTTGTATATGTATAAAATAGATTTGAGGGATATGAAAATGTGAAAATCATTAACCCTTTTGGTTTATTATCGTGGAAGAAATATGAACAGCATTTTACGCAATCATGCTATGCTAACACTGAATGGCAGGTAGCTTGTTGGAGACACTCGCCCTGAGGGAAAACTGCCCTGAATATACTTGACACACGGTTTGTTCTTGTCCTTCTAGTGTTGTTTTTTTTTTTTTTTTTTGTCTGAGACTTTATCCTTAGACTTCTCAAAACAAAAGGTAAAAATAAAGGAAATTTGCATAATGTTTGTGTGTGTTTTTTTTTTTTTCCCTTCGCATCACTAGAGCCTTATTGCTAATGCTGTTAAAATGTGGGGGAAAAAGAAAGTTAGTTTAGCAGCATGCAAATTGTTTTCCAAAATCCTTACACACGTTCCTCAAACATGAAAAGGAAAAACTAGCTTATGTGCCTTTCTGAAAGCACTGCATTTAAAAACTATAGCAGCCATGTTGAAGCCAGGTTTTTTTTCAGCATGTAGTTTGCTACCAGTGTGTGCTATCGGTTAAGCATTAGGCATGAATAGAAGAGACTCATGTAAGTAATATAGTTCAAATTGAAGTTGTTCATTTTAAATATAGAAAATTGACTCTGTGTGCAGTTGGATGAATCGTGTACACATTACTGAGTGAGATTAAGTTGACGATTTGAGGTGAAGATAAAAAAACAAAAAAACATTTGTCATGGGTGAAGTGCTAAAGCATACCGTGTCTGATTTGACTACATTTGATTATCACTTTACTTATACTCATGGATATGATATGGGTTAAGTGTCTAGTATTTGACATGATTGACTTTTATCTGCTCAGACATGCCATGACCTAGCACTGATGTCGCATATTTCCTTGAAGGCATACTTGGTTTTGTGTGTTTAAGGCTGAAATGTCAGCACTGTTGCCAGTTATGACAGATGAATGCTTGTTTTTGGTCTCATGCCCTTAGAGACAATTGATTTCCTTTTCCGTTCGTGTTCCCTCTTGTGAAAGCATATGGTTCATTCAGATCTGGTTTTGTGCGCTTGAAACTTCTTGTCCATTATTTTCCACTTTTTTCTTTTTTTAATTATTCTTAGAGAAACATGTCTGACAGGTCACTGATGTAATTGAGAATGAATAAGACGATGTGATTGACAGCAGTGAATTCCAAATAAGACAGAATCACTGAGCTTTTACTTTGTGAAGTCTAAAGTCTCCCTTTTTTCTGTATTTCAGGACCGGAATCGGCCCTTCGATCCATTTAACTTGCAAACTTTGGAGAATTCCTTAATGGATATGATAAGGACTGACCACGACAAAGGTAAACACCACCCTGTCGGGGGCCCACCAATGACTATCGCTGATATTGTATGGAGGAATCATTTTGCAGGTTAGGAATATTCACACACCCATGCTTTTTTTTTTTTTTTTTTTTTTGCTTCTTTTTTAAAGCTTCAGGTAGATCATCTCAGATTGGCCTTTTTTCTTTTGACTTTTTCCACTCTATATTTTGACTTTATTTTGTTAATGAACCTTACCTGCAAAATCAGCTATATGTAGAATTATTTGTATAAGTTTGGCTTGTGCGTGTGTGTGTGTCCATCTGTCACAATTGTTTGCTTGCTGTTTTGTTCATTTCGTCCGGTTTTAAATGACTGCTTTTGTTTTCGCGAAGCGCAAAATCTCTGACTGTGTTCATTGATGTGAGCTGATTATTGGTCTTGTGACAAGCGCAGAGAGTGGGAATAAAGTCTTGCTAGGCTCCAGAGACCTGGAATTCAGTGCAACTAGTAGGAGGAAAAAACTAGTGCAAAGGGTGCTATGTTGTAGCCTGAGGTGAAGCAGTGTAACTGTTAAGGGTATTTAAAGCAATGTCACACGAGCAATAGTGTACTTATTCTGAATACTGGCACAGCTCTGATACAGCGCAAACACGAAGCCACATGCTGAGCAGATATTCGGTATAACCACATGACTGTGAGTACAATATTGCTTTTATACACCGGTTCAATTAACAAGAACTGAATATAAGTGATATTTCATACACAGTCTGGCCAAATATTCTATATATTTTTGCGAAATGGATCCCAAAGAAGCCACACTCTCTTTATAGCCTGCCGACTTGCTTGTTAGCTAGCTCACACTTTGTACAATTCCATTAAAGCTGCTTCCCTTCTGCCCTTTTCATCTTCATCTGAAGATCTTTCATATTTTAAGGCAAACGTTTTATAGATGATGACGCTAACACTACTGAAGTAATGATTTCGAACTCGGAAGTGGAATTTTACATGTTGAATAAAAGTAAGATGTCACAAATAATAATTATAAGCACTCGTGGAACACCGTTTGACCAATCATGTTTAGTGAACAGGTGTGAACTGTAATATAATTCCCAATAATAGTGTATTCTGAAGTGTTTCATTCCTGTTATACACCAAAGCAATTTGCACCCGGCTAAATCTTTGTTTATTTATTTATGAATCAGCCTTTAAAAAAAATAAAATTTAAAAAATAAGACAAAAAAAAACACTACTCATGTTGCGTTGCCGAAAACCTTGTGGGGTTTTCTTTCCCGAGGATACTCCTTTTCTCGAATCCTCCTGTTAACTTGTTTTGAATTACAGCAGGTATTTGTGTCTGAGCTGTACCATCTAATTAGAAATTGAATTAACACCAGCTCTGTAATACAATCCCTGATCTTATACAGTCCCAGCAGTTGAAGCATCGCAAACAACTCTGA
Organism: Silurus glanis; assembly: GCA_014706435.1. Classification (NCBI taxonomy): domain Eukaryota; kingdom Metazoa; phylum Chordata; class Actinopteri; order Siluriformes; family Siluridae; genus Silurus; species Silurus glanis. Next base: position 3,326,575 of record JAAIIK010000018.1, on the reverse strand, counting down.
AGTATGATTTGAAGTGTGACTGTGAATTAGCACTTGGTGAGAGAGAATATTTTTTTTAGTCTGCCTTTCATGCAAATAAAAGGCAAAACTGTTGAGTGTGAAGCCAAAATCTTGAGCAAGCTGCTTTTCACACGTTTGAAGAGCACTGTGTGAAACAACATGGGCATTCACGAGCCTCGTGATGTGCTTATTGCGGCACCCTTGGCTCACTGAGAGCCCTTGATGAAGTACGTTTTTAGGCAAAATGTTTGTCAAGAAACTGTCATTGTCCACAAGAACTCAAATTTTAGATGCAAGTCACGTCACTCCAGTTGAGTTTTGATCCCTTGATACAGCAATATATACCGAGTTGTTGTTCTTATTATTGTTTTAATTACCAACAGATTATTAGCACGTAGTTTAGCATATCAAACTGAAACTTAGCACATGCATACAGTGGAATTGAAAAAGTCCGCGACGTCATTGAAAATATGATTTATTTTGGTTCGAAATTGGAAATAGACGGTTTAATCCTATTTATTTCTTCAAAACAAAAAAAGTAAATATTATATATTTAGTATTCAAGATTCTGCAATATTTTTGTGGAGAATTTGTGACATTTATCATGTGGAACTCTTTAACTAAAAGGTCCGATGTTCGTCATGCCTGATCTTTGTGGACATGCGAAGTACTTTCTATAAATATTAATATAAAGATTCTGCTTTTAACGTAAGTAGAAAGAATGCAAACAGGATCATTTTCACTTGTGCTCTTGCATTTTGCCAGCATTGTTTGGTTCCTCTTGTCCTCTTTTGGGGAAGAATTACTACAAATCAATACAACGTTCTACAGCTCACATGATTCTATATTGAAACATTTCTGATGGGAGTGGTCTCTTTCGAAATAACAATTCCCACATGCACAGTGCACTCGTGGATGACATTTAATGTAAATCATTTCCAATTACCTTTACAGTCAGCAGATCTCGATCCAGTTGAACACCTAAATCGATTTTTGAGCGATTTTTAGATGTTTTGATGGAATCTCTTTTGGAAGAGTGATGTTTATTTTCCAGTTTAGTTCTGGAAACTTGCCAAGGTGCATGTGTTGAAGCTGTTTTGGTGGCTTGCGGTCGCCTGAATATTTACCTAATGTTGATTTTTCCACAGAGGCAGTCTGTGCACTATGAGCTTTTGTTTCTGTTTTATGGAGCTGTTTTTCTAGTCCTTCTAACATGATTGTGATTGGTTTTACGATTCGGTTTCGAAAGAGCTACTTGAAATTTTTTGCCAATCTAAGGTAACCCTCTGGTATTACCATTATTTTAGCTGAACGGACCTCAATAAGCCAGTTAATTGCGTCTGTATGTGAGATTTGGTCAACTGCAAAAACCAGATATATAATGTATCCAATTAGCTGCTTCCATGCAGATGCCTAAGATTCTAATGCTTGTTAACCATCAGGGTGTTGACCAAAAAACAAGACGGAGACTTTAATGTCTGTAACGTCATCCATATCTTTTACTTTCACATTCTTATCGCCAACACCCTTTTCTGTTTTCCATGGTCCCTTATGGATACCTAAAAACAGGTTATGGCCAATACTTAGCCTTGCTTTAGTGCATAATCTCACCTGAGGACAGTAGACGTACACACTTTCTGTAACCCTAAAGATTGTCCCAGTCATAATCTACTCATACTGTACATCATTTCAGCACGTTACAGTTTCTAATCTCTACATAGCTCTCCACTGCAATTAATAGTATACTATAGTTTATAATCTTTCTATCAACCATCACTCTTGTGTTCCCTTTTGAATCTGCTTTCTCATGGTTTTTTTGGGACTTTCTCCCTGCGACTGTCACTGCTGGCTTTCTCATTAGGGATTGAAATCCGGGGTTTTTTTTTTTTTATTATTATTGTTAAAGGACTATATTTATTGTTCCAAGCACCATAGACATAAATGGAAATTGAAATTTAATTCTTCTCTTAGCGATGGATATATGCATTTAAAAAAAAAAAAAAAAAAAGCATGTTTACAGAGTTGTAATTTCCCTGCAAAGGGAAACTCCTTGGACTTCCCATTACCACCAACTCTCGATGTTTAGCAAGTGTCACCAAAAGTATTTGTCACTTGCTGGTCATTAGTAAACAGGACGTATTTGGGGTAGCAGTGTGAAAAGGCCATGAGATGCAAAGGCCACATCTTTACATCCATTTTACACATTTCAGGTGTCATTTTTGTACTGTAATTAAATTTTAGTTATGGATTTAAACTTTTGTGTTTGACAGAAATAATACGAAGGAATAATGAACAGAACTTTTAAACATGCAGCAAAAACGTTTTTGTTGACTGAATGTCATGCTTTAGCGCTACACCTGCACACTGGCATCGGTTGATCGAGATGAATGAATGCTCCAAATTAGAGTAGTGCTTGGTGTATATGTACAACATTGCAGAGCCGTCGAGATGTTCTGTGTGTTCAATGTTACTTCTGGTGTAAAATGGGACTTTATCTATAAATTTGAGGCATCTTGAATATCTGGCAACCCGCTCCTGTCTTCATAAGATCGGAATAATTGGTTATTATATTATATTATATTATATTATATTATATTATATTATATTATA
>JAAIIK010000018.1:3298976-3321740 GCA_014706435.1 Silurus glanis | reverse complement strand
TGTGTGTGTGTGTGTGTGTGTGTGTGTGTGTGTGTGTGTGTGTGTGTTTTGTTAAATGAGCTTTAGCAGCACTCCCCACCGCCATCAACAAAACACAAATTGAGCAAATATGTTTTGAAAGAATGGTTTTTATTCATACAGTGTTTTTTTTTTTTTTTTTTTTAAATAGTTAATTAGAAAAATTCCAACAAATAATGTTTACACCTCGGGAGTAATACAGAGTCCATTTTGTTGTACGAAAATATTCCACATCATTACCACCCCAAAAGTGGATTTATTTATTTTTTTCTTTAACAGCATGTCCTGAAATGTTATCGCTCTTATACGACATCTGCATGCCAATGAAGACGGTTTTTCTCCATTGATCTATAAGTCAATTTCACTGCACACCTTTTGAAGCTGTTTTAGGTTAATCCGTGAGAGGTTTTTAGTCTCTCACAAGCCCTCATAATTTTCCATTTCTTAAAATTCATTCATTAAGAGACCGAAACCACACTGTTACTCCAAATAATGATTTATTTGTTTTTTTTATTAGTTTATTAGAATGTTGTGGAACGTCTGAAAGAAAATCTTGTGTTATTGCCACAATACGCAGCCGGTCCCTCCGCAGAATCTTTGATTGATTCTCTCTCGCTTGTTTGATCGTCTCTCTTTTTCCCCCTTTCTATTAAAAAAAAAAATCAAATCAAGTTCAACTCTACCAAGGAACCAGGAAGCATCAATCCTTTTGTCCTATATACTTTAAACGTATGAATATTAATGGCACTTCGTACAGCCGTACACGGTACTTTCCAAATCGTGCTGCTGTAGAAATGCACGCAGGTGTTTTGACTAATCAGATTTAAGCATTCAGCCATGCTGTGGTTTAATGAAAATGAGCTTGTGCTCTGCTAAAATGTAGATGGCAAGTGGGTTGTGATTTTATAGGAATCTCTTCATCAATGGACTTTAGGCTTGATGCCTTTACATGTGCACTAAATCTAGCACTTGTGACTGTTAAGCTTCAAATGTATAGCTTTGTGTACCCCCCCCCCCCCCAAAAAAACATAAAATAAAATAAATCAATAAATCGGTAAATACAGAATAGAATGTTAACTTCTTTAGTATAGAAATTGAAATTATGGGACTCCTCCCTCATCACAGATTTCTTTCCTCGTCACAGTACATTTGAGGTTTCTGTGTGAAATACAGAAATTAACCTAGGCCTTTATGCACGGTTTAAGAACATCATTACTGCCCAGATGTGAGAATGAAGAACGACTCTTTTCCTTACTGGCATTAAAGCTGAGGAATACCAGTTACACTTTAGAGAAGAGTTGGAAAATCTGGAGAGTTGCTCCGTTTCTCCATTCTCCATTAGCACTGTTGATGTAATTCTTCAACATGATATTCCCAGGTTTGGCAGTTCATACCTTTTTGCTCTTGGTGTTTAAATGACTTTTTCTCTTTTTTATTTGTGTGTGTGTGTGTGTGTGTGTGTGTGTGTGTGTGTGTGTGTGTAAATCAATGGCCTAATTCATAATTGGAGTAATAAATCGAGAGCTCCATGTGGTGCATAGTAAGTAATATTTATTGCTTTCCTGAATCAACTAGCTACCTGAGGCTTGTGGCTGAATTTGCACAAATCTCCAGAACCGCACTCCAAAATCTAGTGGAACATCTCAGAAGAGTGGAGGTTATTTTCACAGCAAATGGGGACTGAATGTGGAGTGGGATATGTATGTATGTATGTAAGTGTTTGTGACTTCTTACAAGTATGTTTTGTTACCCAACTATTAAACAGGGGCATTTGCACTTGATTCATAAAGACAATACAGTTTGCTTTCACATCCAGGAATATTCTTTTGAAGGACACTATTCCTGACAGGGCATTATGCAAAAGGAAAAGGATTGCAGATTGCCATATGTAGTTTCTTTCCCAAACTATTACCACAACATCAGCAGCACACAATTTTGTAGGATGTTTTTGATTAAATTTCCTGTCACTGGAACAGGGAGATCCAAACTTGTTCCAGCATGACAATGCCTTTGTGCACAAAGCAAACTCCATGAAAATATGGGTTGAAGTGGAAGATCTTGACTGGCCTGCTATAGAGCTTTGACCTCAACCTCTGGGAACGCTGACTGCACCCCAGGCCTCCTCAACCTGTATCAGTACCTGACGTTAATAAGATCCTTGTGGCTGAATGTAAGCACCCTTCAGAATGTAGAACACTGGAGGTATTATAACTGATGTGCAATTTTATGGTCAGGTGTCCACATGCTTTTGTCCATATATTGTATGAGAAACAAAAATGTATTTGAAAGAGTGCATTAATATAAACTTTACAGCTGGAAATTCTAAAAGTCGATGCTGCTGTAGAAAATACTTTTAAGCATCACTTGAGATTTTGGCCTGGAGTGATTAACTCCGCTTCAGTCATTCAGCAGGGTTTAAGAATCTCTTAATGATCTATTGATAGACCAGTAGATCTGATAGCTTCTGGAACACAATGGAGCAATAACACATGCACTCTTTAATTTATTGGAATTTAATTGGATTTACTGGAAATGTAGATAAATCAGTTTCTCTTTGACCTTAGAGCCATTTTCGTGAGGTGATTCTGCTTTGGCCTGGATTTGAAACAATAAGTAAAATAAGAGCACAACTGGCTCTGAATGTAGATGCAACAATGACTGTTCAGTGCTGCAGGCTTTATCACAGTTACAATGACTGTAGTGTTCAATACTGGTCGGCGAGCAGGCGTGTGGTAACAGAGATTGAAGAAGGAATTTGTGTTCTCTAGAAAAAAAAAAGGGTGGCGTTTACTGTCAGATAACATAGAAGAGATATTTTAATCTGCAAGTCAGGTGTTTGTCATACATTTTTTATTTATCATTCTAATGACTGCTTGTAACCGACCAATCATATATCATGGTTAAATATACACATACACTACTGGGCAAAAAAAAAAGCAATTTGCTATTGCTAAAATGGCAAAATATATAGCTGATAATATATAGCAATGTGATGAGCAGAAAAGTATACCACAGCCCCCTGCAATGCATATCACTATAACTGCAACATAAGTCATTATAACCAGTGTCTGAGGTAGAAGGTACATACAAACACCGAAATGGCAAATATGAAACTTTAACTGGCCTTAACTGCAAACTATTTTTCAGGAAATGAGAGAGAATTTGACAAACAAGTAAACTACCTTATTATGGAATGGTTTTTCCCTTTAAATTCTTTAAATGATCAAGCTTTGTGGGCAAACGTTTTACAGAAGTCAAAGTTGTTTTTTCCAATGTGCATGAGCTGCACACCGTTGATGAGTAGCTAACTTTTTTTCAAAATCTATGCTAGTTACATTTTATATCGAACATTTGAGTATGCGTTGCATACTTGCTCATTTTCTGATCAATGATTCGACCATAAAAAGCTTTGTTTGCCATTTTGGTGTGTGCCTTCTAACTCAGGCACTGATTATAATGTCTTATGTCACCGTTATAATGGTATTCATTGCTTGGATTGTTGTACAGTGCAACCTGGATACTCGTGGGGTTTACGTCCTATGACCCGTCGCGAGTAAAAAAAAAATCGCGAGGTTTTGACTCTCTCCTTTTGATGGTTTCTTTTTCATTAAAAATGTTTAATTACTTGTCATAAATGTTTTATTTACTACTTTAAATTAATAATACAATAATAAAATAGTTTTTCAAACATTTTATGTAATTTATTAGTACAAACTGTTTTGAACTGTTTTGAAATGTTGAACTTTCGAGCCACTCGCGGACTATCAGATTTTTCACTAGTTACTCTCGGTCCGGTTCCTAATGAAAAGTCTAAACTATCGAGGTCGTGAGTGTCAAGGTCGCGAGTAACGAGGTTCCACTGTATATGTTTCTGCTCATCATGATTGTAAAGAGTTGCTTTGTAAACTGCTACTTTTCATGTTCACACATAAAAACAGCAAAAAAAATACCAACAATCTTGTCATTTTTCTCCAACCAATCTTATTTACACAATGCTTCCCCATGCAGAATGCTTACTTATTGGCTGTATTTTCACTGTAAATAATGTTGTACGCATAAAAACCAGGATATCAGCTTTTTCTGAAACACTCAAACCAACCTGTTAGGCACCACCAACTAGAAAATATGCATGAATTTCTGCACTGTGTTCCTGTCAAATGAGTGCTGCTGTCACAGAGCTTCAAATAAAGTAGCTAATTTTGGAAAATATATTATTTAATTATAACAAAATAACATTTTAACTTTTTTTTAAATATTCTTTTGAATTGAAAATAAAGTGAATATGATCCTTATATCTTTCATTTAAATACCTATATTCCTAAATCCAGTGGCGGGCCGTGCATTTGTTACCTGGGCCTTCAGTGGGGACTTACCCGACTTAATCCACCTCTTAATACCACCACTATCACGTCGCAATTATAGAAACCACCAATACTATACAAAAACGCAATGTATCAATGTGTGGCATTACAGAGAGAGAAAGGCATTTCACATATGGAGGGTGAATACCATTTTACTAAAGTGAGCTCAAAATCTCTACACTACAACCGCAACTGTGCACCTACATCATCTGTTCAGAATCAATATTTGTCTAATAACGTTACAAAAACATTCAAATTTAAATAAATTACAACAGACTTAGAATTTGTACCGCTCCTCAGAGGCTATAGTCCAGTGGTACCGCTCGTATTCACTGGTCTGGAAGTGGTGAATAAACCCTTTCCCGGGCTGAGACAAGCTAGCTAGCTTCGGGGTTGGCCGACCTCTCCTAGCCGTCTAAATTTTCTTCAAAATGGATTTTTAAGTACGTCTTCCTCCTTAGGCATAAAAAAAGTCTAACTCAGATATATTCATGTGTGCAGCGTGCTACAGACGTGTTTTGCCAGTCGAACTTGGCTGTAACAGTTTCCCTCTGACCAACCAATCAAAAGATGGAAAAATTATGACGCTATTCTGGGCCAGCAAGCGAATTTGAAATCTGATTGGTTAAAGAAAGTTTTAAATCTTATAGAGACTAAGGTAAAAAGGCCAGCACTACTGAAAGCACTACTGGGCAGATTAGATTGACATGGCAGCACATAGAGGCTGAAATCTGATTGGACAAAAAAAAATCTAACATACACATACCGGAAGCAGTGCAGCCAAAAGGACACGCTACGAAATGAAAAGAATAAACTGTTGGGAATAAAGTAATACAGTTTCATGGATCAAATATTAGGATTTAGGTTGTAAATGTAGGTCAGTGTTTCTGATAGTATTTAGGCCAGCAGAGAAGGCTTTGCTGGCCCTGATGCCCACCACTGCCTAAATCAAGTTGAAACTCAGGGTCATTTAGCCAAATGCTGTAGACCCTAGTGAAGTAAAATCCTACAGTTCTACTACAAACTTGGGTAAACAGAACTTTTATTGCTCTCATTTGTATAGTTGTTAAAATGCAGAGTCAGTTTAACCTGCCGTATGTTGCACAAGAGAGTTGCGCATGTCAGAAGTGTCAGAGTAGAAGCTCGAAGGCTTCATCTCTGGGAGTGCCCGTGTGCCCTGGCGGCCTGACTGTGCACATTCACACAGGAGCCTTATCAACACCTGTGTTTGCATACAAGCCAGTCAGAGCCAGTTGAAGCTGCAGGCGTCCCTGTGAGAATCTTGCAGGACATCACAGGGTGTGTTGTTAACTCTGTCACTTGGCCATGACAATAGCTGCAAAGCAAAGTGCCAAGCCTCGAGAAGAGATGTGAACAGTTCAGCAACAAACATAACTTAGTACACTTTACTATTGGTGCGCCGTTTGTGATGGTCTGTGTGTGTGAGACAGGAAAAGTTTATTCCTGCTACACGTGGCACATCTCTCCCTCTGGATGGGATGGGGTGGGACGGGGTTGGGTGGCTGAGCCAGGCACAGAATGAATTCTCTGATAAATTCCCAGCATTCTCCTCTCCATTGTCTGAGCCATGAAGCTCTCTTTATGCTGCATAGTTCCATGCCTTTGCCTCAGCCTTGACAGACTATCTGTTTATCAGCATATCCGTGCAATACTGTCGCACTTGTGAAACTAAGGATTTCCCAATCTGCCTTAAAAAAAAAAAAAAACCTTAATAATGCTCTTCACTTGATCTTCTTTCTCATTCCGACCCCAACGGAAATTGATGTACTTCCTTGCACAACCAGATAGCATTCAGTAGCATCATGTGACGATGTTTTGCATGTCCTTGCGATTTACCATAAACCTTTAATTCCTGGCTTACTCTCTTACAAAATTTTTGTGTAACTTGTAATGTGGCGTGTCTTTAAATGAAATAGAACTCTCACCTGATGTTCTGTGCTCTTTGTCATTTTGCTTTGTTTTGACCTATGTTTTCTTCTTTGTTTGTGTTTCCTTAGGACGCATGGGTCTGAACTTTCATCACCCAGCAGCAGAACACATAATGCCACTGAGTGAGTGCTTTGTGTTCATTCCTTTCGTTCTGAATTCAGGGACACTGTATTACACTTGAATTGTAATTGTATTCATTAATGTCTATAGTTATATGCACTCTTCCTAATGGCAAATCTGCTCCAAATAGATATACACGGACTATTTTAAAACGTCTGTCTATAAATATCGGTGTTGCTCATTTCACCATTTAGTTTCATGTAGTTATTCTTTAGAACAGCTGGCTGGAAGCCTGGCTCATTTTTGCCTGTCGGTTTGACCTTTACATACCCCGAACTCCCCGCTGTGTGTCTCATAGTTCACAATACTGCCTCATGGCTCTGTTTCTGAGCACTTCGAATAGATCCAGTGCCAGGCAAGCAGAGCTGCTCACAGCCTGCACTCAGGAGCACTAAAATAACCACCTTGGAACATTAGATATCCTTTCTGTCCCCTTCAGCAGGTGCCTCATAGCCGCAGGGGGCTAGAGAGGGATGCTGCTTTAAACATTTGGAACGGTTCCAAACGTATGGCTGTTTTTGATCAACACACCCATGTATGCTCAACACACTTTAGTCAGGCATGGAATGCATGGCATTGCCTGAGGCACCCAGTAGGTGTCTGCTGTTTACTATCAGATGTTGTTGTATAAGTGTGTGAGTGTGTGTCAGTCAGGCAGAGTGGATGGAGGACATTTTTGTGCCCTGGTGCTGCAACCATCTGGTTTAGGACTAATGTTTAGTGGGTGAGCACAGAGCCAGTTCCTCCCACCACCATGCCTGCAGAAGGCACCTGACTGAAAATTTCCCCATAGACGCACTGCATGCGGGCAACTGGATAACTTTCATCAGCTAGCAATAATTATACTCAGAAATAAGTTCCTCATTGGTTCCCTTAAGGAAATGGTTGAGAATATTCCAGCAAGTAGCTCACATTTTTCTCTTTTATTAAAACTATTATTAAAAGTTGGGGGACACAATTTTAAGTCTGAACACTTAATATCTGTTTACGCACTTTTTTTTTTACCTTTAAATCAGTACTCTTTCCAATCAAACATAAAATATACCGTTTTCATACACTATAATAGATAAAGGTTTGTGGACACCTGACCGTAAGATTGGTATTCACTTTTTCCACATTTTTTTCCCATTTGCTTTTATAATAACCTCCACTTTTCTGGGAATATGTTCTGATGTAGGGTGAGGAAGCCCGAGTTGATCTATTATGTAGATTTTTAAGTGAATAAAGCATTACTGATTAGCTAAACAAAAAAACCCCTGTATATTAATGCCATGATTATACAAGTTTGTTCGCTTCAATTTCATCTTATACTTAAATGGAAATATTTAAACAGGTGAATACTCTGGCGCTAGTGCGGTATTGCTAGCCGGTGTAATTACTTTCCCCTGATTCTAATTGTGTTTGGAGTTATCAGCGTGCCGAAGGACATTTCGAGCCATCGAGATGTCCGTAAAGAGCCTTTCTTAAGTTACCCTGTGACTTGCACTGTCACTGTTGTTAAAACCGTGCCAAGATCAGGCTCTGTGTTCAGTGCAAATGTCTCTTTTTCATGGGTCCTCTTAAATAGTGGCAGCAATTTTTCTCAGAGATAAGCTCATCGGTCGGTTGCCTTAACCTCCTACCAATTGCCCCAAAGCAAATTCCACTTTATGAAACACTTAAACTTTGGACCACATTCCCCCCACTCTCTCTCACAGTCATTGGCTTGGCTAATATTGTTTCACAAGACTCATATCTCTTACTCCCTCTCCTTCTTTCTCCCTCTTGTTGCTAGGCACTCTAGACTCCTGACCTCTTCTCATCAGGCGACTTATGTCTGCTCTTAGCAGCTAAAACACACAGACACTTTAAATGAAAAAAGTAGATAAATGAAGGATGCTCCAGTCTGGAGTAAATATTGTCCTCCTGCAGTGAGAATGCCACACAATTGGCCGATGTTGGAGGCCTTGCTTTGAGGAGTGAGTGTTATAAGGAAGCATGCTGAGAGACTCTTTAGCTCATTGGAGTTTCTATCCTACGAGAGTCAGCGTGAGCTTTAATTCAAGCCCGGCGCCCTGCCTGCAACACTAACAAGATGATGTGATCCACACGGTTGTGTTGCGTTGGTGTTTAGAGACCGTGCAGAAGTAACCCATGCACTATTAAAACTCTGACACTGTCTAGTGCCTCAGCTTCAAGTAAACCGTGTTCGTTATTCCCTGTTACAAAGAATCAAATGGAAAGAATCTATTTAGTGTGAAAGAGGTATAAGTGCAACACGCAGCCCAAAAGGTGTCAACGCAGCCCAGAGCACAACGGTTCAACCACCAGCATTTTCACAGAATTTGCAACATTTTTCCGAAATGCAAATCACCCTATGGGAGTGTGCTTTTAAGGTTTCGCCTGATCGGCAGGAGGCCGTGAGTTTAATGCCATACATGACCTAGAGTACATGAGAGCATAACTTTCTGTTTGAAAAACGATAGCCACCTTCTAACCCATGTCAAGCAATGTAGACATGTGCCACATGGATCTATCTGTCTCATGCATGTGATTAGCCTTTTCTCTTCTAATCTGATGGCGTGTAATAGGATATAGGATTCTGGGATAGAAATTGTTTCGGGCCCATTGTGTCTTTCTTGGCACTTATGGGCTTCATAGGCTCTGTATGCTCATAACCTACATATAAAGTAGTGTGGTCATACAGTTTAATCAAACATCCAGTCATCGGTTGTTTAGTAATAATTTGTTTTTGTATTTGTTCGTTCTCAGTACGAGTAGGCGTTCGGGTTGACGACCTTTTTCCTTGTGTAGTCACGAGGTCATGTGGTAGAACACGGGCTGTAAGCTTTTGGTCGGAGTCATAAATGAGGAGTAGTGCTTTGTTTTTGCGCATTTACATTTACGACATTCGGCAATGCTCTTATCCAGCGACTTCTGTTTATAATCATCAGTTGAGGGTGGGTCTTTATGCATCGGGTGCCTGAGTGGGGGCTCCTAAGTGGCATAAAAGAAAAGCGTTCACACGGTCACCCTACGATCGCGTGTTTGAATCCCAACGATGCCATAGCCGCTTGTGTCCTGGAGTCCAAGAGAGACAGATTGGCCGTAATATCTGTATGGGAGGGAGGGATTGCATTCTCTCTCACTCTCCCCTGTCAATCACAGCGACACTAGCCAATTGTGGGCATCTGTGAGCTTATGTATATGAAAGAGGTAATTAAAGATAATTATCTTAAGGTAATTATAGATAATTATCCAGTCCCACTTTTGCCACGCTGAGCCTGATATAATCACAAATCTGTGTGTGTGTGTGTGTGTGTGTGTGTGTGTGTGTGTGTGTGTGTGTGTGGACAGACTGAGCCAAAAACAACAGAGCTGTGCTGTTTAAGGGCTTGTGCTCCCACACTGTTGCCTTAGTGACTGTTCCCAATGTCTGCCCACAAAACCCATGTCTCTGTTTCTCTCCCTCTCCCCTCTGTCTCTCCGTCTCTTTCTCTCCATCGTTCCTTCTCTGATCCCCTCTTTCTTTCCTCCCCATCCCCTGTATGTTGTCCTTTCTCTCCCCCTCCTTTTGTGCCCCGGAACAGCCAGGAGTTATGGTCGCAGAAGAGGTAACACTCTCTCCTCTTTGTATCTGTGTTTGCTCAGGTTAAGCTGTCTGTGTACCAGGGTGGGGATGAAAGGGGTGGGGTGGGGTGGGGTATAGCTTACTGAATGTCTGTCTTATTTTGCTGTGGTTGGATGATGTCTTAATAATTTATGCTTCTTTCTGGATTATATTTTATAAGATCATCAATACATATAATCATGTTGGTGGGAAGGAAACTTTTAACCAATAATTTCCTAACATGGGCCTTCAGTGTTTTATTTCCTGTTTTTGTGTGTGTGTTTGTTTTTTTCAATAAGAAAATAATAGTTGGACAATCATTTTCCTTTTTGCCATAGTCATTGTGTTTGTCATTCTTAACAATGTGTTTTGTGATTTGGTCTCCTTAAAACACAAACACAGGTCTGAGTGCCACTCAGTCATGCTACAGTATCATGGACAATGGGCCTCTTTTATCAATTTTCTATATATATATATATATATATATATATATATATTGTATGTAAATGCCAAACGATACTAAACTATTTCTGAAACCATTTTCGTGTTCATGTATGTGTGTGAGATGAATGCTAATGACCTGTAAATTACTGAGCGATATCACTACACAGCGGATTTGCAGCTATTAAACTCCATAAAACACCAAGCTTACAGAGATAAAAGCACGGGTTAATGGTTATGCCAAAAGTATGTGGACACCTGACTATAACTCTTATACTTTTTGAACATCCAATTTTAGATTCAGTCCTCCTTTGCTTTTATAATAACCTTCTCCCTTTTGGAAGGGATTTCTGCTCGATTGGAGCATGAAGATGGTCAAAGAAGTCCAATCCATCCGAAAGGTGTTCAGTGGGGCTGAGGTCAAACTATCTATAACTAAATCCACACCAAACTACTTCTTCATGGAGCTCACTTTGTTCGACATATTTGGACCCCTTTTAGTTCCAGTAAAGGCAAAGAGTGTGTAAAAAGCATAAAAAGACATCCTTATACAATTGTGTGCTTCCTGGTTTGGAGAAGAACTATATGGGTGGTGATGTTCAGGTGTCCATATACCTTTGGCCACAGAGTGTATATTATTTTGCAGCACATGAAAAAGGTTTAGGACGTCATGCAGGAATTTTAAATTCAAAGCAAAGTATCTCTGGGACATTTGCTCAGAATTATGGGTTATGAGTTACAAGTAGGATCGTTCACAGCACACTACAGATCATGTGGCACATGGGAGCTTAAGGAATACCAGATCAGTCACTTGTCAATCATTTTGTCCAAATAGCTGTGGAAGGAGTCAGTTTATATATTGAGCCATTGCCCTGTGTCTTCATTTTATGCGATGGCATTTTTTTTTTTACTGACTGCTCTTATATGTCTTAATTTATAGATTTATTTTGGCATGTTGTCTTTTATTTATTGGATTATTATGGTATTTTTCTGAATACCCTTTTTATTTTTTTTTTTATTTTATTTTTTTTATTGTATAAATGCTCTTAAGGCTCACAAATGCTCCCAAGTCACAAAGGTTTATACAACTTGATAAAAGAGAACCATTGTTGGTACCTTACCTGTGTGTGTGTGTGTGTGTGTGTGTGTGTGTGTGTGTGTATAAACACACATTCACACTCCTCTTTTATTTATATATATTATATATATATACACACACACATACATGCACACACACGCACACGCACACTTAAGCACGTGGGCAAAAAGTAAATCGTGTTGAACTTTTTCCCATCCGTGTTGATCATGAAAGCACATTGATTTCATTTGTTTTCAAGTGCTTGAAAAAGCGATGCTTAATTTCTCCTGCTGAACCTACATAATGCAGCCTTTTTTTTTTTTTTTTTTAAGGGATTTGCCAGAAATTTTCAAGACATATTTATATAAATCAGCACTGTATGTGTTTTGTTTTATTTGTTGGCAGTTCTCTTTTAGTTGTGATTTTGATTAAATTGGGTTGGAGTAAAGATTTGCTTTTAACCAGCACCGCAGTGTTAATCACCTCCTGGCATAACCCAGTTTCCCAGCCTGCTGTGTCATTTTCATGCTCGCACTGAACCTCAGTGGACTGGCCCTTTTCTCTGCTCTGCTTCTTAGCTGAGGACTCTGATGTCGCGTTCAGTGTCTGAAAGCTAGCAGTCCCAGATGAAAAGCAAATAAATAGAATCCAAAGCAATTCAGCACACTGGCATCTCACCCAGCTAAATCAGCGCTGTGTGTGTAATTGAAATTCGCTGGCTTGTTATAGATCTCTTTGTCTAGGTTGTTTCTTTAATTAACAGATCACAAACATGATAATTAATCGCAATGATCTCCTTCTGTTTTTCTTTCCCTCACACTCTTTTATCCTCCTTTGTGCTCTCTTTCTGTTTCTCTCTCTTTCTTTATCTCTGTTTCCCTTTCTCTACCCGTGTGTGTAGGTCGCTCATCACTGTTTCCTTTCGAGGATGGCTTTTTGGATGATACTCACGGAGATCATTCTCTCACTCCGGGGCTGAACTCCCCCACTCGCTGTCAGAACGGTGAGAGGATGGAGCGCTATTCCAGGAAAGTCTTTGTTGGTGGACTGCCTCCAGACATCGATGAAGGTATTCCCCATGCGAATCACTGTTATGTCATGTAAAATAAAGTGCTTTGTGGAATACTCAAACAAGTGGAATTTGTTCCCCTTTTTAAAAGATAAACAATTACTTATTCATTCTTTTAGTTAAAAGAGGACAGGGCTTTTATGTAGACTAAATTTGTAGCTCATTTCTTATTTCTATATACCAAATCTTACAATCTGATTAGACTATCTATTTTTTTCTTTGTAAACATCAGTAAAAAAAAACTATAATAATAATAATATAATAAAAAAATTATATATAATAAAATAAATATAATAAAAACTACATATGAGCCATCTGACCAGCAATACATTACATTAGGCTGCAGTTGTGCATCCTGCCTGTGTTTAAAGCAAGTCCACAATTCCTGTAAGTAGATAATTGCACTATCCTGTGTCTCCCAGATGGAAATGGGTTCCCTTTTGAATCTGGTTTCTTCATCTCGACACCTCCAGGTGTTTTGACAATGCCCACGGTTAAAAGCTCTATAAACAAAACGGAATATAATTCATTTTGTATATCTCTATTTCACCCTCTTGACAAGGACATAAGAATCACCTAAGTATCTTCCTGTATGCAAAGTTGTTTTAAACACAGTTGCGTTAAACTGACTGGATGCAACACAGTTGCATTAAACTGACTGGATTCAGCTAACTCGATACTGAGCAAGTTGGGATTCCTTCCAATCACCTCATTCCCACCTTAATATACTCCTTTCAAAGTTTCCTGCTAATTCTTTCCACATTGCAGAGAATGCAGCAAAACACCAACAACTAGGTACCGACACCACCTGGCAGCAAGACCTTTCTTTTCACAAATGGACAGAATACCTTGACAGCTGTCTCCCCAAGTAGATCTGCTTTCCCATAATAGATAGAATTTGGCATCCATATCAGGGTCATCTAGCCTGTAGATTTGGTCTTTTGGAGAGAATCAATAACTAAGGTGGACCTGAACACAAGGCGCACATTTTCTAGATTCGACAAGGTCATTCCTATTAGAGCGTCTTCCCAGATTAGGACCACAATAACCATGTTGTCTCTAGGGTCTCTATATTTTTCCTGAAGGTCAAAACTGTGGTGTACATTTCTACATAACTTCCTTATTTGTGTTTTATGTTGGTATATGATATAACTTGAAGAGCGGAGGGAAATGAAAATCTTTCTGGAATGTCTTTGTTTTGTTGGAATATTTTCATGACAGCACTTTGTCTTAGCTGATTTTGTGTCTATATTGGTTTTAAGCTCTTGGCTGTACACTCTGCGTGTCTGACAGCACATGTGATACATTTCACTCGAACAGTGTGAATAGTGACACTGGGAGCCGAGTTCTGAGAAATTTCTCCTACAGAGAAATCAGGTAGTTATGTTGTACTTTGGTCAGAGAGGCAAGAACAGGTCTTATTTATGCCAACTTCCCAGACATGGCTTCCAAAGAAACATTGTTTTTTGATGTCTACGTCATGGGCTTTGTCGTTAATTCTCCTTTTATTTTTCCCCTCCACGTAGATGAGATCACCAATAGTTTCCGTCGCTATGGACACCTGGTGGTGGACTGGCCCCATAAAGCAGAGAGCAAGTCCTATTTTCCTCCTAAAGGTAAGAACAGTTATACATGATTTAATCCTTCCACTAGAGCCTTTTATTAGCGCTTAAGGTCTCTGTGTTTTAAACTGCCTAATGTCGAGGTGATGCTGAAGTCTATCTGAATTATGTTTGACCATCTCAAGTATACCATACCTTCCATGCACTTCTCCAAACCTTTACATTTGTTCAGATTTTCATCTACCAGTGCCTTCTGTCCCATTATACCAAATATTTATATTTTTAGTCTAGGAGTACCTCCAGTGAAGAACATCTAAATGTCTTTCTTGTTCTGACATACCCATTTCATTCCTCTATATTTTATCTACCTTAATCTACCATACCTACTAGATACTACCACCTCTACTCCACTGTTACCCATCAGGGCTTATCATTCATTAAAGCCTACCATTGACACGTTCTTACCCAATAGAACCTGCAATCCCATTAAAATATTTGTATTTTTAGTATTTCTCATCTCTCTACAACATGACCTTCCAGATACTCTGTTCTGTCTATTCCATTATCCCCCAGAGATGGATCTAGGGTTCCTCCCATTCCTCGACACCTTTAACCATTAGAGCCCACCATCATGACCTACCAAAGACAGTCAACAAGCACAATTCTCCAGAGCCTTCCATCCCTCTTTAGCATGACCCTTTATAGTTGTACCCCATGAAAATCCTACTACATGATTATCCACCAGAGCAGAGTTTCAACCTGCAATCAGTCTATATAGTTAGTCCCTTCCTGCCCTGAGCGCTACTGTAGTTTTACTCAATCAAATACATTCATACTGTGCACGGCTGTGGTTCACTATATATCGAGTAAAAAAAAAAACCCACTTTATTGCTTACTGAAGCTGATGCCTCTACATCACAAGAAACTTGTGCCTATTGTCCCTATGTATCTTTACAGACCCTTACATACATTTTATGGACCTTGTATTTAATCATATGACATAAATTGTACTGTACAATTGTACTAAACTCTAATGAAACCGATCTATTCCACTGTTGCTGCAGCATCGATGTAAAGAATTGTTGTTGAATATGGAACTAATGCGAACACGGCTGCATATTTCTGTTTTTGACAGTTATTAATGCACCTTGTGTATCTCCTGAATAAAAAAAAAAAACATCTTACGTTGTAGCAGCGGCATGCCCAGGCACTTCTAGGCAAGTATGCTGAGAAGGCAAAACACAGGCTGTCTGTCTCCCAGGCACAAACGTCCACACCCATGCTGCAGGTGTAACTGGATGAGGAAGATTGTTTGCGCTCAGTACCTTGAATGATTGTTTCAGTGGGAGAGAGAGTTTGGCTTGGCCAAGCGATCAGGGCTCAGCTCTTGGGCCAGAACCTGCGTCATCTCCGAGAGAGCTCCTCCATAACACTCCATGTGTCATATCAAGGAAACTATTAACACAGTCCTGGATGTGACTCACATTCCTCAGCCTGAGGCGAATGTGCTGCATCTGGGCAAGGCTTGAGAAGAATTCCCGTTCCTTACCTTCACTTGCTCCTTTTTTGGAATTCAGAAACATGCGGCCGAAATAGGTGTCTGTCTGGAGCTAAGCAGAAATCTGTGTCCTTCTAGGGGGAGTCATGTGATCTGGAAGTGGTTGACAGGAAAACGTTCTCTCTCTCCTGAGGCTAGCAGCGAGGTAGTCCACTGTGTGATGAAGTTGTACCTCAGCTTAAACACTTTTCTCCTTCAGCACTGCTTTTAGTGATTTACAATGAGCACTTTGTTGTGTGACTAAACCCATTTAGTAGTCTGTCCCTTGCAGACGAGGGAGTCATCCAACTTCCATTAATCTCTTCTCTTATTAAAAGTGCAGGCTTAGCGAATGGAAGATCCTGCACACTTCTCCATGACATGCAGTGTAAAACGATCATGACTATCTCTCTGCCTGTGTGGAGCTGCTCCCAGTGTGACTCTCTGACTCATAGTGTGGCTCTGACCCACTTGTGGGCAAGAAGCAATACTCGACTTGCCATACGCTTTTCAGATACGCATGTATGTGTTGTGAATCACTCTTGGAACAGATTGCAATGTTCAGTAAAAGTGTAACTGATTTATTCACTATACACAGAACGAACTGAGACTAACAGGAGGCTACTTCAGGCTGTGACGCCGTATGTTGTGCCTGTGGCCCTAGCAAAGATGGCAGCATTTCCAGAACTTTCTTTAGAGGTTCTCGTACTACATATTTATCTTTCGCTTTCCAGTGCTGAGTTTCTTAATTCTCTCTTCAGGTCCAGATGGTTAGATTAGCATTACTGTATGTGCTGTGTCGAAGCAACTAAATATTAAAAACCATGTTATATTTACGTACGAGTGGGTAAAAGCAAACAGAAAGAAATAGTATTCACAAAAATCTTCAGATATTTGATGTTAGAATTGATTGTATTGATTCTGAATGATGGTTTAGCAGTTTAATACTTTTCCAGTAATGCATTAATAAACCTATGGAATGATAATAATGCGTAAATATTACCTTTTTTTTTTTTTTTTAGCAGTAGTGAGCCAATCGTAGTCGCTCATTATTTATGAATTTTTATAATATGGCTTTATTGTTTATCTTCTGCAGTAATGGTTCAGAGAAAGATCCAGCTTTACTCATTGAATCATTCATTTTTCAAAGACAATTTTTTTAATGTATGCTCTTAATTTAATACACCGTTTTGCTTTGAATGGTTAAAAAAGTAAATAAATAAATAATTTTAAAAAATGCAAGTACTTCAAGCAAAGGGTTCAGAAAAACCAAAGCCCAAATTCCAAGATGTTTGTTAAAGTACTTCTCACATTAAAAATGTACTTTGTTTTGCCACAGTACAGCTCTGTCTGACAGTGTCCCTGCTGCACTGCTGGCTGTCTTCTCCACTTTTAAACACAATGTTTTATTTATCAGTCTGTTTGTGTAGTCAGGCCATGCTCACTCGCTCTGTACTTTGTCAACGTGGCCGCATGCTTTATAACAGTCGTGTGATCAGGATGTCTGCTACGGCGTATTCACTTTAGGCTTTTTGCTTTGTGTTGCTTTTGTTCCACTTTCTCCTCCACGATATCAATCTGAACAGATGAGTAGAAGGACAGCATGTCTGTTTTGAACTAATTTACACAGTCAGACTGAATTCCAAACAGGTTCCTATTAAGTTTGCTGCTGATATTGCAAACACGTGCTCCATATTTCTATTCGACTGACTGAATGCACAGAAATCAAGTACAAGCTTATTAGGATTAATCAGTGATAAATGTACTACTGATATGGAGACATGCTTTTTCTGGAGACATGAATCCCATAGTTAAATGTAAAATGTTGTAAATGAAGACTGTTTATTAAAATAGTTTTGGTACGCTTGCTTTAGGAAATTTAGAACATCTTGATTTGAATGTTTATTTATTTATTTTTTTAGGGCATTTAAAGTATCATGAGAATCTAAGTGCCATGAAATCTGTTATTCCCCTAATGTGTATAAACATGTGTGCACCTGAGTGGTAAAGCTGTAATCTCAAGCATAAGCATGAGCTGCCATATCTGTGTGTCTATGTGAGAGAGGGAGAACTCTGTGGTTGATCATCTAACCAGCCTGCACACAGTAGCACAGCTGTTCTCTTAAACCAATTAGCCTGTGATGTTCATGTTAACACATCTAGAAGCTTTAGCATAGCCCTAAACCTGCACACAGCTTTGAGACACACACACACACACACACACACACACACACACACACACACACACACATGCTGCCTTCCACACACACACACACACACACACACACACACACACACACACACACACACACAATTATATTACAATGTGGATGTTATTACATGTAAATGAACTGACAATGTAAACTGCTTTATTGACTGCAAACTACAAAATATGCTGTTTCCAAATAATTATGCAGAATGCACTTTTAAACCATTCAAAAGATTATAGTGAATATATACTGTGCATGGACAGAACATTTTTCATACAAACAACACAATTTAAATCCAAACAATTATTTACATTTCAAGTTCCATGGTAATATATGCACCGTTCTTCGAGATGACTTTAACAACTCTCTCGTCCATTGAACTTGTAAGTCCATGTAGAGTTTCTGCCTGTATTTCATTTGAGGAGGCCAGAATTGCCTCCCAGAGCTGTTGTTTGGAACAATACTGCTGCATAGATCTTCCTTTTGAGGATACTCCACAGGTTCTCAATAGGATTGAGGTCAGGAGATGATGGTGACCACACCATGATTTTTTTTTTTTCTTTTTATGCCCATAGCAACCAAACATTCACTGGTGTTTTTTGCAGAGTGTGATGGTGCGTTGTCCTGCATAAAGATCATTTTATTTTGGGAGGCACAATTCTTTTTTTTTTTTTTTTTTTTTTTTTTTTTTATACCATGGCAGAAAATGATTTTTTAGGAACTCCACATATCTTACAGAGGTCATTTTGACACCATCAGGGATCCTAAAGGGACCTGCCATCTCACTTCCCAATATTCCAGCCCAATTAATCACTCTACCACCTCCTTACTGATGTCACAGTGTTGTTGGAGCAGGGTGGCCATTCACCAGCCATCCAGAACTCCATACATCTGGACCATCCAGTGTGGCACGGCATTCATCAGTAAACAAAACCGTTTGAAAATTAGTCTTAATGTATTTCTGTGCAAACTGCAAACATTCAAGGTGGCTGAAATACAGCTTTATGAACAACTGCCAGGCTATGAAGGATTCTGCATCGAGAGCTTATTGGGACTCCAGAAACAGCAGCAGTTTCAAACATCTGTTTGCTGCTTAATAGTGGCTTTTTTTTTTTTTTTTTTTATAGCCGCCCTTTTAATACTATTCATTTGTCTGAAAGAAATCTTTCTTAGTAAGCCTTTATCTGATCGCATTCTTCTGTGATGTGAATCACTCACAAATCTTTTGATAGTTTGATGATCTCTGTTCAATTTCTGAGATTTATCAATTGTTTGCATGGCAAGACACTGCACCATTTCACACTTTTCATCTTCAGAAAGATCTTTCTTCCTCCCCATATTGCATCAGAACTGTGACTTGCTTAATAATGTGGAACAACCTCTTTAAGTAGGTTTCCTTTTTTAACTAAAATCACCTGGCAAAGTAACTAACAAACCTGTCTGAGCTTGGTACCCTTTTTTTTCTCAAAATATATGAGAAAGAAATACAAAAACAAATGCTTTCTTTGGAAAAACTTAAACCTAAATGTTTATTTGACTGAAATCCTACTAAAATGGTACGGAGATACCGTATTTTCCGGACTATAAGCCGCTACTTTTTTCCCACACTTTGAACCCCGCGGCTTAAACAACGAAGCGGCTAATTTATGGATTTTTCCTGGGTTTTTCCCGGTTTCACAACCGTCATGCCAAAAAACTGAGCACCAAAACAACCGATGAAATTGGCGAACGAGTTCAGGTGTACCAATAAAATTATTTATATTAAATCAGATGCGCTCCCACTGAATCGGGCCGCACCACATCATAAATATGGATGAGGTTCCTCTGACGTTTGACCTGCCGCTCACTCGGACTGGCAACAGGAAATGCGAATCATTCGTCACGCTGAAAACAACCGGGCATGAAAAAATGCACTTCACCTGTGTTCTGAGCTGCACAGCATCGGGAGAAAAGCTTCACCGATGGTGATTTTTAAACGCACCACGATGCCAAAAGATAAACTCTCGAGAGAAATTGTTGTGAAAGGAAGAAGGAAGACGGTGAACAATGACTTTCTTATATTCGGGTGCGCTTAATAGTCCGGAAATTACGGTAATAATTTGGAACACGGGGATTATACATATATATTTGGATTTATAATACTAAACACCATGGTCATTTAGACCAGTGGTCCCCAACCTTTTTTGCGCCACGGACCGGTTTAATGTCAGACAATATTTTCACGGACCGGCCTTTAAGGTGTGGCGGAAAAATACAACAAAATAAAATGATACGACCGGCATAAAAACTGTTATTTTCTAAATATAATAATAAACGTGAATCCACTGTGGTGGTGTTTGTTCATTTTGCCTGCTTGGGGGTTTCAATTTAGCGGTAATGTATTATGTGTTAGCGGCCGGAGCAGCCCCTTTAAGAAGGTAGAGGATGTTGGTAAGACTTGTGACCGAAGGAAGCATCTTGACATGCATCAAGAGTGAGTCATAGACAGATGTGGCGAAGAGAATCCGGTCATTTTCCAAAATAAAACATCGTTCAGAATCAGATAATAAGTAAAACGGAAATAATGTAAGTTATGTGTTCTTTCTGTGCGGCCCGCTACCAATTGACCCACGGACCGGTGACGGATCCCGTCCTGGGGGTTTGGGGACCACTGACTTTGATGCTTGACTGATTATGTCCAACTCTGCTGACGGCAGATTGAAGTCACTGCATTGTGTGTGTGTGTGTGTGTGTGTGTGTGTGTGTGTGTGTGTGTGTGTGTGTGTGTGTGTGTGTGTGTGTGTGTGTGAGAGGAGTGCAAATGTATTTCTGTTGCACCACTTGGGACTATTTGACAAAACACATCACTGTCTAGCTTCACTAACCCAAACACACTTTCAGCTTTTTCTATTCTTATACAGCTCTGTTTCTTTTGTCGTTTTTCTTTCTGCTCCTCTGTACATCGTTATAAATCTCTTGAGCTTTGGCTGATTTTAGACTCCATGCCATTGTCTGTTTGACTTATATAGAACTTGCTTGTATTTTCTGTTCATTTTATTTCTTCTTCTTGCCCTCTTTCTTGTTTGTACAGAAAATGGTGTTCCTTTCTTCCCAAGTGGCTCCCTGCTGCCTTGGCCTTGATCCCCGCTCTCAGGCTGCAGGCTTTTAGAGGATAACCGCATACATGCACCCAAGTCTCATTCTTGCTTCCTTTCCTGGTTTTTCTTTCACTTTTTCTAGCAAACTCACTGCTTTGTTCCAATCATGCTTGAGCTTTATTTGGCATGGACTGGGTTTTCCCGGGGAAGTTCAGGAATGGCAGTTTTGTGGAATTTGGCAGGACTTTAAAGGTTAAAATATGTGAAATTTGCTCATATTGCTGAAATATTTGATAGCCCAGATGCACATCACTGACACTTCAGCAGTATTGCTGCATCTCAATCAGAGGTAATTGCATTCCAATAAGGTTGATTTGATTTGGCACAGCTCTATGTTCAGCGACATACATCATTATGCCATTCCAAGTATCCCACGTACACGATTCGTGTTGGTAGGTTGCTTTGATGAAGGAATAAAACCTGACGAGCCACGCTGTTACAGGAAAATAATTCACTGGACAGCGATGTGATGTGGCCTGACATGACCAAGAGACTCGCAGTTAATTATTTGTGGCAAATTCTTCCAATGATTTTTGTTAGAAATGAATCTAAAGTTCATTTAATGTAAATTCAAAGCATTTCATATTAAGGAACATCTGCAAGGCAAGTTAGTTCCTTTTTTTTCCACTTGCCCTATAGCAGCTATCCATTACCATCCTCTCTCTTACAAAAATGTTATCATGAAACCAGGAAAAACACAGTGACTGGTAGGAAGCACTGACACCCGAGACCTTCCTTGTTACAGAAAGCTTCACCATATGAACTATGCAAGTTTCTTCTTAAGTAGCACGGGTAACATTGAACCATTGATTAGGTGGAGATGATGTACTTGTCCATCCGTCATCATTATTTTCTTTGGCATGCCATTAAAATTTTTCTTTTCTTCTCTTCTTTCTCTCAGCTCTGTCTTTTCATAGTGACTCCTTGGCTGACTCTATATTTTTCTCCCTCCTCTCTGATTGTTTCTGCATCGCTGGTGGTTCGACTGTGGAATTCAGAGAGTAAAACATGATGCTTTTGCATTCCTTTTCTAGCCTGTTTATCCTGAACATAGACTCCCCCAAAAACCTGCAATCAGCACCTTTAGCCCTTTTACATGCCTTGCTGTTTGTATTAGCCCCCTTATTCTCTGTATAACACTTCGTTTGGAATTCTGAAAATATGATTTGTTGCCATTTCTGTGGAAAATAAATAACATGGATCACTGAAGTTTCTATTTCACTGGAAGTTTGCTACAAAGTTTTCTTTGTTTAAAAAAAAAAAAAAAAAACATTTTTTTCTTTCTCTCTTCCTTGCTTTTTGTCCTCTTTCTATTAGTATCTACTTCGGACTGCTTTAGGAGGATTTGTCTCATGTATATAATTTGTTTGTACACATGCAATATATTTAATTTTAATTAAGGCAGGACTTAGAAAGTGGTAAAATATGTGAAATCTGCTCATATTGCTGAAATATTTGATAGCCCAGGTGCACATCACTGACACTTGAGCAGTATTGCTGCATCTCAATCAGAGGTAATTGTATTCCAATAAGGTTGATTTGATTTGACACAGATCTGTGTTTAGCGAAATACATCATTATGCCATTCCAAGTATCCCACGTACACGATTTGTTTGTAGGTTGCTTTAAAAACCTGACAAGACACACATATTTGTTTGTGCATATACAATATATATATATATATATATATAT
>JAAIIK010000018.1:3267278-3290488 GCA_014706435.1 Silurus glanis | reverse complement strand
TTTTTTTAATCTGTTGACACATGCATAAATAATTCCTTTTAAATTGTTTTTTTTATTTAAGAGATTTTTTTTAACTGAGCATGCACTTGTTTTCAGAAAACCTATATAATTTTGCCCCGAGTAGAAAATGAGGGAACAAAGTCACCAAAGGTAAAACAAGAAATCCTATATTTCATAACCTTTAGTAAGGGTAAAAGAAAACACAAAAAAAAAAAAAAAAGAAATCATAAACGGATCTCAAATTTGAACACACCAATTTGCTCTTAATTTTGAAAATTGTTCAGTTAATACCTCATGAGCACAATCAGATTTTGTTTCCTTTGCTTACAATAATAATAATAATAATATATATTTTTTTTTATAATATTTTTTTTTGTGTGTTATGTACATGTAATGCTGCAATAGCTTTTGCTGCTAAAGCCGTGGTATATAGACGTATACCATAGTACTTTATTCAGGCTGGGGAGTGAATGAGAATCATTAGGGCACCTGGTTGGGTGGTGAACAGGTGGGGCGTGAAAGCGGGCGTCAGCCTCGGCGTTCGCCCCCTGAACTGCATGTTTATCCAAAAATCAGGTCGCTGCATGCAATAGAGTTTTCAGTATCGAGTCTTTTATTCATCTTGGCCCAGTTTGCACACGTGGACGCAGAGCAGCAACGCAGACGGGAGACACGGTGAAAGGAAATAAGTCATCTCGCCCGATGGCTCGTATTCTGTCTCGCCGAGAGTAACGCGCGAAAAGACGACTAAACCGCAATTCTGATTTAAAAGGCCTAGATGGTAGGATAAGCCTTCAAACAAACTCTTGTCTAGTAGGTGAAGAACATTTTTTTTTTCCTCTTTTTGAGTGATTGTTAATATAATTGTGCAATTTTTTGATACAGTATGTAGTTAGGTTTGAGTATATGCCTAGAACTGTGATTCGCTTTAACTGTTCTCGATGTCTAACTAAGTCCTGTGAAACCTTCATAACCAGTGTATACAGTATACACACACACATACAGACTTCCCTGTCCCTTTGTTCCATATACACTGACACACACATACTTTTGATAGTTTTCACTCACACAGGATGTGTTTAAGAAAAAACAAAACAAACAAAAAAAAAAAGACCCCCTTTCCTAAATACTACCGACACCATTCACTAGAACTAAAACCATGTCGGGCATCGTCGCTTCTGCCTGACTAGTGAAGTGATAAGTAGACAAAAAAAAAAACGCAGTGACGTGTGTGTTTTTTTTCCTTCAAAAGACCCACATAAAGAGTTCAGACAGTGTGACTGCAGCACATTGGATTAACATCACCAGAACAATGTGTACTCGCTGCATTTATATATCTCTATATATATCTCTCTATATATACACAGATTTTCCTGCAAAGCTTGAAAAATAGAACCAACCTGCTAAATAATGATGGTGGATTATTTTTTTATGACTACGGTTTGGGCTTGAGAGAGAGGACAAGCGGGAGTTAAGGAGAACACAAGTATTGGCTGCTGACGTGATGTGTTTAAAGAGCGAGACAGGGTTTGATGAGGCCGCGACAGTCCCGAGCTCGGGTGTAAAAAATTGTCCCATTTTGGGTTTTTTTTTCCCCCTGTAGCACCTTTCGTCACACTGGGGAGGGGGGGAGCCTGTGGCTCTGATTTTAAATCCTAAACCATCATCTTTAGGATGGAACACTGGTCGCTTATGAGTAAAAAAAAATTAGGGGGAAAAAAGAGCTACCCTTTTTTTTTTTTTTTTTTTTTTTTTTTTTTTAATAACTGATGGAGAAAGAACAGAAAACTAATCATGAATAGCAATGAGGATCCTTATGGATGTGAATTCTGGGTTTGTGATATTTCCTTCCCAACCCAGGAGGGTTTTCTAGATCTGTTCCTTTTCTGTAATAGACATTTGTTATGCACTACTCTTTGTATCTAGATGGTTAGCTATCAGTCAGCTATTTTTTTTTTTTTGTTTTTGAGAGAGAGAGAGAGAGAGAGAAAGAGCAAGCGAGTGCGAGGAAAAAAAAAATAGAAAACGTGTGCTTTCTGACTGACGTGATCTTTTGCAATACCTCAATTTTGAAATATAATAGGAGAGAAATCAATATTTTCTAAGTTTATTCAAATACAAAATATATATTAATTTAAAAATTTGCAAGAAAATGATTTAACAGATGGTTAATTTTATTTTTTTGTCATGTTTATTTGCTTTTATGTTTAATTTTATTTTTTGGAGAAAAAAAAAAACGATAAAAAAAAAAAAAAAAAGCAACTGAAGGAGCTAGAGCTTTATAACTTTAATAGAGTAAGATTCAGCTGAAGTAGAGACGACTTTAACACGGCGTAAACAGAGAGAAAGTGAGAGATCGATTCGCCACCATTGCGCCACAGTGTTAAAAAAATAAAAAATAAAAAAGTTCATACAAGAGAAAAAAATCTACTCCAGGAAAAAAAAACAAAAAAACATGGAGCCGACATTCATTAGGTGCTTAAAAAGTCAACTGACGATACTTCCCTTTTTTTGTATGTTTATAATCAGTCATTCACTGACCAGTGAAACAAATTTTTTGTTAGATTTTTTTTTTAAACAAAAAAAAAGAAAAAAAGCTTTTTATGTTTGTGTAGCCTGTTTGTTTTGTAAAAGAAAAATTGCCCTACTTTATTAATAACCTGACTTAATTTAAGCTAAACTGATCCTCAAGGGTTCTTTATTAAAAGGAGAATAATGAATGTTTTTTTTTTTTTTTTTTTTTTTTTTTTTTAAATAAACACACAAAGATTCAAACAGTTTTGGCTGTAACTTGATCGAAAGTCCCCAAGGTGCATCAGCAGCATGGTGGCCGCCTTATTCACCTAAGACTTGAATTAGTCCCATTTTTTTTTTTTAAGGCTATAACCTCGATTCTTTGTTGTAATGTGCAATACTGTTTGTACTGTTTGTAAAAAAGGAAAAAAAAAAAAGAAAAGAAAAAAAAATACGAGGCATAAATCTTTATTGCAGATTTATTTTCATTGCAAGCATTGTGATTCACTAAAATCATTTTCTACTGTGTATTTACCTACTCTACATGCTAGTACCTTCCAGTGGTAATGTAGCCTTTATACTGAGAGATTTTTTCATTATTTTTAGAGATTTTTTGCAAAAAAAAAAAAGAAAAACGAAAGAAAGGAATTAAAACATTTGCATATTTTTTTTTTTTTTTTTTCTTTATTTTTTGATTTCATATTTCTTTACAGACTTATTTCTCAACCATTAATATTGGCTATTTCTGGGGAGACTTTCATATCTGGTCAATGTCGTTAATATTATTTTGTATTTTTACCTGGAATAAATTAATTTTATGATGCTAATTCTTAAAAAAAAAAAAAAAAAAAACACGTTTTTTTTTTTTGCTTTTTTGTTCATTTTATTTGATGAAGCTGAGAACCTTTGTAATGTTACTAAAGTGTCTAGATTTTTGAAATGCGAAGCTTTGTGTTAACTCGCTGATGTTGCTTACATTAGTGTGACAATGATCTCAAGTAAAGGAGAGGTGAAAAAAACTATTTCAGAACTAGGTCTTGATGCTTGGTTATGGAAAATGGTGATGTATCGACTGAATGGGCAATAAAGCAAAATGGCAGAAAGGAGCGAATGTGAGGTAAATGTTGTGATACAGTGGGAGCTACACAGTGATTTAACTACTTCTGCTCCAGTCACTGCCACTGATATACATATATATTTCTACAAAAAAGGCCACTATGTGCTGACATTTGAGCAATGTGCTCCAGCTGAAGAGTCACAACACCTTTCTGAGAGCATTCACTCACTAATACTGTGTAAAAGATATATTTTGCTGGATTGTGTTTTATTAGTAAAGACTAGTGTGTGTGTGTGTGTGTGTGTGTGTGTGTGTGTGTGTGTGTGTGTGTATATAGAGAGCAGTGGTTAAGGATATGTGGTATGCCTGGGACACACTACAGGATAATCAGGTTTAGAACTGTTTTCCAATTTCTCTCCAAATATGGTCTTGGCAATGATTCCCACTCACTACATAACCTTCCCGTATTACACACATAAGAGCTCACAGATTGGCTGCTGTCACTGTGATTGGTTGGGTTTATTGGTTTATTATCCCTCCAGCCAAAAGAATATGGCCAGTTTAGCTCTCTTGGGTCTCGGATCGTTGTGGGATCGTGTTGGGATTCGAACTTGCGGTGTTTTCTCGATTTTGCTTCAAGTCAAAAAGGACCAAATCCTTCTGACCATTTCGATGTGAGTTCTGTTCGACAGTGCTGTGATCAGAATCATTAGTATGAAAAGTGCGGTATTTGTGACGCGCCATACCGAAATGTGAGGCAACCCTGGCCTCGCACATGAAAGATCAACGACGGCTGAGCCGAATCATCAATCGTGTCATTTATTTATAAGACATTCTGTATGTTTACAGATTCTGAGTGCTGGGAATATTCATTATATTTGAGCACAATCCGAAATTGGGAGAGAATATGTTTTTGGGCAAAATCTAGCACGGGCTTTGATGGTCTAAATCATGACAAGGCCCCAAAAACAGAAGTATAACGGTCATGTGGTGTGACCCAGGCATTCAGAAAGGTTGTAGAGGTCTTGAACAAACCTGCTTGACCCTCCTACCAAACATTTGTTTCTACTTTCATGTATTGAAATTGTGATGTCACTACAAAACAGTAGTTAGTGACTGTAACTCAACTGATCCACCACTGTCCCGCTTTTATTAATCTCTAATCAGCTTATCTGATCGGTTTTCTGTAAATCAGAAGTGAAACGTTTTAATAAGTGTGAGCTCGAAACACGTCTTTTTGTTTGTTTTGGAGGGAAATGCTTCAGCTCTGGTGTTGTGCTCTTCTCTTCTGCACCGATCTCGAATTATAAATGAGCGTCCTCTCCAGCTTGCCTTTTTCTACCCGGCTTGGTTTTGGTATTAAACTAATCCCAGGCTTGCGTACTAACCTCCTAGTGTGGTCCTCCTGGAACATTTATTTTGCTCTCACTGGCAACTGTCGATCATTTCATCATCAGCTCACTGCACTCATTTGTAACCCCTTGTTTTAAATAATTAAGAAATAATAATATTAATAATGTCACTGAACAGCTGCTGAGGAACGAGGAGAAGAGGAAAAGCCAAGCCACGTCCTGGTGACTTGTTTCACACCCTCTGTAGATGTCTGTATATTTCCTGTGTTAGATTTGGGTAGTTATTTATTCACCTGTGCTTCATTGCTCATTCTCTCTGGGTGGAGCTGCAGCCCACTCGGTCATGTGGGGGAAAAAAAAACAAAAAAGAACAGATCTCTATATACATGAAGGATTGATTTCTTTTTCTAAGTTATGTTTTAATTTCTAAATAATGGCAAGGTTTTGAGATTATCGAACTTGGACCTGTGCTTGTCTAATGTTGTAGTTAAACTGTGATAAAAAAAAAAAAAACTAAACTAAAAAACATGGAGGGCAATGCTGCTATTGCTTACAACTTGCTTCAAGTTTGTAGTTCCCACCTTCATTATTTCCCCCTTTTCTGTACTAATAAGCAGATCTTATTAAACATAGTTGTATGATGCTGCGAAGTCTGGTCGTCTCTTGCATGGCCTCGGTGTTCCCCTGTAACTCTGTTGCATGAACGTACTGTTCACACACACACACACACACACACACACACACACACCCCACGACTAGTTTGTATTTGATGAATCATGAAGCAGGCTGAACCGCACACTAACCACTAATGAACCTCTTCAGTGTTTACTGTGTTAAAAAAAAGACAGGATGTCTTTGGATTGAATAAATAAATAGAACAAAAAAGGTTTCAATCTTCCAGGCGTAACCTTCATCACTGCATCTCCAACTGGACCAATAAACACTTTTCTTCTGCACTGCTGATGTTTGAAGTTCAATGTAGTGTGTGGAGCATTAAAATTTATCTCTAGGGATACATGTGTCAGCGTTTGCTGCGTTGTAGTGTGAGCAGCCAGGAGCTGAGACAGCGCCGCTAAAAAGGGGATGATCTAAGCAGAGCATAGATCACATTCTCTCACAAACACACACACACAATTCAGTTTACAATTCAATTACAGCCCCACTTACAAGTGCACTAGTTCAGGAGACAAATGCTGATTTATGATTGAATCAGTACTGCCCCAAAACAATATTTGATTCCCAGTTGGTTAGTTGAATTCATTCCAGTGGTGTTTAATGGGATTGAGTAGACCCAAGTTCATCTACACCAGTTATTTTGGGTCTCATAATTCAAGTGAAAAGAAATACTACAGCGCACGAAGGCATTCAACATCCAACATCGTGACAACAGTTTGGGGACGAACCACAACATATGAATATAATGGTCAATCCAGTGACTAATTCATGCAGTGAACGCTCTGCACCTTCTCTAATCTGATTTTAGAACTGATCCAGAAAAAATCCAGTCACACACACAAGAGTATAAATAAACTGGATTAAGGCTGGATTAATTAAAGATCAGGTTCATTCTACTTTAGTTAATTCTTTTCTTTATTGAGTCTATAAAACGATTTGAAGATTTTTTTTTACAACATTAAATGAAACTAGAAATTGATGTTCTAAAAAAACAAAACAAAACAAAAAACACCACCTTTGTAATTGTGGCAAATGTTTATGGTATAAAGAGTAATATACTTTTGGAAATCAACTCCAAGGTATGTGAATGATTTTCCAGACAGCATGTTCACTCATTTCTTATTTCTTTTATATCGTGTACATGATTTAGATAAATCTATTCGGCTTTTAAACATATAGTCGTAATAGCATGTTGGATTTCTGCTCAGAAGGCTGTTAGTTCAAATGAAGTGAATGTGTGAACACGTCTTTGGGAAGTATTCAGTATTTTTTTTTTCCGGGCAGCATTATTGCTAAAATTCATCCCAAACCATGTGAAAGATATGCAGCTGTGTCCCAATAGAAATGACCAGCAATGTGATGATCCTGGTTCACATTTACCAACATGTGCATGTAAGATAGAGGAAGATGATTTCAAAGATTGAAGCGGAACTGTACAAAACAGACAATTTGGTTTTGGTTTTTCACTCATACTGAAAGTTTGTCATTTTAATCATAGTGCAGCGTCCAAGAATCGCTCACATCAAAGCGTGATGGTTGGTTTGATGAGTCAGCAAAGGTTAGTGTCAGTATTGCATCGGCCACAGGCATTACAAGGAAATACTTCCAGTTCTGATATCAGGAATGCATTTAAAAATATAAAAATAGTGCATCCATGTTCCACACACGCACACTGATTAAAGTCAACATTAAAAACAAACAAACAAAAAAAAAGAACCACAGGCTTCAAAGAAAGCACATTAGAATTTATTAAAATTCTATTGGCTTAATCAAAGAAGGCAAATTACAGAAATATTTACAAGTCCTTGTTTTCTATTATTTTTCCTTCTTAAAACTATCCAACAAGGTTCCATGTGCATCCTACATCTGCCAGGTGAACAGAGCTTAGAAGTCCAGTCAGCACCGAGCCCTTACACATGCCGGACGTTTCACATTTTCACTGGGTGTGAGTGTGTGTCATGGTAAGCTGTGGGTCATGTTCTGAGCTACAGAAGTGGATAAGGGACTGGAAGGCTTGAGAGGAAAACAACAACAACAACAACAACCACACATCACCCCCTAGTGGAAAGGATGATTAGCATTTCCAGTTAAATTATTTATCTTCTGTCTAAATGCCGACAGTGTCCCCTGGTGTTCTTGATACAAGGCTCCCGAAGCCTTTTTTTTTTGGTTAAGATGGCTGTCCAGTCTACAAAAATAAACGATATATATACAAAATTCTATCTTTTGTATATGGGCTTGTAGGCCTATTAAGATCAAATACTGATAGGTGATCAGAGTTTGAGGTAAGCTTTAAGACTGAAAGTGCAGGAGGACTAGTTGGTGATGCTGTTTATGATCAACAATACAAAGAAAAGTCCCACAGCATGTGTGAGAATAAAATCAGTAGACCAAGTCTGGGGGAAGGAGTGAATCCCAGTGCGTTCCTCCTCAGCTTGGCAGGGTGGGGTAGGACAGTGGACATGTGTGGAGTGCGAGAGTACTTTAACAGTAAAATAAAGTCCAGGCTGACTTGATTAACCAAATATGTATGGAACTGTGGCCAAAATGTTTGCTCTTGAGAGGTTCACTGTTTTGGGGTCAAGATGACCCAACATTGTTGTCTGCAACAAATAAAAAGTGGTTGTTCATAAGAGGGAGTTCGGCGGAGGCTGCATGAGGGCGGTGCGTCGGGTTAACGCAGCGAGAGCATGAAGTGATCCAAATTGTACTCCGCTTCGTACTGCTGCTGGTCCCACAACTCCCCCAGGCCGTCTAGTACAGACTTCATATTGGTCTTTCCTGAGGAGGAGGACGCCCCTTCACACTTGTCGAGTTTTTCCGCCTAGAAAAATGTATTAAAAAAAGTTATACAGAAGAAGAAAAAAAAAAACAAAAAAAAACAAAAAAAAAAAAAAAACAATGAATGAAACTCTCTAATTGGCAAACAGCTTTGCTTTTCACATATTGTGAACACAATAAGCTTGTCTGTGACTGCATGCGTGTGGGTCGGGATGAAAGAATGCATGGTATGTGCATGTTTCAGTTAAAGGCCTCCAAACGCCTGTTGATTTTATTATTGCAAAATTGGGCTATTTTTAGTGGCCTTTAAAGTTTAATACTTGGTGGACATTAGCAGAAAAACCATAAGGCGAAATCAATTTTACTAACACTTAAAAACTAACCGAATGTGGATTTTACAGTTCAAATATGTAGATACACATAATCAAAGCCCTACTATGTGCACACACACACACACACACACACCCCCCCAGACTGTGCTGTCTTGTCCCAAGGGTTCTTGGCCTTGTGTGAGCTTATTTATCCACATGTACATATGGAAGGCGTATAAACTTTGCACTATTGTGTATGGACACAAGCACCAGTGTTAACTGCTCCCTCCCTCTCTCACAGTAGCAACGCTTCACAAAGTCCTACTGTATGGCACATGAGCGTGCTTGTATGTACCCACACTGTCATGAGTAGGACCGCTGTAACGATGTGCACTCACCTTGTCCAGGGTAAAAAGGTTCAACAGCTGATCTGTGCCCATGCTCTGGAGGCTGGCGTTCTCCTGGCTGATCACCGTGTTAGCTATGCTCATCTTAAATTTCTGCAGACCCATGATCTTCTCCTCCAAAGTGCCACGTGTGATCAGACGATACACGTTCACCACACGTTTCTGAAAGTCAGACACACAATACTTTTTTTTTTACCCAAAAGCAAAGCCAGGTATGTGTAAAAATAACTGTGGGACAAACAATACCTGTCCTATTCGATGAGCACGGTCCATAGCCTGTAGGTCTCTCATTGGGTTCCAGTCATGTTCCACAAACACCACAGTATCAGCACCTGTGAGGTTCAAGCCCAGACCACCTACATGTGTCGTCAGGAGCAACACATCTATAGACGGATCGTTGTTGAACCTGCAGGACAGGAAAAAAAAAAAAAAAGTCAAGGCAAAATGTGAGAGGTGGAGATGGACCAGTGTTGAATATTGTCACCCTGTATATAGTGGATGAATTGTCATTCAGCCTTTTTTAAAATAGATAAATGTTCATACACAGCCTTAAATTATAACCTTCTTTCACCACACATCTAATACCATATGATCCCAAAAATAACTAACAATTTAGCTGTTCGAAATTGTTAGTAATGATTTATTAGCAGTTATAAAAATCCAGCTTTCTTTAACTGAATCTTAGGTGACATTTTACTGTTGGTTTAACAATGCTTTTACACTCCATGTAGAGAGAGAACATTGTGAATAGAAAGCAACTAAGAATTTGGCTGAACTACAAAAGATTTAATAAATCCTGAATAAAGAACTGAACATTGTGTAATTAATAGTTTATGACCAAGTGAAGCTCTCAAAAGATAAATTCTCCTAGAATAGGAAGACGCATTGTATGTGCAGATGTATGAGCTTTTATTTATGGTGATTGATCTGATATTTTACCTGGAGACAATTGAATGGCGCAGGCCTGCGGGCACACTTCCGTCCAGACGTAGGTAGGTGACTGTTGGCAGCTGAGGCTTTAATAGGTCATGCTCCACCATGTCCAACATGCTCTTCAGCTGGCAGAAGATAAGCACACGGTGCTGAGCCACCACAGCCTCTGTACTGACATCTGAAGAGCTAGATGAGCCCAGACCACAGTCCAACAGCAACTAAACAAGGAGATGGTTTAGTTAGACATCGTAATCAATACAAGTGCTGCAATTCTGACGTCAGTGATGAATGAAAAATAAATCCCCCCCCCCCCCCCCCCCAAATAATGAAATGACTAACTCCAGACATCCCCATGACTGATAATTTGTCTGAGGAATCTACATATGTCCTAGATTCCAACTTTACGACTAAGCGGTTACATTCTGACATGGTACAAAGAAGTACAAAAATATCTGACATTATTTCACCGCTT
Source organism: Silurus glanis (assembly GCA_014706435.1). Taxonomy (NCBI): domain Eukaryota; kingdom Metazoa; phylum Chordata; class Actinopteri; order Siluriformes; family Siluridae; genus Silurus; species Silurus glanis. The sequence continues at coordinate 3,279,986 of JAAIIK010000018.1, read as the reverse complement.
TCAGAAACCATTATATAAATGGAAAATATATATATTTCTTAAAAGATCTCAGGGTATCTACCTGTTTAAGTGCAGAGAGTTTTGGTGCATGCTGGATGTCACGGAGGCTAGAATTCTGGGAGGCAAGCTGCTCGCTAATGCGCTTGTGCTCAGGATGCTGAGGTGTCAGGACCAGCGCTGGGTGGTTACACAGCTTCCTCAGGTACTGCAGTGCCTACAGAAGATAGAGAGTTCAAACTAAAACCAAGTGCATATTTCAATTATGTTCAATTACTATTTAGGTCAAATTAAAAGTCTAATGAAATGCAGGGAAGAGGGCACCATAAAATTGAAAATGTAATCCTTATTTATGCCATCATGATTGTTTCACATAGCTGACAAGTCAATGGAAGCCAGATCAGAATTCATTTTCTTTAACAGGTTTGATCGATGCCATGATACGCTTTATACGTTTAGACTGAATGTTTTATACATTGCAAGCGGTCTTAGAGCGGAAGTCCTAAGGTGACCGCTCACCTGGAACACGTGTCCAGTAGCCTTAAGTTTAGGCTTATCCTCTTCCTCTTGAGTTGCAGTGGAGAGGACATCGTCCACATTGACCTTCGCCCGAGACTTGGCAAAGTCCTCATACAACTGAACCTGTGTATAGAGAACGAGAAAGATAGTAAGTTTACAAAAAAAAAAAAAAAAGTGATTACAATGATTTCTTTAAATTAATCAGTAAATGATCATATATTGTAATGTGTTCAAATGTAAAAGAATTCGTTTATCTGGAGAAATGGATCAGTTTTACATAAGTCTACATACAAAAATGCACATACCTGGAGAGGACTTAGGTTGCAGTAATAGTCTTGTATAATTTTGGGTGGCAGATCTTGTAGGACATCCTCTTTCATCCTCCTCAAGAGAAAGGGTAACACCTGCCGATGCAGAGCCTCCATAGCCAAAACCCCTAAGAGACACACTCAGTCACAATATGCTTCTACAGAACACTTCACACACACTCCACAGAATATTTAATCAATGACATAGTTCAAATGAAGCTCTTCAAAATAGAAGTGCTCACATTAAAACAATACTGACTTATTGATACTGTATTGCAATAGAGAAACATGCCAAATATCTCCCATTTTGCAAACAACTGAACACACAATTAAACTGGCCTATCAATCCATGATTTGTCTGCATGAAAAAACATCTGCAGTAATGCTCTCTCAAACAAATCAATCCTAAGTACAGACTCCTTCATGTAAAGGGTAAAAAACATCATAAAAAGCCAAACTTTCACACAGTTAAAGACAACCAATATCCAATACACAGTCACTGTCTACAAAATATTAATCCTAGTGGAGAGTCTTATCTAAACGAAAATTCACAACACAATGTTGAACACAAGAGTGAAAAGCCATACCTGCTTCCTGTTCCCGTGACGAGCTTTTGGCATCTCTGCTAGCAAGGATGGGCTTCCCGTAACGAGCAGCAAATTGCCGCTCTGTACCCAAAAAGCCGGGCATGAGGAAGTCAAAGAGAGACCACAGCTCCAGGACATTATTCTATAAGAGAGACAGGGAAAGTGGAATTTAACAGTAAATTAATTTTGTCCACAAAATCTTCCTTAGAAGCCATCAAATTAACAGGTCAATAAAAAAAAAGAAAATCAAAATAGTGTTTTAAGCAAGATAATAGTAAACGGCATGAAAATACTCTAATATGGCTGAAATCTTTTTTGTTCTTATGTAACATTACACTAGTACACACTTAATGGCAAAAGACACAGCTAATGAATTAAAATCAGCAAATGATCAAAGATTTCAGGTAAAAATAAATAATTTCAAGTCTTCTTCTTCTTCTTTCGGCTGCTCCCATTAGGGGTCGCCACAGCGGATCATCCGTCTCCATACCACCCTGTCCTCTACATTTGCCTCTTTCACACCAACTACCTGCATGTCTTCCCTCACCACATCCATGAACCTCCTCCTTGGTCTTCCTCTTTTCCTCCTACCTGGTGGCTCCATCCTCAGCATTCTTCTACCAATATAATTCATGTCCCTCCTCTGCACATGTCCAAACCATCTCAATCTCGCCTCCCTCACCTTGTCAGCAAAACATCCTACATGTGCTGTCCCTCTAATAAACTCATTTCTAATCCTGTCCATCCTCGTCACTCCCAACGAAAACCTTAACATCTTCAGCTCTGCTACCTCCAGCTCCGCCTCCTGTCTTCTACTCAATGCCACGGTCTCTAATCCATACAACATCGCAGGTCTCACCACAGTCCTATAAACTTTCCCTTTCATTCTTGCAGATACCCTACTATCACAAATCACTCCTGTCACTCTTCTCCACCCACTCCACCCTGCCTGCACTCTTTTCTTTACTTCCCTAACACACTCTCCATTACTTTGCACTGTTGACCCCAGGTACCTGAACTCCTCCACCTTCTCCACCTCTTCTCCCTGCAACCGCACCACTCCACTTCCCTCACTCTCATTCACACACATGTACTCTGTCTTACTCCTACTGACTTTCATTCCCCTTCTCTCCAGCGCACATCTCCACCTCTCCAGGCTCTTCTCAACCTGCTCACTACTCTCACCACAAATCACAATCATCCGCAAACATCATAGTCCATGGAGACTCCTGTCTGACCTCGTCCGTCAACCTGTCCATCACCACTGCAAACAGGAAAGGGCTCAGGGCCGATCCTTGATGTAGTCCAACCCTCACCCTGAACCACTCTGTCGTTCCTACTGCACACTTCACTGCTGTCACACTGTCCTCATACATGTCCTGCACCACCCTCACATACTTCTCTGACACACCTGACTTCCTCATACAGTACCACAACTCCTCTCTCGGCACCCTGTCGTACGCTTTCTCTAAATCCACAAATACACAATGCAATTCCTTCTGTCCTTCTCTATACTTCTCCATCAACATCCTCAAAGCAAATAAGGCATCTGTGGTGCTCTTCCTCGGCATGAAACCATACTGTTGCTCACAGATGGTCACCTCTTCTCTCAGCCTGGCTTCCACTACTCTTTCCCATAACTTCATGGTGTGACTGATCAACTTAATTCCCCTGTAGTTACTGCAGGTCTGCACATCTCCCTTATGCTTAAAGATCGAAAAATAAATAATTTCAAGTAAAAGCACAAAAAAAAAAAAAAAAAAAAAAAAAAGTTCAGCTCTAGACTTACCTGAATAGGAGTTCCTGAGAGGATAACTCTGTAGTTGGCAGACAGTTGCTTGATCGCTTTGGATAGTTTGGTCTTCCCATTTTTAATAACATGACCCTCATCGAGAATACAGTAATTGAATTTTATATTCCTGGGAGTGGAGAAATGTCCAGGGTTAAACAACAAGAAATCGGATTATTTGGCATGCATACAGAAGGCAGAAATATTACCTAAAAAAGTCGATGTCATTCCGGACTACATCGTACGACGCTACCACAAGGTTGTGCTTTTTCACTTGGTGCTGTAATCTGGAACAAAAACAGCGAAATAGCAGAGTCAAGTAAACCCCAGTTTAGCTGGCCTTTGTTGTAAGAATGACTAGTCATGGTCTAAAATAAGTTCTGTTAGAACTGCAGTGGATAGTGAGACATCGTACCGTGCTCTCTCTGTAGGTGGACCTGTATAGTGCAGAGGGTTCAAGTATTCCTTAGCGCAAAACTTGCCAACCTCATCCACCCAATGGCCTGTCAGAGTAGGGGGGCACACAACTATAGAGGGCAGAGAACAACAGTCTGCAGCTTTGGTCCTAGCGTATTCCTGTGCCCTGCATGTAAACATGCACAGAATTAAACAAGACCGTCTCAAAAGGAACAACTATTTAAAACCTATACAAATAAATAAATAAATAAATAAATAAATAGTTTATCTGAAACATTAGTCTGGCCACCTTCTGAACTTCTTTGCTTAGGAACAATTTTTCGACTGCCGTTTAAGCAACACAAAGCACAATATTTACAAAAGTGTTAAAGTTTAATTAATCAAAAAGAAAAAAAAAGCTTAGGTTTCAATTATTTGTGAAAACATTTACACGCACACACACACACACACTCTTTTCATTAGGCCTTGTATTGATGCAATGTACCTGAGGTAGTGGTCTCCAGCAAGAATGCAGATGGATTGAAGGGTTTTACCCAAACCCATGTCATCACACAGGATTCCATGCAGCTTGTACTTATTTAAGAAGGACAACCAATTCACGCCATCCTAGTGCAGAGAAAATACCACCAGATTTTTTAATTAAATAACCAAAGAACTTCACAGCTACAACAAACTACAGTGGGGCAAAAAAAGTATTTAGTCAGCCACCAATTGTGCAAGTTCTCCCACTTAAAAAGATGAGAGGCCTGTAATTTTCATCATAGGTACACTTCAACTATGAGAGACAAAATGAGAAAAAAAATAATCCCGAAAATCACATTGTCTGATTTTTAAAGAATTTATTTGCAAATTATGGTGGAAAATAAGTATTTGGTCACCTACAAAAATGCAAGATTTCTGGCTCTCACAGACCTGTAACAACTTTAAGAGGCTCCTCTGTCCTCCACTTGTTACCTGTATTAATGGCACCTGTTTGAACTCGTTATCAGTATAAAAGACACCTGTCCACAACCACAAACAGCCAGACTCCAAACTCCACTATGGCCAAGACCAAAGAGCTGTCAAAGCACACCAGAAACAAAAGTGTAGACCTGCACCAGGCTGGGAAGACTGAATCTGCAATAGGTAAGCAGCTTGGTGTGAAGAAATCAACTGTGAAATCAATTATTAGAAAATGGAAGACATACAAGACAACTGATAATCTCCCTCGATCTGGGGCTCAATGCAAGATCTCACCCCATGGGGTCAAAATGATCACAAGAACGGTGAGCATAAATCCCAGAACCACACGGGGGGACCTAGTGAACGACCTGCAGAGAGCTGGGACCAAAGTAACAAAGGCTACCATCAGTAACACACTACGCTGCCAGTGACTCAAATCCTGCAGTGTACATGTCTGGGCCCGTCTGAAGTTTGCTAGAGAGCATTTGGATGATCCAGAAGAGGATTGGGAGAATGTCATATGGTCAGATAAAACCAAAATAGAACTTCTTTGTAAAAACTCAATTGTGTTTGGAGAAGAAAGAATGCTGCGTTGCATCCAAAGAACACCATACCTACTGAAGCATGTGGGTGGAAACATCATGCTATGGGGCTGTTTTTCTGCAAAGGGACCAGGACGCCTGATCCGTGTAAAGGAAAGAATGAATGGGGCCATGTATCATGAGATTTTGAGTGAAAACCTCCTTCCATCAGCAAGGACATTGAAGATGAAACGTGGCTGGGTCTTTCAGCATGACAATGATCCCAAACACACCGCCCGGGCAACGAAGAAGTGGCTTCGTAAGAGGCATTTCAAGGTCCTGGAGTGGCCTAGCCAGTCTCCAGATCTCAACCCCATAGAAAATCTTTAGAGGGAGTTGAAAATCCGTGTTGCTCAGTGACAGCCCCAAAACATCACTGCTCTAGAGGAGATCTGCATGGAGGAATGGGCCAAACTACCAGCAACAGTGTGTAAAAACCTTGTGGAGTCTTAAAGAAAACGTTTGATCTCGGTCATTGCCAACAAAGGGTATATAAAAGTATTGAGATTAACTTTTGTTATTGACCAAATACTTATTTTCCACCATAATTTGTTAATAAATTCTTTAAAAATCAGACAATGTGATTTTCGGGATTTCTTTTTCTCATTTTGTCGCTCATAGTTGAAGTGTACTTATGATGAAAATTACAGGCCTCTCATCTTCTTAAGTGGGAGAACTTGCACAATTGGTGGCTGACAATACTTTTTTGCCCCACTGTAAATGTGTACATGCATTATTCCTTAACTCAATTTAAATGTTTAATGCAAAATAAAGAAACAATATAACTACTGCCATGTCATTAACAGACAAAAAGTAAAATAATAAATTATTAAAAGGGTATATTGTCCAGATGCATGCAGCTGACTTTACAATTAACCCATAGCTGTGCATTTCTGTGTGCAAATAGTTCAGTTTAGCAAGTTGTACAGTTTTCTTGTTATAGACCGAGCAATATACCCTTCATATACATATAATAAAGAATGCTGAAACTGCTAAACTCTGGACAGGTAAACACAGAAGATGCTGCAAAATGAAAAATGGAGAAACTGAGGAAAAAAAGAGAGGAGATTCAGGCCAAAAAAAAAAAAAAGACAGTTTCCAACCGTTGGGATTATTTCAAACACACACACACACACTATTTATTTATTTATTTATATATATAATGTGTATACATGCGCGCACACAAAAACTGCAGTGCATTGACCTTTTTTTAAAGTAATTAATTTTTTTGTATATTTTTCTTTATTTATATATTTGCATTTGATGCAAAATGGCAATTAAATGCACTAAATAGGTTTAGTTTTCAAATATTTTTGTATGCAATTTCAGCAATAAAAATTTTAACTTTTATAAAAAGGAAACAAATGACTTGTTCATATTAAGAGACAGGTCTTATTTTCACTTGTACTTTTTCTTTATTAAAGAGCAATACTAAATATACTTCTTATCCGATTACTTGATGGAAAAATCTATTACAAAAATTGACAGCTGCAGCCCTACTCACGTTTAAGATACCCTGTGTTTTTCTTTAACATGCATGATATCAGGAAACAAACAAAGCCATTTAAATCTATAGGCACATTTTCCACTTTGGATTTGGTTTCAGTCCAGTGGGAAAGAAAATGAGAAACAGCTTTATTTCCCAACTGACATAGTTTGGAATAAATGTAATTTGTTAACAACAACCCCCCCATGGGCACGCTTTTAAAGGGAAAAGCCATTTGTAATATCGACAGTGAGGATGGAGAGGGATAAAGTGCTGAGTGGTCACTATAGTTTAACTGAAGTGCAGAAAGAGCAGAGGCCATACTTCATGTACCACTCAGCCAGAGTGGCATAGCTGGGGAGAGCTTTCAGTACACAGTCACTATGCAAATGCATGCAGCAGACATATCAGCAACTCAAGCACACTATTAAGTGTGGTGTGTGTGTGTGTGTGTGTGTGTGTGTGTGTGTGCGCGCGCGCGTGCGGGGGGGGATTCAGTGTTGAATATTTATAGATTAACAAACCCACATTGAAAAAGTAAAAGGGAACAAAGTTACAAACCACCTACTTGCTGATATTTCCTGAGTTCTGCCTTAATAGGGACAGGGATCGTGTAATTCTCCAGCTTTCTGCTATCCAGTAGCTGTTCCAGAAAATGACGCTCTCTGGCCTTCTGACGAATCAGATCATCCGACATAGAGGGTGGGTTGGGGATGCCAGCCTATAAATGACGACATCAATAAAAACCATTCAAATATATTCTTGCATAGAAAATCATCTAGAATGAAAAGACTCTTTAGAACTCGATCCTTTACTTACATTATTTGTATTACCCATTGTTCAGTGCTACAAAGAGACATTTCATGCATTTGTGTGGATTTGGATAATAATGTCATTGATTACTATGCATTTGGCAGAAGTCAATGCCCATATTGTGCATTGAAACAGTAATCTGACTCAACATACACACCTGAGATTTATTTTAACTAATCTACAAACAAATTTATGAGAAGTTTAGAAGTTTATCACTGGAGATTTTCTGGAAATCCTTTTTTGAACCAACCAAAAAGAAAACTCAGGATGTCATTTGTTGTTTAAAACTACCGTAATTTCCGGACTATTAAGCGCACCCAAATATAAGCCGCACCCACTGAATTTGACAAAGATTTTTATTTTGAACATAAATAAGCCGCACCTGTTTATAAGCCTCCATTGAAACTAATGAACTTTACACAGGCTTTAATGAAAGACAGTGTCTGTTACACGACTTGTATCTAAAACAGTAGCCTACCAAGAAAGTCATTGTTCACTGTCTTCCTCCTTCGTTTCACAACAATTTCTCTCTCGTTTTTTCTTTTGGCATCGTCGTGCGTTAAAAAAAAAAAAAATAAATCACCATCGGTGAAGCTTTTCTCCTGATGCTGTGCAGCTCAGAACACAGGTGAAGTGTGTTTTTTTCATGCCCGGTTGTTTTCAGCGTGACTAATGATTTGCATTTCCTGTTGCCAGTCCGAGTGAGCGGCAGGTCAAACGTCAGAGGAACCACATCCATATTTATGATGTAGTGCAGCCCGATTCAGTGGGAGCGCATCTGATTTAATATAAAGAGTTTTATTGGTTCACCTGAACCCGTTCGGAAATTTCATTGGTCTAATGTTATGGGGCTCAGTTTTTTGGCTTGAAGCTTGTGAAACCGGGAAAAACCCCGGAAAAATCCATAAATTAGCCGCTTCATTGTTTAAGCCGCGGGGTTCAAAGCGTGGGAAAAAGTAGCGGCTTATAGTCCGGAAAATACGGTAGCTCTTTTTCTAATTATTGTTTTTAATTTCTTTCGGGGTCTCCAGACCGGTTAAAGAAAGCAGTTTCCAAAAATGGCTTTGTTTTATTTGCTGTTGCTTAATTATGCAGAATGAAAAAGCGCAACAAATAGCAAACGAGCTAATTTAAATCTTAGCTAAAGATCAATCTTATAGAATAAGGATTATGAACCTCCAGAGGCAAAAGGCGTATGAGAGTAGCAAAACACTGAGTGGCCATGAAGCGCACACTGTCACTTGGATCGCTCATGCGGCCCAGCACAGGCACCACCAACAGCACAATGTAGGGTACAATGTCTACATCCAGCTGTTCCATCACACCTGAGAGCTACAGTAAAGGACTAACAACACTTATGTGGAAATGAAATCACACATTGTTTCGCTCTTACATAAAGAAGTTGTCCACAAATGATCTGCATAGTTTATAAATCATCTAAAATATTTTAGCCATTTGCTATTAGGTACACAAATACACACACAAAGGATACAAGCCATTGCTTCAATAGCTCCCTCCTGTTTGGTGCTGTCATCAATCGCCCCAAACCATGGAAGCACCTTCTCCAGGAAGCAGTTCATGGCTTCCATAGTGGCAATCTTACTAAACACGCCAACACAGCGAGCGGCCATGTGGCGCACAGCTGTGTACGGGTGTCTGAGACATGCACACAGCAGAGCCAGCTGTTCCAAAAGCTAAATAAAAAAATATATTACAAATTAATGAAAACAATTGTAGATTTTTACATTTTATGATGTGTTAAAAAAAAGAAAAAAAAAAAAAAAAGAAAGTGTAAACAGTTTGTTTCTATTAAAATATATATTTTCCAACCACAGATATGAGCTCCTGGGCCATGGCTCCTGTAGTGACCTCCAGCACCTGCAGAGAGTTGACCAAGTCCTGAGCTACCAAGTCACCCTTCTCCAAGAGCTGCTTGGAATCTAAACACGGTACATCTGAGCAGGTTAGAACAGGTTACAAAGTTTGGTATGTTAACATTTACACATTTCCGTCCATTACATATGCAGCCTTTAAAAGTGCTTACCATAACCCAGAGTTTCCAGAGCCTTCAGTGGGCCAATCATAGCCTCCCAGAGACACGGCAAAGCCTTGGTGAGATCAGGCCCAAAATGTCTAGCAATAGTCGTTAATGAGAACTCTGCACCTCTTCGCTGGATGAGTATCGGCTTCTTAGACTGAGGAAATTAACAGAATTCTTATCAAAAGTGCAAACTACAAAAACTCCTGTAATTATTAAAGTACAGAAATAAAAAATCCCTGACCTCATCAGTTTCTGCAGAGATTGAGCTGCCTGGTGGAAGGTCACTGGGTGATGTTTTTTGCACTTTGGGGGCAGGGCCTCTCTTGCTGGTGATGGCAAAAGCTGCTCTCTGATGTCGGTAAAGAGTGATGATACCTTTTGTTTTGTTCACCATGTGGTGCATGCCATCTTTCTCAGACATGTTGGCTACAGGAAAAAGCAATAAAATAAAGAAAAGAAAATGAAAAAAAAAATAAATAAATAAAAAATCACTGCATTTTTACTTAGTATATCTGGTCTGATGCTGATATACGAGTGCCTTAAGGCCATGGCTTTTAAAGTTGGCCCTGTGATGAAATTTAAAATAAAAAAAAATTGTCAAATTTGAACACATAATCAAAGTAGTTAGGGTTCCAAACTCTCAGAGCTTGCTTTTGTTGTATTATTGTTTTATAGCCTTTTTTTCCTCCTTATATTTTTAGTCAAACTTTTGGCAGTGTAAAGACAAAAGTCCTAAAGAAATATGCAAATAGACATGAACATACAACATTTCCAAAAATTATTTGTTCTAACCTTTGCAGCCATCCTGTGTTGGAGGTGTGGGGGGTGGAACGGGGCATTCTGCATTGGGCGTGAGCATGGGGTCTACACATATAGAGCTGCACAAGTTTTTAATAATCTTTGAATTGGGGCAGGGTGTGCGGCCTGTGCAAAGCTGGAGCAGGCGGGCTATGCTGGATGCAGCATATCCCTGAACCAGCGTGTTCTCCTCCTTCTTAACTGCCTCCATAAGGGGCCGTACAAGCGGGTTAAGCTTGTCAGGCAGAGCTGCCATGCCTACCACAGCACAGGCCGCAAAAGTATGCACACGTAGATGCATCTGCTGCCACTCGGCACTCGTCTCAGCCACTGTAGAGCACGCCTGTTGCCGCTTACTGTCCAACGACTGCAACGGCCGAGACTTCAGGTTCAAAGATGCTGTGGCCTCAGAGAAGATGCTGGTCACCTAAAAAGAAGAAGAAAAAAAAGATTTGGTGTTAAGTGCATAAAAAAAACTGTTGAGGTTTATATTTCAGATATGTACATTTTGATCTCTACACAATTTCTTTATTCCTGGAAAAGAACAAAACACTGTCATCATGCTCTTTAAAAAGAGCATGATGACAGCTTCTAAGTGCAAAGGCTTTGTGTTGCTAGGCAAGCAGTGATGGTTGCTAAGATTTCAGCTAAGGGATCTAGAGCATTGAACACTTCAGGCAACAACTAAAGCATATTAACAATGCATCAGCAATGGGAAATTTTAATTGAAAGTATAAACAGCAGCCTATTATTTTAACCCACATTATTTAAATCTGCAGTTCAGTAAAACCAAAGAAAGATAATACCAAAGCAAAGAGAAAAATAAAAGATTGAAATGTAATTATAAAATGGTCATAAAAATATTTAATTGCTTTTCCAATATGTTTAATTACGTTAGATGAATAACACCCCACTGGTGAACCAATAAACAAGACAAACAAAATAAAAGCATAGCATGGTGGACAGTAAAGAAACATTATAAGCAATGATGAGGCATTTGTTCATTACCATAAACAATACACCAAATACTTAGCATATAATGCATTGCTAATGATAATGTACCAATGCCTCAGCATTTCATATTCCCTAAACACAAAACCTGCATATCAGTAAAGCACCTATTCTCTGTTGCTCATGTAAGCAATTTGATATGTTAAAATTAATAGCTGGTAAATTGCACATTTTTTACAGATGGTACTGTCATTAGCTTTCTTGCACTAACCAGCTCATTAGCCTGATCAATTGTGAAGACACTGCAGTTGATTTTCTCCCTCACGTCGATATTAGCATCAGCCAGGAGTGCGATGAGCTGCTTGCATTCATTCTGCATGCGTGTAAAGGGGATAGCAATCTCATCATAATACAAATGCTCAGAGAGGATGGCCAACAGACGAGGCTGCACCACACTGGACACCACCTCGCACTCCTACAGACAAATGGAGAAAAAAAAAAAAAAAGATGATTCAGACATACAGAGTCTTTAAGGCCATCTAGTCAGTTCTGCTGCATAAATTATGATCAAAGTATCTAAAAAAAATTATTTATATCCTTCATTAAATTTTCAGAACCTGTATATACAAACTATTAACAGAATGACTTGGTAATTCATTCATTTTATTTTAGCAAATTACTTTTATAAACTAAATTGATATCGTTAAGCCACTTGAATTAAAAAAAAAAAAAAAAAAAAAAAAAAACAATTTGTGTCCAACTTTGTACAAGAAGCAATATATTGATACTAGTTGGGGAGAGACTTTTGGTCAGGACCATGTCATAAGCTCATGTTTACCTTCTGTAAGCATGCACACTCACACAGCACCATGGACACAGCAATGCGCTGTAGTGCTGACTTCGAGTTGAGGTGAAAGAGAAGCAGCTGAGCTAATGATTCTGCTGGTCGAATCTCTTGAGTCGAGCTGTTTAATCGTGGGTCACAGATACAGCTGCACAGTGCCCCCAGCAGTCTGAAACAAAATATCACTGCAACAATGAGGCAAGAATTGCCTACAGATACAACCCGAATCACAGATACAGGTACTAGAGACATACTAAAATCAGGGGGAAAAATAGAACAGTTAAAGCACATACTTGGCAGCCATGAGTCGGGCACGAGTGACTACGTAGTCTCTCGTGGCTGGGTCTTCAATTACAGTGTCTGCTCCCCCGATGTACTCTTGTACAGTCTCCTTCACCTGCTGTCCACCCTGCCGAAACTTCCCACTCGCCTTCTCCTACATCCACATATTAATACACACAATCATCTCCACTCACAGACTAGTGATCCTTTGGTCAGGCATGAATTTAAAAGCTTGCATTAATGACACTGATTAAAAAAAATGTGCACTGGTGGTGGCCAATTGTTATTCCCACAAGCATAAAACAAAAATTTTTTTTATATTTTTTTACATATACATTATATATATATATATA